>VXBP01006020.1:1401-171909 GCA_013400115.1 Rhinopomastus cyanomelas | reverse complement strand
CCTCTGCTTCTTGTCTCGGTTTCGGCTTCGTCCTCCCCCGCCGCGATCCAGGCATCCCCTCCTATTCGGGCATCCCCCCAGGATCAAGCTCATGCCCCCGCCCTCCCTCCCCGTTATACTCGTCCCCTCAGAGCTCAGCCCTGTTCCCCGTGCCCAGGTATAGCCCTTGTCCCCGGGGCCAGTTCCATCAGTCCGTTTTGTTCCCCCACCAAAGGAGACAGCCAGGACTCAGCCTCATCTTGCTCAAGCCCACCCTGCGACTTAGCCCGGAGATGGGTTTGGTGGGAGCTGAGAACACTGTGAGTAGCAGAAGAGCTCCATGAAGTGTTTCACCTCCCTGATTAGCAACTAAGGGCATCCTACCCCTTTTAATGGTAGTGACAGCCCTGAGGAGCGCAGATGTGCACTGAGATTGTTTTTAACACGGTCATAAGTTAATAATGTTCCACGCAGAGCTGTGAGCCAAGGTTACTTGGGCCCCTGGCTCTGAGGAGGACATTTAGATGTGGCGGAGCCAGAGAGATCAAACACTGAACAAAACAATCAACACGGAGCTATCACCAAGGGTAAGAGGCTGGGGGAGGACTCAGCTCACAGCCCAGCCAGATCACACCCCAGCTCCATTCAGCCTGATTCGATTCCACATGTTTTCTGAAGCAAATGCCTTTTTCCTGCTACTCCTCCACGTGCTGTACCTGGTCCTGCATCCACACCCTGCAGGCATCCGGCAGAGCTGCTGCCCATTGCTGCTATGTCCAGACACCCTCCGTGGGCCCAGCTTGTGCCCAGGGCTTGTGGTCCGGATCTGCCACCGTGCTGCAGAAGCTTTGATCTTTGAGGTCCCACAGGCTCCAGTTTTGTCCCCAGAAATGGTCACCACCGTGACCAGCAGCAGATTCCAGGGAAGAAAATTTCTCAATAGGATTCTGTGCCCCTCGCCCAGACAGTGCCCATCAGTGAGCGCAGGGCCCCTTCGCAGGTGGCTGAGTTCACCTTAGCAGTGTCTGCAGTGTTTCTGCCTCCTCATTTCAACTCATTAAGTGTTTCACTCTGGAAAGCCTGTGTTGGTCAACTCCAGCACTCAAACGTATTGATCTATGTGCAAAAATTACTGCTGCTGCCAATGCCACAGGAGGCCCATGTTCTTGAGCACTGCTCCTGCAGCCTTCCTCTATCACTGCTTGTTTCAAGGCTCTTCTCAAGTTTCCACTGAGAAGTTTGTTCTCCCTACTCTTCTCGACACCCTCCTTACTCTACCGGTATCTCTGAGGGACATCTGCAAGCCTCAGAGGCACAGCCACACCACGAGTTAGCAGAAAGATCCTCTCAAGATTGAATTTAATCCCTTTAACAGCTGCTAACCCTTCCGATTAACTCTGAAACTGGACAAGCAGTGAGAAGAGGACTTCAGGAACTGCAAAGGAACCAGAAAAGTTTTTCTGCATTGTAGTGAGCAGAGATGGAGCTGGGAGAGCTCTGTGGGCCTGGTCTTGTTCTCCACGTTCTGATTTTGAGGTTTTGGAGTGAGTCCCCTTCTGGCATGTGTTACTCGACAGAGTGGGACCCTCTTGTGATGTGTTTTTCATACCTTGGACTCCCATAGACTTTGCCACCCTATTTCCAGGTTGCCTGTATGTGGAGCAAGGGAGCACAAGAAGCTGCTCCTTCTCTTCATGGAGTCACATTTACAACCCTCTGCACAGTCTCAAGGTGGTGGAGGGTGCTGAGCTGAGGTCTGAGGGAACCTGTGCCCAGTCCTGGACCATTGCTGGTGTCCCAGGAGACTCCATCTCCTGTGAGCAGCCATGTCTCATCATGCCCCATTCATGGAAGGCACCACTGGTGTGGAGAGCAGGGGAGGGCAGCAGCACTTCTGCCCACACTGTGTGGGAACCCCTCACATGCAGAACCCAGCGGTGTCCTCTTGTGTAGTGGGAAGGAATGTGCCTGGCTCCGTGGCGCCGTGCTGTCTACAGGCAACCTGGGAACAAGGTGCCCAAGGCTGTGTGAGGCCAAGGTACAGAAGACACAGCCCAGGAGGGTCCCACCACATAGAATCACATGGAGTTACCCTGACCAGAAGGGGTCTTTCCAAACTCCCAACAACAAAAATAAAAAAGGGAGGCACAGAATCAGCCCTGGCCAGCTCCTGTGCTGAAGGAACCGCCCCACATGGGCAATGCCTGGTGATGAGCATGAAAAGTGCTCCAGGCACCAACAAATTCAGTGGAAAAAAGAAAGCAAGGAGCAGAGAGGGCTTTCTTCACAACAGAAGATGGATCGGGGGGTGTCTCTTGGTGCAGTGAGAGGGTGAGCACAGTTTGCATGAGGAAACCAGGGATGTTGGACAGCAGCAAAGTCCGGTCTGCAGGACTCCAGGCTGTGAAGCCAAGAATATGTCTGAACGAGCTGGTCCAGCACACATGTGTGTAGAGCCAGCCCGGGACAGCCTAGTCATCCTCCCACCTGCTGCTCTGCTGCCTGAACACCTCCCTCTTCTCTGACATGCTCGTTGCTGTCGTCATGCTGCACAGCAAAGCAGGGATGGAGGAAGAGCATGGCCAGGTTTTGAGGCCCTGAGCATGTCTGTCCGGTGCCTTTGGTCTCCCACAGCCCTCATGGTCCCAATGCCACGTCTACTTTTCCCCAGCTCCTGTCACTTTTTCACCCACCAGTACCTTCAGCGCCCTTCTGCTGGAGGTCCTGCTTTCCATCCTTCATCCTGCCTTGAGTCTCTACAGGGACAGAGGCACAAAGGTGGTGGGGGGAGGGACAGGGGCCCTCAGCGCAGTCAGGTACTGAAATACCCAGAAAAGGAAGCAGGCAGGCACAGGGTTCACAGTGAGTCTCCTGTGATTTAGTGCTAATTCCGGACGCTCACAGCCTGTGAGTGGGATGCCACCTCCACTGTGGGGCCAAGGGAGTGAAGGGCCAGGCGCACCTGTGAAACGTGGCTCAATAACAGGGCCCAGAGGGGTGGGTGGGTGTCACAGGCACAAGGAGACACCCCAGCTCCCCACCATGCTGATGCCTTTTTCTCATCCAGCATCTCAGTGAACACTGAGACCTTAGTGCCAGCTACAGCTGCGTGAGGATGGCTGAGGCACCTGTGTGCCCTTGGCATGCTGAAACCTCCCGAGGGTGGCATGGACACGCTCAGCAGTGTGAAGGGAGCAGGATTTTCCTCCCTGCACTGTAGGGAAAGACACATCCTGGCTGGGCAGTAAAGGCTGTCCCTGCTCAGTGACTTGCAAGTGAAATATTCACTGGAGACAAGGCAGTGGGTGGGAACAAAGAGGAGAAGGTGAAGGGTGCTTTACCCACCTAGCAGTGCAGGGCAGACACCATCCCAGACAAAGGTGAGGTTTTCCTCACCCACCTCTCCAACAAAAACATCTGGCGTAGGGCCACCCGGGTTGAACAAGTGATTCAGGGAGAAATGAGGGCAGGAGAAGGGAATCAGTGTCTGGGCATGTTGGGTTTTGCTGGTGGTGGCTCAGAGCTTTTCCATGTCTTCATTCAACATGGACAAAGACATCTGGGAGCGCTGGTGGGCGGCACTAC
The DNA here is from genome assembly GCA_013400115.1 of Rhinopomastus cyanomelas. Classification (NCBI taxonomy): domain Eukaryota; kingdom Metazoa; phylum Chordata; class Aves; order Bucerotiformes; family Rhinopomastidae; genus Rhinopomastus; species Rhinopomastus cyanomelas. The sequence continues at coordinate 168,345 of VXBP01006020.1, read as the reverse complement.
AGATCCATCTGTGGTTGGGAAATAACAGGAAGAACAGAAGGAGGAATGGGCCAAGTTCCAGAGGGAGGGACTGGGGACAAGGCTTTCTGCTCCCCATCTGCAAGCTGCTGGGCCAACAGCTTGTGCAGGCTAGATGGGTCCAGGACCGTGCAATAATCTTGGAATTACGATGAGCTGCCATTGCAGCAGGTGAGCCATGAGCAATTCGCAGGCTATCCCACAGCGCATTCAGGAGCTGCTCGAGCGAAACACTGATCTCCGCCCTGATGGTAGTCCCAGGATGGTCCTGACCTGCTTCTGAGGGAGCCCAGGAGGCAGTGGGTACTGCAATTACTCTGCAGAGGCACGTAAGACAAGAAACAGCAGGCAGAGGAGGCTGGCTGGAGAGCAGCACAGCCCCTGTGGCAGCCAGCAGCACACTGGGGAAGGCTGAGAGCCATTCCAGCAGGAGCACAACCCCCATCTGCCTGGTGGGCAACTCTCAAGCAGTGTGTAAAGAGGAATGAGGGCAGAGACTTGATCACAGGGGCATGCTCTGTTGTTCACAGAGGTGAATCCCTCAGCCCTAAATCCTCTCCCAGTATCAGTCCTGCCTCGTAGCAGCGCTGGACCCACCACACCTGTAACCTGGACATGTGCTGCCCAGCAGCTTTGCTGAGGTCAGGATCTGCCTGGACCCAGCCCCAAAGATTCTGCTGAGACAGTGAGTGTGTTTTCCAGAGATTGCAGCCGTCTCACAAGCCCAGATTTTTCCCTTCCCTTCTGGGCAAGGAGCCTAGAGCATTTCCTCCTGCAGGCAGTGAAGGGCTGGAAACACCCTCGTGTACCCAGGATGGTAATTCCTGGCCTGGCAAGGACACTTGCCTGGAAGGAAGATCAAACGCAAGCACAAGTCTCTGCTCATACTTTCTAAAGCCTTTCTCTCTCTCTCATTTCCCAGGGCAGCGTCTTTGCGATGCCAGACCAAGGGGTCCTCCATGGGCAGGGATCTGCTCCCTGTTCCCTGGCACCAAAGCAGCCAGGAAATAGACAGCTTCTCTGGAAAAGCCCAGCTGGTTTCTTTGGGCTGCCTCATCAGGAACTTTGTCATGACAGGGCAGAGGGCAGGCAAGTGACTGCTCACGGGGTGTTCACACCTCACCGCTGCAGCCACGAGCCACAATGGGCCATCAGGAATCTGGGAATCCTGGTGTCATCAGCAGTGTGGCTGTGGCTCAGCACCTAGTGAGATGTTTCCCCAGGCTCCTGGTACAAGGGACAGACTGGCAAAGCGTCATTCCCCCACACTGTGGTCCCAGAGCAGAGGTACTGTGTGCTGCCATGCAGAGCCCTGGGGCCATGTCACTCCATCTCCAAGCAGCTGCGGCGCACTCACCTTGCCCTGGGCCAGTGGGACCAAGTGTCGGCAGGAGGGTGGCACAGGATGCAGAGGAAGGGGGCACTACACCACACACAGACCTGGGTGGGTGACCTGGCCCTTGGGGCTGAATCACAGCCAGTGGTGAGACAGGGACGGAGCTGGCCATTATGTTTTGCTTGAAATAAAGCCAGAACTGATTGTCACTGTTCCTAAAACTGGCCAATGCAACCCCGGGGCCTCCAGTCACAATTGCTAACAACACTTTGAATGGCCTCATCTCCCTGTGAGAACCAGTCTCCTGGCCAGCAGCCGGGAGAAGCTGGGTGATGCAAAGGCTGAACCCTGGCCCTGGCTCTGGGGGCAGGAGGGTCCTAGCAGCAGTCCATGGCCACCACAATGGCTTCACAGGGAGTAGCAGCTAGGACAAAATGCTGGCACACCCAGGCTGTCCCCACCAAGCCCTCATCAACATCTGTGGTGCTCAAGACAAGCAGGAGGGTGTTTGGGACAGCTGCTGATCACCTCGTGGTTCAGCAGGGAGCAGGACAGGCAGCAAAGATCTGAGGATGCCCATGGCTGTGGGTAGAAGCACTTTCCCCCCAAACCCAACCCCACACTGCTTTCTGATCTCAAGTGGTCCTTTATTCCCTACTTATCTATTTTTAACCTAAGCACCAAAGGGATTTTGCCCCTTGAAGGTCCAAACAGGACCTGCTTCTCAATTCTCGGCTATTGCATTGATCCACAGGGAGAAGTCATGTAACCTGGAGGGACTTGATTTGTGTCAGCATCTCTCCACTGACTTACCTGTGCAGCGAATTTGCTCTTTTCCCATTGCGGTTGCACAGAGAAACTCTCTTCTCTGAGGTTCCCTTGGGTCCCTGGAGGTGTTAGGGGCAAAACTAACATTTTAGAAGGATTTGATCTCTGTGTCTCCAACCACACTCCCACCATGCCACAGCACCAGCTCAGGAGGTGCAAGCACCTCTGGTAGGGCATAAGCCACATTCCCATTGCCATGTGCTCTCATCCAGCAGCACAGTGAGGTGGCACTGCTCCAGCACCCCTTTCTGGAGCTCTGTGAAGGCATGTGGAAAGGTCAGCTCAGACTGATCCCATTTTGCACTGAACAAGACCATTTTGCTTCCTTTGATGCAGCTTGGCTTTGGGGTCCAGCATCCCCAATGCAGCAGCTGCAGCTCAGAGCTCCAAATGTCTGGGTGCTCCCAGCCTGGGGCAGCTCCTGTTCAGCCTGTCCCTGGATTTCACTGTGTCCATCAAGTTGTGCCTCACACTGACAGCTGTGTGCCCTTCTGGTAGGTGACTGCTGGCTTTTTGTGATGGCTGATGGCTGGGATTGCCCCCAGCCATCCACAGCCCTTTCCACACCCCAAAACGCAACAACAAATCTCTGAGGAGCTAGTTTCTTTGCTGGAGCGTCTAGGCCTGGCTGAGCAGAGCCGTCTTTTTCCAGCAAACCCCAGAGAGCCCCGCGAGCAAAAAGAAGCCAGCATGAAATCACCTCTTACTGGGATCTGGCTGTTGAAGAGGTTCACACCCAGCCCAGGGAACTGTTCAGCTTTAATCAATTTATTAAATCAATTTTTTCCTGTTTTAACCCTCGTGCTGAAGACCCATCTCATCTTTCTCTAGGGTTTTTTTCTCAAGTGGCTCAAACCTCAAAACTGGAAATGAGGCAGCCCCCAAATCCTGACCCAGAAAATGAGCTTATGAGCTGTGGAGATGGTCACAGAATTCTAATTTTCTTAATGTAACAGCAAAACTGGACTTTTATTTGCCTTTGGGGGAGAAGTGGAGCTTCTGAGCTCTTAGTGGGATGTTGTTGGCTGCAGTTTGAGGAAACCATGTTATGAAGCCCTCAGAAAGCCCTTGAGAGTCTCACTCATTTCCTCTTCCTCTGCAAACCAGAACAATTACAGAGCAGCTTGGATGTTCCTGAGGACCCTCTGCAGCCACACATGTACAGGCTGAAACACATCCCACGGCAAGGCCAGGGAGAGGGAGAACTGCTGTGTCCTGGGATGATTTCCAGAGCCTCCAGGGCTGCTGACACTTAATTCAAAGGTACCGCCCTGCCCTTTTAAGCCTTCAGCACTCCAGGTCACACCCTGGAAGGGCATGGGAAGGATGCTCAGCCCACCTTTGGGTTCAGTCTTGTTCTCAGGTTGGTGACTTGGATGAAACTACCAAGCCGAGATTTTCCCAATTTCATTCAGCTGGAGGTTACTGGTATTGCAGGCTGGTGGGTTGACTGTTTCCTCCTGCATGCAGATAAAACATTCCTTTGCTGGAATGATTTTGTAGAAAACTATGTGAGATGATGCTGCAGAATGTCTCAATCGGCCTGACTGCTCTTCTACCTGGTCAAGAAACCTCTGGCATCTGGGACAATCAATATGGACACCAAACACCATTACAGGTAGAGCTGAATGTGCTGGAGGGCATGTCTACATCTACTCCCCTGGGATCTGTCTGATTGTGCCACTGGTGGAGACCATGAGAGAGGGGTGGAGGTGGTGGACACTATCAGGGAAGGATATTCTGGGTGGGACCCTCAGATACCCCCAGGGGTCCCAGTGGATGTTGTGCATAGAATTATGCTGTTCACTTGCAGGAAAGAAGCAACAATATTTATTGATAAAAAAACAGTGATTGAAGAAAGTTTGACCAGTAAATGTGACTTTTAACAAGACTGGATGGCAGGCTACACCAGGCTGTTCACTGCATGGAGTAAATACCTTTATCACACAGTGGTGGTGCCGTCAGGTCTTGCCTCTTTGGCAGAGACACTGATGATGTCTGTGCTCACAGATCCATGTAAATAGGCAATGGGGTATTGCTTACCCCTGTGATTTAACCCTGACACAGTCACTGGGTTGATGGTCTACATGAAAGCGTAGTGTGTTGTTAAGACAGAGGCCATGGCCTGCTTGTTGGAGGGTTTATAACTGAAATTGCCCACAAGGATTTAAACTTTTCTCAAATATATTTGCTTTATGCCAGATTATCTTTTGGATTTCAATAGGTAAGAGGGAACGTGCCCTCGGCACCTTTTGTCACATCGGCTGCCACTGTAGGTTGAGCCCACGGTTGAGCTGGGGTACAAGCAGGAGCTGGAGAAGCATTCTTTTGAGCTGCACTGTGGGCACCCACAACTGATTGGGGGTTCCTTTTATCAACTAGCATCATGAAAACAGCCTCTCCATCTGCCATCCCGCAGGATGCTGAAAGAGAACACAGGCCTTTTTCAGGGGGAGAGTCTGAACGGGCTCTCTGGTTAAAAAGAGAAAGTCCATCCTGTTAGTACAATCTCACAGCTTTGAGCAGTGAGACTCCGACAGTTCAGCAAGGGCAGCCTGAGCAATTGCGAGTGAATATTTACAGCCCTGAGCAGGGCTGTTAAAGCATGTTGTACCCCTTCACACGTGAAAGCAAACTTATCTTTGTCCTTGTGCCTTAGGAGAACCATCAAGAACATGTCCTCCGTATGTCATGTTGCCACCCATGGTGTGCTGCTGCTGCTAGGTTTGCAAGGTTCCATACAGCAGCTGTTAATGGACCCGTGTTAGCATTCAGACACTCGACAATCAGTTGTCAAACACCACCTCCCATCTATTTTCCAAACCTGCCAGACTAGAGAATTATATGGGGAGTGGTTTATAGAAATATTCTGCTGTTATTAAGTCTGCAGTTACCTCAGAAACCCCATTTTGTGCCACAGCAGAAATGGGACGTAGTGGTACCATTAGTGATCAAAGCAGGGAGTACAGGGGCTGCAGGCAGCACCCATATCGCCACTTCCTGATAACTACTAGAGTTGAGGTCTATAGCTGAGCTGTTACCATCTGGCAGGTGATGGGTTCATCTGCTTAAAACATCAAATCCTGAAATATTTTCCTGGTCATTTTTAATTGCAAAATGAGTAGACGATCTGTGCTCTTCACCCAGGAGGTCCATGGTGAAGCAGATGTCCACCACCAAGGATCCCACACCTCCACCTCCCTTTGGCAGTAGCCTCTGGAGTCTCTGAGGGCTGGTTTGAGAGCCAAACCACCACAAGAAAACTGCTCAGCTGTCCCCCCATGTCCTGCCTATGCCTTGTTGTAACTTCATGTGCCTTGCTAGAGGACTCATCTCCCCTTTCCAACACCCAGCATGTTTCTCTCTCTGGAATTGAACACTAGGATCAGCGCTTTTGGTTCTCCTTTTGCTGCCCAGTTTCACCAGGACTTCCACAAAATGGGGCCAAGCAGTGCTGCCAAGTGGCTGCCACATCCTGGCCAGTGCCAAGCAGGGTCATCAGGGTTTGAGATGGAGACCCTGAGCCCTGTCCCAGGCTCTGGATTGGCTCAGGTTCCTCTTGTCACCCTGTCAGGACATTGCTCCTGTGGGGTGGGCAGGTGGCTCAGAGGGGAGAGGATGGAAGCAGGATCCTGAGGCTTTGGAAGCAGGTGTCTGTGAGGAGCCGCATTTCCAAAGTCTGGGCTAATTGGTGTCACTGGGCAGCTCATGCTGGGGAGTTCGTTAGGGAACCAGGCACTACCTTTTATCTTTTGGGCAGTGGGTTTAAGCTTTCAAGTGAGACCTTTCCAAGACTCACAAGTTTGAGAAACGGCCATTTAATAGTCCAGGCAAAGGCTGTGCCAGCTGCGCTCCAGGCTGGCACACACCTCCCTCAGCAAACAGCTGTTACAGCCGTAATGGCCCCACTGTCTCCTCCTGCCACCCAGTGATGTGGCAAATGACAGCAAGCTCGCGTGAAACTTCCCTTGAGCCCTATTGCTCTCTCTGCTATTTTCAGCTCAAGAGGTTTCCTGAGACAGGCATGATTTCCTGATCTCTGTATCTTTACACCTTTCAGGAGATTCCTCCTCTCTGGACCTGTCAGAAGCCTTCTCCTTGGGCACAGGCAGACTTCCAGCACCACTCTCAGTGAGGATTTCTTGCCTCCCCAGCATGGAGAATTGTGGGTTGAATTTGGCTCTTCATGCACTGGAAGAGCTGGTGGCTCCATCCATCTTTGGCCTCTCCAGGACAGCCTTGAGTTTCCAGACCAACTGCTGTATCATCTCATTCTGCTCAGATAGGAAGGTCTCTTTTCACTGAAGTGTCTCAGGGACCCTTTGGCCACCGACATGCCTGCAGACAGGGCTCATACACACCTGCTGCCCCCTGTACCCTCCCAACTCTTCACACCCAACTTCAGTGTTTCTTGGGAGGCAGGATCAGCCCCTGGTGGTCCTTGCTTACACTGACTGCAGCCTGCAGCTCCTGCAATGCCCCTGGGCTTGCCACTATCATGAGAGCAGGCCACAGCCTCATATGTTTTCCCTCCAGCAAGTATTTTCCACTGCAATTACAAATAAAGCACCAGCAAGGGAAGCCCAAGCTGATTTTATTCACAGCCTGGTTCTCTCAGGTTCCTGTGGGATGAGGTGCCTGCCCTGGCATTGTGCTGCGAGTCTCCCCACACAATGCTCTAATGGATAGGAGCTGCCACACAGGACAGAGTGGCGCAGGTGGACGTGGATGTTATGGGTGGACTGGAGTGGAGGATGTTGAACCCCAACAGAGTTTATTGCCTGTGAGAGGTTGCTTCCTCTACACCTTGCTGGGCAGCCAGCAACCAAGTGGGAAAACCAAGGGCTCCTTGTGCAGGGAGCACACTTTGGCTCACTGAGTGCACAAACATGGTGAGGGCACAGCCAGGGAGAGGGCAACCATCACGGTGTGACACAGACACAATGTGATATGGACATGATGTGACATGGACATAGTGTGAGCAAGAACACTGTGTGACACAAACATGGTGTAAGCATGGACATGGTGTGAGCATGGACACAGTGTGAGCAAGGAGGTGGTGTGACCATTAACATGGTGAGAGCATGGACATGGTGTGACATGGACAAGGTGTGACACGGACATGGTGTGGCATGGACACAGTATGAATGGACGCAGTGTGAAAGGACATGGTGTGACGTGGATGCGGTGCAAGCACAGACACGGTGTGGCCATTTGCGTGGTGTGCACGGCCCCAGGACAGCCTGGTACCATTGGGTGTGCAACACCCACAGAGCGATTTTCTCCAGTGGTGCCTGAATCCCTGAGCTTGCCCCCAGCACAGTGTTATGTGGCTGGCACACCCGTGTCTCCACTGATGTCTCTCACCAGCAGCCCCCTAGTCCTTTTAGGGTGCTGACAGAATGTCCTTTGATGAGCAGGGAGAGTCATTGATGCCACTGGGAGCACTGGGAAATGAGTGTGTCTCGTGTGTGCTTCCATCAGCCCTGTGTACAGCATGAAGCTGCCCATAGCTCTGGGAAAACAGTGGAAATCCTTGGTAAAGGCAGAGAGATTGGAGACGGGCCCCAGGGCAGCAGGGACAGGTGGGCTTTGAGCTCCAAGATGTGGTGCAGCTACAGCAGGAGCCATCCCCCACCTCTGACCCTGCTGGCACAGCTGTCCCATGGGACATGATGTCACCAGGGGGTTTCTGTTAGGGTTGGATCCTACTGGGTAAGCTGCTCCCAACCCTGCATTGTGATGGCTTTGCCTTTCTCCTTAACCAGTAACAGCTTTGCAGTGTTTAGGTTTTCACAGCTCCTTTGGTTTTCTAAGACCAGGCTTCTGCTAAAGGCAGGTGCTACAGGGGAAAGCTGAGTGATGAGAGTGATGAAGGCTGAGGTCACTGCTCCTGTTCCTAAAAGTACTGTTTGTAGAAGCTGCTTTTGGGGTTTCTTTTCCCTCCTCACTTCCTGATTTTGGCAAGACCAGGGACATTTATCACTTTCTGAGGGCTGGCAGCAGTGTCCATCACTGATGCCAACAGTTGTCCATCACCATTGATGCTGCCTCATCAGAGAAAAATGTGAAAAATGGTTGGGCTGGAAATAAACCCCTGATGATTTCAGTCAGAGAAGCAGGACCAGCAGAGACATGTCCAGATGTCTGGAGTGGTGCAGAGTCCAGACAGCTGTGGAGATGAAGCCACCCCTACACACCCCACCAAAATCTTCTCCCCCTCTACTCTGCCCTGGTGAGACCACACCTGGAGTATTGTGTCCAGTTCTGGGCCCCTCAGTACAAGAGGGATGTGGAGCTGCTGGAGAGAGTTCAGCGTAGGGCAACAAAGATGATAAGAGAGGTGGAGCACCTCCCTTATGAGGAGAGGTTGAAGGAGCTGGGTCTCTTTAGCTTGGAGAAGAGGAGACTGAGGGGTGACCTCATTAATGTCTACAAATATTTGAGGGGTGGGTGTCAGGACGATGGCACTGGGCTGTTCTCGGTGTCATGTAGTGATAGGACAAGGGGCAATGGTTGTAAGCTGGAACATAGGAGGTTCCACATCAACCTGAGAAGGAACTTCTTCACGGTGAGAGTGACAGAGCACTGGAACAGGCTGCCCAGGGGGGTTGTGGAGTCTCCTTCTCTGGAGATGTTCAAGACCCGACTGGACGTGTTCCTGTGTGACTTGGTTTAGGTGATCCTGCTGTTGCAGGCGGATTGGACTAGATGATCTTTCGAGGTCCCTTCCTATCCATAATGATTCTATGATTCTATGATTCTATGAAATGAGCTGAGTGCCCCTGGCTGCCCTGGCCACAGGGATGTCCCTCTTTGAGGCAGTAATGCCAGAGTTGCTGCTGGGGTGCTGGGCTCATTTGTCTCCATAGGTCAAGTCCAGCAGCCTTGCATGGAGCAGTAGTGTCCAGCATAGAACAGCTATATGGCCACTGGTGGCCACGAAGGCTACCAGCAACCTGGCTTGGAACAGCACTAGTTTGCCTAGCAAGACTGGGGCAGGGATTGTCCCCCTGTACTGGGCACAGATCAAATCCTCAGTGCAGTTTTGGGCCCTTCACTCCCAGAGGTGCTGGAGTGAGCCCAGACAAGGGCAAAGTTGTTTGGAAAGGGTCAGGAGCACAAATGGTCTAAGGAGTGGCTGAGGGATCTGGAGGGGTTTAACTTTGAGAAAATGGAGGCTAAGGAGAGCTCTTGTGCTCAGCTTGTGCTCAACTCCCTGAAATTCAGGAGGTTGGAGCAAGGTGGGAGTTGGTCTCATCTCTGGCTTCTGATAGGACTAGAGGAAATGGCCTCAAGTTGCACCAGGGGAGGTTTAGGCTGGATGTTAGGGAAAATGTCTTCACTGAAAGGGTTGTTGGACATTGGAACGGACTGCCCAGGACAGCGGTGGAGTCACCATCCCTGGAGGGATTTAAACAACATGTGGTCTCGATGCTGAGGGACATGGTTTAGTGATGACCTGGCAATGCTGCGTCAAAGGTTGGACCTGATGATCCTAAAGGTCTCTTCCAATCAAAGAGATTCTGTGATTCCACACAGGAGCCTTCTGCATCTGTGCAGGAGGACTAGCACTGTGATGCTTCTCACAAGCCACAATGATTCTCTTCCTAAGCCATCAATATTAAATATTTAATGCTTAAATTATTAGAGTGTTTGGTTATTTTCTTCCTGGCCCATCCATCTGAGCTGTCTCCAAGCCGTCCTGGGCACATCTCTGGAAGGGCAAGGGATGCTGAACGAATACCCTAGTCTGGCAGAGGGACATTCCACCTGCCTGTGTGACCAAGCCTTCCCCTGCAAAGAGTTTCAGTCTGATCAGTAAAGGAGGTTCTGGAAGATTTTAACATCTAATGAAGATTTTGGAGGCATCCCAAAGAAGTAGATGCTTTCTGCATGGCAGGGCTCATGCCAGGCACTGGGACAGTGCCATTTCTCTGTGTACTACTCAGAAATAGCTTTTCCATTTCAACTGTCCCTAAATAGAGCAGAAGCTAAACAGAAGTGTGCTTAGAAAATCCAAGCTGAAATCAAAATGATAACAACGTATTTTCTTTTGAGGCTAAGGAAAACCTTGAGGGCCGAGGCAATGTCCACAGGACCAGAAAGGCTGTTTTCCAACACCAGCACCATGTGGGAGCTCCTCATCTTCAGTGGGCATGGGAAAAGCTGTACTGAGTGCCTTTGCAGAAATGAAGCAATGCTGAATCCCACGTGAGCCCCTGCAGATAGGGATGTTGGTACTGCACAGTTCTCCAATGCACCCGCCAGACCCAGTCATTCTCCAGCACTGCCAGTTGCACAGCTCATCTGAACTTCTCTTAGCTCCCAGCTCCACACAGAATCACAGACTTGTTTGGGTTGAGGGAACCTCTAAAACTCCTCCAGGCCAATCACGTCCACAGGGACATCTGCAACCACAACAGGTTGCTCAAGGCCCTGTCCAACCAAGCCAAGCAGTAAATGTGGATGAATATTTTCCATGCATGCGTGTGCAGCAACAGGAGGGAGGAAGTTAGCCCATCCAGCTGATGGCCACCTCTCAGCACAGCATGGCCAGGTTCTCCTCCCTTGCTCTCCTCCCTTCAGGGCCTGGCCAGCAACTGCTCCCCCACAGCAGCTCTATCCTTCTCAGTGAGAAGCTGCCTGTAGGCTGTACCTGGGAACAGGGGTCTTGGGAGCTAAGGCTGGGATGTGCCATTTGCATGGGGCTCTCATTGCTGTACAAGTCCTGCCCTGTGAGTTCCCATCAGTCTGACACAAAACCACAGCCTTGGCCCTTGCCAGGGGGTGGCTGCAGGATGCCCTGGTGCAAGCAGCACAGGGAGTTCTGCCTGCTGTCAGGATCTTGATGGGAGGATTTGATTAACTGTTTTTTATTCTGCTCAAGGAAAAGGGCTGGAGAACAGCCCTACAGCCACCATATCCCTCTCTGGTGTCTTGTTGGGCTTGTAGATTCCCCCTCAGACCTCCTCCATAGGCAGGAAATGGCTTTCAGAAAGCCAAAAGCAAACAAGCCTGCTTGGACCTGTCTGAAATCCCTGGCTGCCCACAGCAGTGGATGGCAGATTTGTGGGGTCCCTTGGTCCCTCACAGGAGAAAAGCTGGATATGGGACCAGGAGAGGCTCTGGGCCAGTAGGACTTGCTGCTCCCACTGCTGATCCCTGGATCTGGCTACAGGACAAGCAGAGCTACTTCTCCCTGCCCTGCCTCCATGGGGTCAGACCGCAGTGAGATGTCACAATGAATGAAAAGGCTCCACTGTTGAAATTGGACAGGCAGAGAACAGCCCTGATGTCCTGCCCCATGCAGGGACGTGCTGGGCCATGTGCCCAGCGCTCACCTGCAGCCCGCAAAACTGAGACAAGCAGCAAACAGTGGGTTTGGACCTGGCTGCAGCACAGCCTCCACCACAAGCTCTGCCCATACAGAGGTGCTAGGAAGGCAGGGCAGGAGGAGGGTGCTCCTCTATCCTGTCTGCACCCACCACTACATCAGTGTTCATAAGGGAATGTTTTGGACCCAAGGACACCAGTGCAGCTGGTGTGGCTCCACCATGGTGCAGGGTGGCCTGGGCTCTGGCCAAGGATGAGGACACAAGGCAGATATCCACCATGGGCTGCTGCTCTGCTGCTTCTTTACATAATGTGGGGAGTAAAGTCATAGTCCCAGGGCAGGCAGCTGCAGAATCAGGCAGGAATTTTGGAAGCCCCTCCCCATCATACTGGGTCTCCCGAGGAAGGAGCATCTGGCTTCAATCAGCTGTTCCTTGGCCGAAATCACACTGGCCTCACAGGCAGCAGCGTGTGGCTGGGCTGGGGTCACCACTGCAGGGACACACTGGACCTAGCAGGGACACGGCAAGATGCTGGAGCTGAGCCAGGCTGCCTCGGTTGCCTCCACAATGGAGATGTCAGGGGCACTTGGCACAGCCATGTCCTCTGTCCCCCCTGCCCCTGCCCTGAAAGAGCTGGGATACTGAGGCAGGGGCTTACCATTGCAACAGAGGTGGGAGCAGACTCCATCCTTCACCTCCTGGCAGTAGAGATTTGCTCCACTGTGCCTCATGCCAGCAAAAAGTAAAATGCTCCCACGGTCAGAGCCAGGGAGGAAGAATGGGGAGCGCAGCACATGTCCGGTAATACTGCAGAGGCAGAGGCAGATTTACCTCTGCCAGGAGGAGAGAAGTGCTGGCAATCCGGAGTCTGGGATACAGGCAGAGCTGAGGCAACATCGCACAGGGATGCTGGGGCAGAGGATCCTCACAAGGGATGAGTAATCAAGAGGTGCATCTGCAGCTCACAGATCTGAGATGCACTGGGCCGAGGCAGCCCTGCACAGCCCAGCCTCTCATCCTGGTTAGCACAAGCCCCAGGACCTACTCCAGGTCATGACCCTCTGTTCATCTCACAGGACTGGCTCTGTCCAGAGCAGGATGGTGGGTACAGCAGTATGGGCTGACAGCACTGGGTAGTAAGGACTCACCATGGGCAGAGCAGTTTCTGGCCATGCGGCTGGGAAGAAAAGCAAAAAGAACAAAGTGTACGGGCTGGGGGCCCAAGATGTGGCCGTTCCTGCCAGCATTTGGGATAATTGCTCTGCCGGGAGAGCAGCCTTCTCTAAGGGGGTAGCTGGGCATACAGCCCAGCCTCCAAGAGCGTGAGAAGGGCATGGAGCTGGGCAGCAGATGAGAGAAACTACAAGTAAACCTAAGTGACTGGATCCTTCCCAAACCACATGACTGAGGACACCAGGGGTGAGGTCCTTCAGCCCCTCAGGGCTGGGCACATCTCCAGGGCGAACAGTGAGCCCAAGCAAGGGCCAAGCTCATCCTACTCCCTATAGGGAGCCTATAGGCTCAGCAGTGGGGACTCAGCCCAGAGGTGTGAGGTTCAATTATGTGGTGGTGCACCTTGGTGTGACAACCTCAAGAGTGGAGGGGACCGCATAGACTCGCTCCAGCTGGTCAGTATGGACTGCTGCTTCATGCAGTTTCCAGATGGGACCCCCTGCAGATGCCTTCACACACCTGGGTAAACACAGCTCTAGCAGGAACAGAGCCTGAAGAAAGGAATGGACCCAGGTGAACCTCATCAGGTTCAACAAGACCAAGTGCAGGGTCCTGCCTCTGGGTCGGAACAATCCTCACTATCAATACAGGCTGGGGGAGGAGGGGATAGAAAGCAGCCCTGAGGAGAAGACTTGGGGGTGCTGGTGGATGAGAAGCTGGACAGGAGCCACCAGTGTGCACTTGCAGCCCAGAGGGGCAACTGCATCCTGTGCACCAAAAGCAGCACAGCCTGCAGATCAAGAGGTGATTCTGCCCCTCTGTTCTGCCCTGGTGAGACCTCACCTGGAGTCCTGCATCCAGCCTTGGAGCCCTCAGTACAAGGAAGGACAGGGACAGGGACCTGATGGAGCAGGACCAGAGGAAGCCATGAGAATGACCAGGGGGCTGGAGCCCCTCTGCTACAAGGACAGGCTGAGAGAGCTGGAGTTGTTCAGCCTGGAGAAGGCTCCAGTGGGACCTAACAGGAACCTTCCATTTCCTGAAGGGAGCTACAAGAAGGCTGCAGAGGGACCCTTTATGAAGGCCTGGAGTGATAGGACAAAGGGCAATGATTTCACACTAGAGAAAGGCAGATGGAAATGGGCTGTTAAAAATAGGTTCTTTAGCAGGAGGGGAATGGACCTGGGGAACAGGTTGCCCAGGGAGGTGGTTGAGGCCCCATCCCTGGAGATCTTCAAGGTGAGGCTGGACAAAGCTCTGGGCAACCTGGCCTAGTTGAGGATGTCGCTTACTGCAGTGGGGTTAGACTGGATGCCCCTTCCAACCTGGGCCATTCTACGATTCTGTTCATCTGTGTCAGCCATTGCTTACAAACCTGGTCACCAACCCAGGTCCTGTGGCTCTGCAGGGATATGCCAGAACCCCAGTTTGGGGTGCTGAACGGGGTACAGCTCAGAGACACTGAGTGTGTCATATGTGGGCAGGACTTACCAGGGACCCAGAACAGCATGTCAGGCCAGGTCACAGCTTGAGGTCAGCCTTGCAGTCAGCCGGGGGTTTACATACCCATCATGTTACTGGTGCTCCCCAAGCACCCTGGCAGCAGTCCCAGGGCCAGCTCTGTCAGAACACAACCAGGACATTCCCTGGGGCCGGGGCAGCAGTGTCCATGGGGCAGGGGGTAGCTGCTGCACAGAGCAGCATTGAGTGGGGACAATGACCCTCTCTTTCCACCGGAAGCCCTCATGGGCTCCACATCTAAGCAAAAGCATCACATAGGAACTCTGTGTAATTATTTCAAAGGTCTTTTCCAACCTGAATGATTCTCTGGTGCCATCCCTGCCCTGTCTGGGACTCGTGGCCACTTGAAAAAGGCCACAGCAAACATCCATCTCCCAGTTGCATGGCATTTGGCTTGAGTCCTGCTCCCAGTGAGAGAGACACTGACAACACCTGCAAGGGCACTGGGGGGGGCCTCCCTGCTCACCCCATAGCACAGAGTCCCAGGCTGATGCTGAGTGAGTGCTGCCACCTGGGGCACAGAGCAGAGATGTTTGCCACAGCAGGATGCTAGCAAGACCCCTCCAGCTGTTACTGCAGAGCACTACAGCCACCACTCTTGGCAGCCATGGGGCCAGCTCCAAAGTGGAGCTAAGAATAAGAAGATGTGAACAACAGCTGCCACATTAATCTACAAGCACTGGAAAGGCTGCAGGTGGCTTCATGACCCTGGTCTGCAGCGGCAGGGACAGACTGTGGAGTCCCCAGTCCTGGGAAGCCCAGAGATGGGAAGGATCATGGGAACAGGGTCTGGAACAGAGACCCTCATGGTTAAGCGATGAATATGCAACTTCAGCTCACCCAACATTCCACAGGACAGGACCACTGTCCTCTTAAAGGCTCTCAGCAGTAGATGGGCTTACCTAGACAGAGATACAGCAGGATGGATTACGCAGTTCACCCCACTTTATTATCCCTACAGACCAGTGACCCTCCTCACAACAAAGGTCACTTTTAATTAAACCTCAGGCAAAACTGTCACTGGACATCAGAGGTGACATCAAGAATGAGATGGCATGTACCAATGCCCAGGGGACAACTAACATCCCAGTCCTGCAGGCTGGGGACATGACTAGCCACAGCCTTCCTCCCTTTCCTCCTTCCAGTCCCTGGCATCCTACCAATCTCCACTCCTGCACAGGGATTCCTGGCTTGCAGTGAGCTTCAGGTAAAGATCAGCCTCAGAGAGGAGCTGGATGGGACAGACAGAGCTTGACATATGAAAACAGCAGTTAGAAAGGAACTGGTCTATACAGCACCCAGATCAGGGTAGGGCATGTCCAGCACCTTCTGCTGAGCTCAGTGCACTGTGCCAGGGATGTCAGAGCATTAAATAACCCTGCAGGGAACAGTTTTGGTCTTGGAGTTGAGGACAGCCAGGCCTGTGCTACACAGGGATTCATAAGGATCTCCTGTGAAAGTACCTTAAATACCAAGTACCAAACCACAATGGACAACACTCTTCAGATCAAGCATCATAGCTGAGCTGGGTGAGAATGAGAAGGTATCTGGAGATGCACTAATCTAACAGGAGGCATGCTTAGCCCACCACCCCAAGAGAGCTGGAGAGCCGTGCAGGTCACACATGGGATGTCACCCAGGGAGCTAGAGTCCACCACCAGTGGGACAAGCAAAGCTGCCACTTCTCCATTTGGGAGATGCACCATCACCCATGGGCAGTTAAACACAAACACTCATCTTAAAGCCCCTTGGAGAGGTCAGGTTTGTGTCCACATCCTTATACCGTGGGACATCTCTTCTCCCTTCAGAGTCATTGCGAAAAATGTGTGAGCTTTGCAGTCAGAGGAGAACATTTGCCAGGCCAAGCTAAATAAAGGGATGTTGAGGTGTTGACCTGCAAACAGCCTGGAAAAGCAGCTCCAAGGCAGGGGCAACCTCATTTGGGTCTGCAACTCATGAACAACAGAAGCCTGCAGACATTTACAGTGACTATGGTATCACTACTGCAAACTGGGAAGAGAGGTTACTCTGGGAGAGCACCAGCTTGGTCTCTGTTCTGTGTAGTGTCACCGGCAGGCAGAACCCAGGCAGCAGAGGGTCTAGACATGTCTCAGGGGCCAGGCCACTCTTTAACAGGAGATGCCATCTGGAGTGTTGAAGATGCTCCATCTTTTTCTGAGAGCAGACAAAATCCAGCCTAAGTTAGGCCTAGGGCATGACAGCTCCGCCTGCACATTTAGCAGCAGTTGCCCCCAGAATGCTGGGGACCCTGGGGTGGGGGTACAGTCCCTGTAGCCCCTTTGGAGGCAGAAAAAGAGCAGCTGGAGAACAGCACAGCTGGAAAGCCCAGCAGCAGAGCAATGCAGGCTGCTCCCCAGGCAGGCTCAGAGGCTCTTCCTCCTGCCACCAGCACCTCTGGACCTCAAGATACGACACCTGAAGCAATGGGTGTGATGGGTTTGGGGCAAGAGCCCCACAAACCCCCCAGGGAAGCTCAAGGACAGGGAGAAGGAAGACATGAGCTCAGGAGCTAGATGAAGGTAGAGTCCAGCTGGTTGCTTTCATGGTTACTGTGGGCACGAGCCTCAAAGAGTTGCTTGATCAGGGCAGACTTCTCCTGCTCCAGCTGAGTGATGCGTTCGCTCTTGTCAGTCACCTCCTGCATGGAACAGAGGAGGAGGACAGAGCTCAGAGACATGGCACCTGCTGCACTGGAGTTCCTTGGATGTGAACCCCAGCAACACAGGTGCCACTTTCCCAGCAACCCTGGTTGACATGTCCACATGCTGATCAAGGCCAGTCAAGCTGAAGTAACACCTTCCACTGACCCATATTCCTTCCCTGGCCCCATCCCAGGGAGATCTCCTGCCCCCAAACCCCTGGCTCACCTTGGTGAGAAGCCGGTTTTGTTCCTTCAGCATGTTGATCGCTTGCTGGGAGCCTGCTGAGGCTGGGGACACCAGGGGCACCTGCCTGCTCACAGTTGAGGCATTTGCTGGCTGCAGAGAAGATAAAGAGATGGGATGATACAGTGAAACTACTTCCTGGGGGCCCTCCCCAGCTTTTCCTAAGGCCAGAAGCCATTTCAGTGGCACTTTTTGGGCCACAAAGAGAAGTCCAGGATAGGATGAACACGCCACCACAGGCTAGTGCAGGGGCTCCAGCAAGGCGGGCAGATGTGAGGAGCGTTCCTGATAGTGTGACTGACTGCTCCTGCCAAGAGACCAGCAGCACAGCCATCTCCCAGGGGGCTGGCTCAGCACCTCAGCAGGATGGTTCCTTCTCTACTTTACAATGGCTACACCTTTAGGGGCATCTCCTTTGGTTTCACAAATGCTTTAAGCACCAGTTGACACCTCTTGGCTGTCCCCCATCGTCTATTTCATCCACAGAGCCAAGTCACCTCCCCACAGCCTGGGAAAACACTGGTAGCCCAGCCACCAGCTCAATGATGGGGACAGGATGGGTCCCGAGCTCAAGCAAACAACCATAGGCTGCTGCTGTGCCACTCTCACCTTGCCAACACTGGAAAGGAGATCACCCAGGCAGCGGTTTACCTCCTGCAGCTTGGGGACCAGACACCCCAGGTAGCTCTGGCCACTCTCTGGGAGAAATTCCTGGGGAATAGAGAGGAAGGAGAGGCTGGGCATTACATGAGGCTGGCTTCAGTTCCAAACAAATTCTGGCCCAGTTCTCCAAACCCACAAAGTGGCCCTAGACCCTCCCAAGCAGATAGAGCACCCCAAAACCAAGCCCCAGACTCACAACACTAGTTTTGTTCTTTCCCAGGAGCCTCTGGCGTTCCTGCATGAACTGGATGTGCTGGTGGTACCATTCTCGGGCGCGTTCTACCAGCTCCAGACCCTGCAGCAAGAAATCCCTCTCCTGTTCCAGCTCCTTCAGGTGCTTCAGCTGCAGGACAGAGCATGTAGAAATGTCACTCCTTCCCCACCAAGGTGTTGTCCAGCCCCAGGAGCTGGTTTCTTCATAAGGCATGGAGGGATATGGGTTTGGGCAGGGGTGTAAGCCCCTCTGCCCATGAAAAGATCTAGAGGAGCTGGATGATGGATGCTGCAATGGAGGAAGAGTTCTCTGGTTTGGGAGAACAACAAAAGCAGGTGAAGGGAGACCACAGCCACTCCTTCAGACCCCCAGGACCACAGGACAAGCAGAGCAGGGAAAGGGAGAAAAGCAGAAGACCTACCTCCTTCTACCCTCACAGCAGCTTGGGGAAACAAAGGCAGCACAAGCCCAGAGCTAGAGCTCTTATTGTGGAACTGGCAGCAAAGCTCAGCTCCCAGTGTGACACACTGGCCACCAGCCCCTCCTTGACAGTACCAGCCAGGACCCTGAGCTCATGGCAGTGATGGGTACCAGCCTCAAGCTACAGGTACAGGGAAGAGCCTTGCTGGGGAAGGAGGGACCTTCCCCTCTCCAAAATAGGAACTCTCGTGAGAACCAGACCCCCAAACACACGTATCTACATTTTTCACTCCTTGCCAGCACTCCTAGCAGAGTCCCCAAGCTAAGAGCCCCTGCATGGCTGCAGCAAACCATGTGCACACAACTCCCACCCCAGACCTGGCACTGGATCATGTTAGGTTACCCAAGGCCAGTGCCAGGCTGTAAACAGTGTTGCCTGACCCACCAACCAGCCCCGCTAGGCTACAGGAGATGGATGATCCCAGCCTGTGAGGGTGACACTCACGGCCTCAGCAGCAGCTCCAACACTGGCCAGAACTTGTCCCACCAGTCACTCACCCTACAGACTGGGCCCTGGCTCTCTTCCCAGGAAAATTTAGCTTGAGTTTATGGGTAACATGCCCAGGCAGCTCTTCCATTCTGCTTGAGAGCAGCGTGGATCCCTTCACCTGGCATCTTGAACCAGCTTCTGCACTCTAGGATGGAGAGAGGGGAGCAGTCCCTTCCATCCCAGGCTGCTGGGCTGAACGAAATGTTGAGTTCGCTGCATTACTGACAAAAAGTCTCTTGGGAGCAAGGAGGATCAGCATGCTTGAACCCTGACCTACAGAGAACATCTGTCAGGAACAGAGCCCCTCACCACCACAGAGCATTCTTGCCCTTTGCTGGAGTGTGTGAAAGGCCCAGAGACCCTTCTACAACCACATATCTGCCTTTTCCTGACCAAGGGTTTTGCACATGAGAAGGCTCCTGTGCAGCCAAACATTGACTCCGTGGGCTGGCCCCGCTCCAGGGAAAGGCAGGACAATGTGTGCCTCCTCCCCATCCAGCTTGATGTGGGACAGAAAGCCCAGATTGAAAAAGACCTTTAAGATCAAGTCCAATCATTAGCCTAACAAGGACAAGCCCTCACCTAAAGCATGTCCTTCAGCACCAAGTCTAGGTAACTTAAAAACCTGTAGGAACAGGGATTCCACCACCTTCCTGGAAAGCTGTTGCAAAGCCTGATAACCCTTCCAGTAAATAATTTTTTCATAATGTCTAATCTAAAGTTCCCCTGGCACAATTTAAGGCCATTTCCTCTCGTTTAATCACTTGTTACTCGATTGAACAGACTGACCTGTACCTCACTGTAACCTGTTTTCAGGTAGTTGTAGACAGCAATAAGGTCTCCTATCAGCTTCCTTTGCTTTAGACTAAACAACCCAAGTTCTCTCAGCCACTCCTCAGAAAATGTGTTCTCCAGACTCTTTAACAGCTTTGTTGCCCTCCTTTGGACCCACTCCAGCCTCTTAAGGTCCTTCTTGTATTGAGGGGCCCAAAACTGAACCCTGACAAGGCCTCACCTGTGCTGAGTACAGAGGTAAAATTACTTCTCTGGACCTACTAGCAACATTATTCCTGATGCAGAGCAGGATGCCATTTGCCCTCTTGGCCACTCCAGCACACTGCTGGCTCATGCTCAGATAACTATCAATCAATGCCCCATGGCCCTTCTCTGCTGGTCAGCTCTCCAACCACTCTTCCCCAAGCCTGTCGTGCTGCTGGGGGTTGTTGTGGCCAAAGTGCAGAACTGAGCATTTGGCCCCATTGAAGCTCATGTAGTTAGTCTTGGCCCATTTATCTAGTCTGTCTAGATGTCTCTAGGCAGAGCCTCTCAAGCAGACTGAAACTTCCATCCGGCCTCATGTCATCCACAAACTTACTAAAGGCACACTCTACCCCCTCATCCAGGTCATTGAAAAAGATGTTAAACAGGACTGGTCCCATTACTGAGTCCTGCAGAACACCACTTGACACTGGCTGCCAACTGGCTTTAACTCCATTCACCAGCACCCTTTGTGCTGAGAGGAGACCTCATCACTGTCTACAGCTACCTGAAAGAATGTTGTGGAGAGGCTGCTGATGGTCTCACAAGCAATTAGTGATAGAAGAAGAGGGAATGGGTTCAAGTTACAACAGGGTAGGTTTCAACTTGGTATTAGAAAAAATATTTTCACAGAAAGGGTGGTCAGGCCTTGGAACAGACTTCCCAGGGAGGTGGTTGAGTTGCCATCCCTGAATGTGTTTAAAGATTGTTTGGATGAGATGCTAAGGGATATAGTTTAGGGGTGAACTTACAAGGTAGGATAGATGTTGGACTTGATGATCCCTGGGGTCTTTTCCAATCAGAATAATTCTGTGATTCTGTGTCCCCAGCTGTCCTACCAGTGTTTTATCCAGCACAG
This sequence comes from Rhinopomastus cyanomelas, assembly GCA_013400115.1. Taxonomy (NCBI): domain Eukaryota; kingdom Metazoa; phylum Chordata; class Aves; order Bucerotiformes; family Rhinopomastidae; genus Rhinopomastus; species Rhinopomastus cyanomelas. Next base: position 147,481 of record VXBP01006020.1, on the reverse strand, counting down.
CGTACACCCATCAAGGCCACTGGCTGCCAGTTCCTTCACAAGAGTGCTGTGGGAAATGGTGATGAATGCTTTGCTAAAGTACTGATAGATGACACTGACAGCCTTTCCCTCATCCACCAAGCAGGTTACCATGGTGTAAAAGGAGACGAAGTTAGTCAGGCAGGCTCTCCCTTTCACAAATCCATGCTGACTTGGCCTGATTATCCAGTGGTCTTGTATGTGCTGCATGGTGGTACTCAGGATGATCTGCTCCTTCCCTGAAGTTACACTGACAGGTCTGAAGTTTCCTGGATCATCCTTCCAGTCCTTGTAGAAGAGCATCATATTTGCCAGCTTTCAGTCAACTGAGACCACCCCAGTGAGTCAGGACATCAGTAGAGCTTTGTATCCAAAACCCTCAGACCCTCCCAACACTCCTACGCTCACACGTGCAGGGTGAGCACTGGGGAGCCACAGCACAGGCAGAACTGGTGTCAGCACAGAGGGACCACTGCAACCTACCTTCCCTTGGGGACCATGGGTCCCTTGGCTGGAGCTCATAGCAGGACTGTCCCCTTACCATGCTGAAGTCCACACCATTGGTAATGGTGTGTCTCCGGTGCTCTGCACGTCCCCTCTGATGTCTCTGAGTGTTCCCAGCTGCTGGATGGTGACCATTTCCCTGGGACTGCCCAGCAGCCATAGCATCACTACCTGCAACGGAGGAAAACATGAGCCTACCAGCTGCTTGCAACAGAAGTCTCCCTGTGGCCACTTCTATGGAACTACACGGAAGGCAGTCTCGCAAATGGATGTGTCAGGGAGAAGCTGAGCAAAGCACTGATGCAAGCACCTGCTCATGTCTTTGTTGTTTCAGCAACAACTTGCTTGCATCAAGTTGGCAATAGACCCTGATCACTCTCTGCAAGAAGCAGGCAGCTTCCAGGCAGTGCTGCTTCAGTCCCAGAACAGGCAATTAAAGTATTAGCAATACTGCCTGCCCTCACCCTGTCCTCATGGGACCTGTGGCTCCTACTCAGACGGCACAGGATCTGCCAGGAGCTCCTCCTGAAGGCAGCTCCTACTTGATGATGGGGTTGGGCATGCAGACATCCTCCCCAACCCCAGCCGCTGTGCCCATTAAGTAAATCAGGCTGCAGGTTTTCCAAAATTTTACTAAAACCCCAACAATCCATCTTGCAAAAGACTCGTCACTATGAACATATGATGCTGGTGCAAATCCATCCATAACCTAGTTTAGCAGCTTACACACATACCGGCAGTTTTTGGCTGGATCACACACTTTGTGCCCATATGCCAAGGCTGCTGTTACCTGGGCACCCACAGTGAAATCAGTACCAGCACCACACTGCCTGCTCTGGCCAACTCAACAAGCCAGCTCAGGTCCCCAGAGACAAAGAATCTCTGAGGTTGCTTCTGGACAGGCTGGCAGAATACAGTTGCGCCGAACTGCAGTGCCCAGGCAGCCAAGGGAACAGCTGGCACTTCCTAAGGTGTTCCCAGGTACAAGCACACTGCATCTCCCTTCTTACCCTGGTCCCCAGCCAAGTCCTGGCAGTCTCTGCCTCATGCTCACCCCTCACTCTCTGCATCCAACTTTCTTCCAGAACCGCTTTCCCAGCCTGGCTTTCAAACAAGAGCAGCACGGAGGCAGCTGGGGAAAACATCTCCTTGGGATTGCTCCCCACATATCTGCCACGTAACCCCGGCCACCACATCTTCCTTCCTTGGGCTGGGCACATACTGGCTCCAGGTGCCAGAAGTGCCTGGCACAGGTCTGGCACAAAGGGCTGTGAGTGCCCAGACAGGGCACATAGCACTGCTGTGCTGGCTGCTTGCTCCTGAAGTGTCCTCACACACAGGCATGATGGAAGAGAGATGCAGGGCTGAGGAGAACTTCTAGGCAGCTGGAAGCTGGACTTCTCCAGAAGCACTTCTGCCCATATGCTAATGGAGGTTAGTGGAGAAGGGAAGACAGAATCATTGCCTCACTGCACCCCTGCACATGCCAGGACAATCACCTGGCCCCAACCTCTGATATGTTGCCATGATTCACACCCACATCACTTCTGGTGCATGCAGATGCCCCCTGGACCAGAAAGTAGAGGTGGCTGGTGTCCTGTGAGCACCTCCTTATCCAAGACACAGACAGGGAGAGTTTCTCACGCTCTGTAGTTGATAAGCACTGATCTACCACCACGTTGCTTTGGGTTCCTACAAAAGCTGCCTCATGTGGCCGTAGGCACAGTGAGGAAGAGCCAAGTCCTGCCATGACAGTGCCCAGCAACTTGTGGCCAGCTAATACCTTCCCATTGCACCACACCCTGTTGAAAGGGAACACTGGGCAGCTGTGGAGCTGGAGCTACAAGAGGTAGAGGCACTCGGAGTTATAACATTCCTTAAGCTGCTGAAACAACCTGAAAGTTGGGCATGTTGCCAAAACACAGTCCTGTGCTCTGGGAAGCTGGCACCAAGGGCTGAGGCACTAACTGTGCCCACAGGCTCAGGACATCACTGGCCTGTAATATAGACATCTCAGGTGCTGGAATCATCTGCTCATTCTCTTCCAGGGCAAAGCTTTCAATCTGTTGACTCACCAAGCAGGACTTTTTTCAGGTTTTTCTAGATTTACACTCTTGATGATAGAAGAACCAGCCTGCTTAGTAATATTCTCCTAGATGAAGCTCTGATGATTAGTCTGGAGGCAAAATGAAAAGCAGAAAACCCCAGCCATGGTTCAAGTTCCTCCTCCACCCAGCAGAAGAAGAGACTGTGAGAGAAGGGAAGGCAAATCAGCTTAACTTTCCCATGGTACAGAAGTCACCACTCTGGTGTTGCAATAACAAACACCAGCTCCTCACACAGACAATTGTGTCTGCAGATCTCAAAGCACTTCACAAATCTAGATAAAGGATTGTTAGCTTCACCAGATAAGCTCGGAGCCTGCTTTCCTTGTAATATCTCCCACAACAAGTTAAGATGCCAGCAGAGACATCCCCATGTTAAGGTCAGTGCAGCCCAAGCAGGCCCAGCACAAAGACCCTAGATTCTATGGAAGGGGTAAAGTCCAAGGAACCCACCAGTGAGACCTGCAGAGCCCGGTCACCTAGCCAGCACCTGGGGACAGCAAAGCTGATCTCCTGACACCACTTTTCCATGTAACTATCATCTGATAATTATTATTGTAAATAGCACTGCAGAATTATCTAAACAAAACAGATGGATCAGATTTTGCTATTTCTTTTGCTCCTTCTGTGAGCACTCACAGCATGGAATGCACAGGAGCCTATGGCTACTCCGTGACCACAGCTCTAGCTCCAGCAAAGCTGCTCAGCTTTCAGGAGATCCCCAGGCCAAGCAGCTCCCTGAGATGACCATTAGCACCCCAAGGAAGGTCACCAACAGGCTTTGTGCCAGGCAACAACCTCGGCCATGTTACAGCAAAGCCCTTAATTATTCTTGTCACTTCTGTAAGAAGACAAGCACTCAGGTGAGGAGGGGTGTGGAGGGAGGCACAAGCCTGGGAAGGGGTGTGGAGCTGAGCAGTCACTGTCTTGGTTCACTCATAGGTTGGACAGTTAAGAATAGCTGGAACTCTTGTGGAGTTTCACGAGGCCCGTGCGCAGAGTCATTGGTAGAGCCTGGAGGAATCAGAGACTAATTGAGTGGGAACTGACCTCTGGAGATCATCCAGTCCAACACCCTGCCAAAGCAGGATCCTCCAGAGCAGATCCCGCAGGAACAGTTCAGGAGCGCTTGGGATGCCTCCAGGGCAGGAGCCTCCACAACCTCTCTGGGCAGCCTGGGCCAGGGCTCTGGGACCTCACTGGGAAAAAGCTTTTCTTTCTGTTTAGGTGGAACGTCCTGGGTTCCAGTTTGTGCCCAAGTGCCCCTTGTGCTGTCACTGGGGACCACTGATAAGAGTCTGACACGCACCCTGTTGATATTTCTAAGCTTTGATGAGATCCCCCCTCAGTCTCCTCCGCTCCAGGGTGAACAGCCCCAGCTCTCTCAGCCTCTCCCCTGAGGCAAATGCCTTGGTCCCTGACCATCCCAGTTCGATGGGCGCTATCCAGTAGTTCCCTGTCTCTTTTTGAGCTGGGGAGTCCAGAACCAGATCGGGCAGAGAGGAGGGGGCAGCTCTGCAGAGCGGGACGAACGGCAGCGCCAGCCTGGTGCCCCCCACCCCCTGCTCCGTCTCTCTCCGCTCACCAGCGCCGCGGGGCTGTCCCTGCCCCGGTGCCCGCTCCCCGCTGCTCTTCCCGCGTCGCTCCTCGGCTCCGCGCGGGCTCGGCTGCTTCTCCCCGCTCCTTCTCCCGCCGCCGCCGCCTCTGCCGCTGCCGGGGGTGGTCTCGGCTCCGGGCAGGGCCGCTCGCAGCCCCAGCACGAAGCGCTCGAAGGTCAGAAAGCCGCTGGCCGGGGCCGCCCGTCGCAGCCCCTCCATCACCCCCGCGGGCAGCTCCTGCGCCTCGGCCCCGCGCCAGCGCGACTCGATCTCCTGCAGGTGCACGTAGCCGCGGCGCCGGTCGTCCAGGATGTCGAATAGGGTCCGCAGGCTCTGCAGAAAAGCCCGCGGGAGACCCTCGGTGCCGCCCGGGAGCGGCCGCTCGCCGCGCTCCGGAGCCATCGCCGCGTCCCGAGCGTTACCGGCCGCCTCGGCCTCGCACCCCCATTGGGCGGTGCCGTGAAGTGCTGCGCTCCTATTGGTTGGCGGGGAAAAAGCCCGCGCTCTCATTGGCTGACGTAAGTAGTTGCACCGCCCATTGGCTGAGGGGCAGAACGGTGGTTTGAGTTGCACGCGGGGCTCTGGGAGGCGGATGCTGGATCCCTAAGCGAGGGACGGGATCCCCTGCACCGTGTCTGCTCCTCCGAACAATTGCACCGAGAGCGCAGCAACGGCCCTGGATCCCCGGGCAGAACCATGCCAGTCGCTGCCCTCAGCCCGGCACACTCACAGTCACAGAATGGGTGGAGTTGGAGGGATCTTCCGTGGTACAATCTAGTCCAACTCCCTGCATGGAGCAGGATATTTTACAAGAATAGAATCACAGAAGGTATAGGGTTGGAAGGGACCTCCAAAGGGCATCTAGTCTAACAACCCCACACCAAGAAGGACCATCACTCACCAGATCATCTTGCCCAGAGCCCCATCCAGCCTGAGCTTGAATGGCTCCAAGAATGGGTCCTCCAGCTCCTCTCTGAGCAACCTGTTCCAGAGATCCCCCACTCTCATATTCAAGAACTTTTTCCTCCTGTCCAGCCTCAATCTGCCCTTATCTAGCTTCAAATCATGACCCCTTATCCTATTGTTACCTGACTACACCTCCTTTAGTTTAAAAAGACCACTGCTTGTCCTCTCACAAAATTTTAGTCTCTGCTAAAAAGTCCCTATCCTCCCTGTAGCCACTTCTACGGAATCATAGAATCTCTTCAATTGGAAGAGACCTTTAGGATCATCAGGTCCAACCTTTGACGCAGCACTGTCAGGTCATCACTAAACCATGTCCCTCAGCATCGAGACCACATGTTGTTTAAATCCCTCCAGGGATGGTGACTCCACCACTGTCCTGAGCAGTCTGTTCCAGTGTCCAACAACCCTTTCAGTGAAGACATTTTCCCTAACATCCAGTCTAAACCTCCCCTGGTGCAGCTTGAGGCCATTTCCTCTAGTTCTATCAGACATGAGAGATGAGATCAACCCCCACCTTACTCCAACCTCCCAAATTTCAGGGAGTTGTCAAGCACAAGAAAGTCTCCCCTGAGTCTCCTTTCTCTCCAGTTAAACCCCTCCAGATCCCTCAGCCACTCCTTAGACCATTTGTGCTCCAGACTCTTTCCAAACAACTTTGCACTCCAGCCCCTCAAAGTCCTTCTGGAAGTGAGTGGTCCAAAACTGAACCCAGGAATTTTGAGTTGTGGCCTCACCATACCAAGTACTTTAAGCCCTGAAAGGTGGCACTAAGGTCTCCCCAGAGCTTCTCTTCTCCAGCTGAACCAACTCAGCTATCCCAGTTCTACCCTCAAAGCAATATTGCTGGTCCATATCTTAAATAAACTCTCCTTTCCCACAATACAGTCCTGCACCCACTGATCTTGCAGCTGCAACTCGCCTTATTTACCATCAGAGATCAGAGCATCACTGCCTGCACCCAAGTGCAGGGGGTGCTTCTACTGCCAGTGGTGATCAATAACTCTGGACAGTTTGAATCTTTAAAATCTTTGCACCTCAAAGACACAATAGCCTTGCAGAAGACACCCCTGAAAACTTTACATCCCTAAAGACCTGAGAGCAGACATGATTTGTGAACAGGAAAAATCCAAATGCAGTGATTGTTGTCACTTGCAGCTGTACAAACCAGACAAGAAGTGTGAGAGCAGCTGCTCACCTTGTCAGCGTCTCCACGGGAAAGTGATGTACAGCTCTTCTGCATCAGCACAGACAGGTCTTGTATGCTTGACTTATCTGGTGCCATGGGGGACGCAAGCACTTACAGTGGGAAGTGAATTTGGGTACCCCAGTGCTGTAGCTGGTGCAGCACCAGTGGCTGCCAGCCAACAGAAACTGGGGTGGGAGCCCAAATGAACCACAGACCTGTGGACAGGAGAAAGACAAATACGTCAGTGTTGACAAATGTGAGAAAACCAGGATTTGGATGACATCTCTCACAAACGTAGTGTGAGCTGGCATTGTGAGGTGAATGGGTTTCTCTCTACCAAAATTTGCTGTGTCTCTTAGATCAAATAGCTAGCCTCAACGAAAGGTGCTGCCTTCCTCTTCAAAATACTCTCTTCACACTGCAACAAAGCAGACTATGAAGATCTGGTGTCATGATTCCCATGTTATAGGTATAGTGACTTGCTTGAGGGGCTCTGGGCAGACATGTGCTGGCACCTCCAGAGCCCACATCCTAGTGCTGAGAGAAGGAGCATCTGGGAGAGAGTAAGCTGGAGAAGGGTGACCAGAAAGAGTGACTAGAAAGAGCAGTCAGCCACTGCCCAGATGCTCAGGTTGTGAGGCTGCTTGTGTCATGGACATCTCCCTGTGTCAGACATCTTCTTGTGCCGTGGACATCTTTCTGTGTCATGGACATGTCCCCGTGCCATGTGCCAGGACTGATATCCTTAGTTAGTTTCAAAGAAAGAGGGTGGAAGACACCTAGCCCTCAAGCCTTCCCATCCACATGGCCCTTGGTGTTGTCCTCTCACCACCAGCTTCACTGCCCAGGCCAGACTCCTTCCCAGGTGTCTTCAGCACCTTGGTCCTACTCCAGGCTCCTCTGTCCGTTCTTGTCACATTTTCACTGAGCTTTTCAGCCCCATGAGACCCTGGCTGCCAGGTGAATCACAGCGTCCTCTGGAGACCCTCACAGGGGTCTTCTCAGTCAAAGACCTGCTCTGACTGGTCTTCTCTGTGCTGTGGCCAGGCAGTTCACAGCCTCTCTTTAAACCTTTTCATTATTTTCCTGGAAATGTCTTACCTGTTTTGAGATTTCTGCTTGGTTTAGCTGCTGTGTTTGACTGAACAGGTTCACACCTGCATAGGACACAGGGAGAAGGAGATGGTGCCTCATCTCTCCCCTCTCTTCTCCAGAAACAAGGCAGAAAATGTGATCCTGCTTAGTCCTAGTGTCACCAGCATATTGGCTGTTGTGCTTAGCAAAGTCTCAACTTGCAGGAAAACAAGTTTTTCTCTTGGTTGTCTAGGCTTTCTGGAAGAGCCAAGAATAGGGGAATTCAAACTGACCTGTATTTCTATGAAATATAATAATAGGAATGTCTCTTGTCCAGTTTATCTGCCTGACAGGCCTATCCCACCAGGAAAACAATTCCTGGCGTTGACTGAGTCTTGGTTCAGCCGAAATACTCTTGCTCCTCCATGTGGAGCTTTCTGCACGGACAACAAAGAACCGGGATACAGCTGCCCAACGCAGCTCTGGTCTTACTATGCTTTTCATACCAGTGTCCTGAGGATGCTGCCGTGAGACAGACTGATGCTTTCATCCTCTGTTGGAAGGTGATGAAGGTAAGACAGAAATTGAAAACTCTTGGTAAATTACTTTTGAGATTTTGGTTAGTTTTCTTTCATGGAATGCTTTATCTTGGGGGCAGCTCAGGCTCTCCTCTTTGACCGTCACCATTATTGGTTTTTTTTAAGATATAAACAACATTCTCCCTTCTCCAAGCTATTGAGAAGCACCAGCTGTCATTCAAACCTGGCCCACCCCTCCCACAGTGCTGGCCCACAGACACTGGTAATGATACTCACAGCTCTGGTGTGGTGGCACTGCCCCTCTCTGGGAAGGGCAGATATTTGATGTCCCCTGGGAGGCTGGTGGCTGGTTGGTGGCAGGCCAGCATGTCCCACCACCCAGCTCCTGTGACAGGTCACAGCAGCCACACCAAGCCTCAGTAAAGCACTGGAGGTACAGGGCACTGCTGGTGGAGACTGGAGTACCTTCTTAGATGTCACTGAGTGACCGTGGCAGTTGATTGATGTCCATGCTGACTTCAGCAGCATGTAGGTATTCACATGTGAATTTTATCTCTGCAGGGTGGCTGTAGCCGTGAGGTTGTTTCCTGATGATGTGTTCAAGCAGATGCTGTGAGCCTCTACTGCTGCCTTCTCTTGGAGGAGAGCAAGGTCTGGTGGGGAACCAGCTGCCTTTCTGTGGTCTCAGAGCATCTGTGCTTCTGCCTGGCTCATGGGCCATTTGGCACAGCACAGCCCAACAGTGCCACATCCAAAGTGTATTGATCCCCAGGTAGTGCAGTCTACCAGACCATATCAAGGAATGATTAGTCAGAATCTTAAAAACACCTTCCCCCATTTTCTTCCTGGGCTCTACTCACCTCCTCTGTTTTCCACCTCTTCCTCACCAGCAGTGCTGGGGGGCAGAGAATGAGTATTGTGGTCAGTTTGGGATCATTCCATGTTATTTCTGCCGTTCCTTCCTTCTCAGGGGGAGGATTTCTCACAGTCCATCCTGCTGCAACATGGTGTCCCTCCCATAGGAAACAGTCCTCCATGAACTTCTCCAGCTGTTGTGGGTCTTTTCCATGGCTGTGATCATCCCAGCAACTGATCCAATTACGGTTCTCTTCAGAGTCACAGTCTGTTTGGGACCAGTCCCCTGCTCGAGTGTGGAGTCTGTCATGGGTGGCAGAAGTAACTCTTCTCCACTACTGATGTCTGGGCTGCAAGGGCTCAGCTGGTCATCTCACCACAGATGGCAGGGAAATGGCTGCTTCAGCATATGTTTACCTCCTCACTGAGTGTCCCACTCCCCTTCAAAACAAAAGAACTTGCCCAACAGGTTTGTCTTCTCTTAAGCATGTTATTGCAGAGGTGTTGAGTGGCTCAGCCTTGCCAGAAATTAGTCCAGCTTGGGGCAGGGGGACCTTACTGAAGGTACAGGAGCCACCTTGTATCAAATCCTCACCAGACACAAACCCAACCCAGGTACTAAAATGTCAACCCAGAGAACACCTGTCCCCAGGAGAACTCTGCAAGGATTGGGGAGATGCAGCAGAGTTCCCTTGGAGGCAGCCTGTCTTGTTTGATGTTCCCAGCTCTGAGATGCCACGCTTTCCCTCATGTTTTCCTTCTGGCTGCTTATGGGGCCTACCAGGGACATGCTCTGTTGGCTTTGGAGGCAGCCAGGAACTTCCCACAAAGTCATTTCTCTTTCCTCCAGACTGTTTTTCCCCTCGGTGGGCTGACAAACAGGAAGTCTGCTGCCTGCCTTGTGCTTGTAGGCTATCACGAGGGCTGGAGAACGGCTAAAATCAGCTATCCAGGGGATGGTGGTTTTTTTTATTCACTCTGTGACATGCAAAGGTCTGGAGAGCAAGAATGTGTGTAGGTAGGAAATGGCAGTGGCTTGTACTCAGTGTCAATTCTCAGATTATGGGGTCTCAACCATAAGTTTAAATAAAGGGAATATTCTGTGGCTTAATGGAGAGTGTGAGCAATGCTGAAGGACCTCTGATTAGAATCCCTTGAGCAATTGCTCTGTCCCGTTACAGATTCCACTCTGCTGCTGCTGGTGGAGCCGGAGCCACAGGAGCAGCAATGGGCAGCATGTGGTAACAGCTGTGACACCATACACTGCCTGGTCATTCATCTTACTTGGGGAATGACTGTAAAACAGCCTTTCTCTGGGAACATGTTGGTGGATAATTGAAGCCCGACCTTACAAATAAGCAGCTCTACCCTTTTCCTAGGGGTATATATATTACCTCAGTGAGCAGTGTTTGCCCTCTACCAGCTTTTGGGGGGATGGAGCTTTTTAAATTTTGAATTTCCTTTCCCACCTGCATGCCTGTTTTTCCTTTGGCCCAGGCATCCTTTCCCTTCCTGCTCCCTCAGGTTGTTCTGTCCCACCTCTTTGATCCAACCTGACATAGTTTTTATGGCTTTACAGGAACATATTTCTACCCACAGGGTTCGATGAGCTGTGGAATCAGCCCTGGGGACTGTGCAGCAGGACAAACCTGTTCTGGTGGATGGCTGGATTTGGGGAATGGGAGCATGTTCACCAGCAGCAGCTAGATTCACTGTGGGGGAGCTGGGATCTCACGGGTTTGAGATCCCACGGCTGTTAGATCTCATGGTCCTGCTGGCCCTTCCTTCCAGGCAAGGCAGCAAGGGCTGCAGAAGTTCTGTAGGTAATAGCAGAGCTGGATTTATAAGGTGGATCCAACAGAGCCTTTCCTGATTAATAAGGGTGGACAGTTACACAGACATCCTGTCTGTGGAAGGACCCACAGGCCAGGAAAGATTTATGTTAACGGCAGCAGAATGAAGAGCTACTGAGCCCTCTGTTCAAGAGGTGTCTGTGTTGAGTCACAGAAAAAAGGAAATAGTGTGAAACAGAAACTTTGACAACTATTAAGAGGTCCTTCCTGAACTGACTGCCGCATCTGGAGGGGATCCAGCTCCCATGACTCTGGTTGTATGTAGTGAGGTTGCTATGTCTGAGCAGCTGTCTGTCTGCTCATGTGTCTTCTGTCTCCTTCTATCCAGCTGGGCTCTGGCTGTGGGCAGGATGCCACAGAGACAGGCCAACAAGCAGTTAATGCCAGGCTGGTAACACAGGAGTGGGGCTGGAGGGCAGGAACAGAGGATATGGTACTATCTCCACTCCTTAGTACCAGTTGCAGTAGAGGCTGCCTGATTTGTGCCACCCTACAGACCTCTTGGGACTGGCCCAGCCTTTGGGGTTCTGCGTGTGGTTGCTTCACTGCTGCCAGTGCTGGGTCTCTGATGAGAAAGCAGCCTCATGAGCCCAGCTAGAAAGGAATTCACCTACCTACCTGTGTGTATACTCACTCCAGGAGTGAGTGTTTGTCTCCACATATATTTGTGTTGTCTCAAAATTTACGGGATCGTTCATGTGGTGTGCAAGCTGATAACACACAGAGTTGAGATATTTACTATTTATTCCAGCACGGAAAGCTGTGCTGGGGGTACCCCTGCAAAGCCAGCACAAAGATTGTTAAAACAGCCAGTCCTGTATACAGTCTAAATCGTCACCACCATTTCCCAGGTACGAAGGTCCCACACCAACAGTCCGGCTGGCGGGGAAGAACACCACAGCCCGGCCCCAAATCATCACCCCGCCCCAGCCCGCCCGCTCCGTCCAGCCCCGCCCGGTGCTGCGGAGCGATGGGTCCGGCCGAGGCAGAGGCGGACGTTCGGTCCCGGCTGGCCCAGGCCGGGCAGAGCCACTTGCTGCGCTTCTGGGCCGAGCTGGGTCCGGGCGAGCGCGCGGCGCTGGTGGCGGCGCTGCCGCCGGGGCTGGGCGAGCACTGCCGGGCAGCGGCGGCGGCAGGGGCCCGGGCACGGCAGCAGGGCCCGACCGAGCGCGTGCAGGGCCGCTTGGAGCCGCTTCCCGCCTCGGTGCTGGGCAGCGCCCGCCGCTGCGGGGCCGCCGCCATGGAGCGCTGGGAGGAGGAGGGTGAGCGGGGATCGGAGGGATCGGGGAACTCCCGGTAGGTCGGTGAGAGAAACCCTGGGACTCGGCCCGAAACTGGCCGGCGCAGACCTTCACCGACCTAGCGCACGGATGGAACCGGCAGGGTCCGGTGCGGGGAGCGGGGCTGGGGTCGGCGGAAGCACCGTTGGGGCGGGTCCGGCGGCACCGGGTCTAGGGGGTCGGAGCAGGGGCTCTGTGCCGGAGTGGTTGGAGCTCAAGGGTTTCGGCTTTGCCGCCGGCCGCACAGCCGTGAGGGCTGCGGGGACAGTTTGGGGCCGATATTGGGTTTCCACTCTTAAAATCACAGACTGATTTGGATTGAAGGGACCTTCAGAGATCCCGTGCCACTCCTGCAGTGAGCAGGGACATCTCCAGCTAGAGCATGTTGCTCAGAGCCCCAAGGTCCACCCTGACCGAGATGTCTACAGGCACGGGGCCGGGGGCACCAGTCGGTGGCGGTTTGTTACATCCAATCGCTGGCGCTGAGCCAGCAGGACTGGAGAAGGGATGAGGACGTGAAGTGCCAGGGGAGGGTCTGTAGCGCTGCTGGAACAGGGAGCTGCACTGGCCCACGGCTGCTCTGATTCTCCGTGATTCTCTCCCAGACCACTCAGGGATGTGCTGGCAGGTCTCGAATGGGTTTGGGTCCACATCTGAGCTGTGCCGTGTGCAGTGCAGGAGGGAGATGGGATCTGGGAGCCAAGTGAATGGGGAATGTGGAAGAAGCACTGGAAAGGCCAGGACCCTTGCTCTTTCGAGCATGGTAGATACTGGTGGCTTTCCTTGGTCATTCCATGGGTGTGTGAAGGACGAGGGTAATGGGGGAGCCATTGGCTGGTTGTGGGGTGCTCTGCTCACCCCACAGCACGTGTGTCTTACACAGATGCCCCATGCTTTGTTCCTAAGTGCACATTCGGTTTTATTTACATATGTTAGATGTGGCTACCTTTCTTTATAAAATGTAGCAGCACTATTAAAAATAACTAAGGAAGAAAGGCAGTAGGAAAATCCGTCTCCGGTCAGAGAGATGCTTGTCTGAGTTGTGGCAAGCAGCTCCACAGCCTTGACCTACACCTGCCAGCAAAGAGGCGTGAATGTGCTGACAGGAGTAAAATTTCTAGACAAAGGAAAAATAGAAGAGGCAGGTCACAGAGCAGAGTTGTTTCCCTGCCACGTCAGACTCTGCTGACGGGAGTTGAACAGTGATGGAGAGAGTGGAGGGGAACTGGTGAGCCAGCCACCACATGCTTAGTCCAGTCAGGGTTTATCAAGTCAGGGTTTTGTCCAGTGAGGCTCCCATTGGCAGCTGAGCAGATGAGAGTGTCCATGCCCAGGTGTAACCAGTGGGGTTTGGTAGGACACCCACTTGGATGGTGGTTGCCTCATTGAGGGAAGGGAACCCATGAATCCTGGAGGCACATGGTTCTAGATAAGGGCCTCGAGTTAAATTAAAAATTGTACCATACCAAACTGTGTCCTTTGTCTTCTGCCTTGGCAGGCAGGCAAGGAACCAGTAGTTCTGCAGGGAAGGGAAGGCAGACTGCACAGGGTGGCCTTGCATGCTACTGGCTGTGCTGCAGTACCTAGTTCTTGTTTACTTGGGACTACCAGCACCATGCGTATGTCACCCAGCCCTGAAGTCTGCATGTCAGTCCCACAGGCAGAGTTTGAGTTTTGTGGTTTCTAGGAGAGAGGGTTGTGGTTCTTCTTTTGCTTTATTTTTGTGATCCAGTTATTAAACTGGACCCATCATTAGCTAGAGAAGGAGTCAGCCCTGGGTTTAATTTCCTGGTGGAGGGTAATCAGGAATGAGACTTTGTGCTGTTGGACTTGGGCAGCTCTGGCATGCCACGTGCCTCTGTGGACATGGATGTCCCCAGGAGTGTCCCCGCACCCCTGCATGGTGTCTCCTGGCACAGCCAGTGTCATCAGCACAGGCTTTGTGGAGGTTGTCCCCAGTCTCCACAAGGGAGATGCGATTCTTGTTTCCAGTGGGCTGATCGTAGTGTGGAATAGAGCCATGTGGACACAGCCCTTGGCTGCGGTGTCCTCTGCAAACAACAGATCTCTCCTCTTTTCCCCTTCCATCTTTTTACTGGTGAAAAAGGATGGTTAGAAGAACCAAGCAACTCAAAACTTAATCATGAGAACACCTGATGTTTTTTAGTAGTTTAAAAAAAAAAAGGTAATTATTGTTGGCTCTGCAACAATAAAACTTACCCTGGTCAGATTCACTTTTTGATGTAAAGCACATGCCTTCGCTGATCACGTATTCCAGACAATCCAGCTCTGGTTTCATCTAGGGGTTTGGTGATCTGCTCTGTTTCTGTGGCTGCTTGGCAGAATTAAGGGTTTAGGTTTATTGCTTTATTCTTCTCTTGCTGACTGCAGTTGTAATCAGGTGCCTGTTCAGCAGCAGGATTCTGTCTGCTCTTGCAAGACCAGTGTGTTCTTCCTGCAAAATCTATTTTTGTGTTTTACGTGCTATGGAGAATGAGACTTTGTGCAGCACTGCTGGGTGTCTAACAGCCAGCACATCTTCCCTTTCATTTTGTTTGGTTTCATACACTGAAGAAAATAAGGACAAATAGATATGTACATTTACTGCAGGATATTCTGTAAAGTGAGTCAGTTGCTATGAGCTTTATTTGTGAACGTTGGTAGTTTTACAGGTAGGAAGTTGGAACAGACCTGATTATTTTGATTTTTGGGGATATTTATTTTCATGTCAATCTAAGATTAGAAATTTGGAAAGAGCCCTCTGGCCCTTGTATGGTTGCACCGTAAATACTGTTGCACTGTAAGTGCCATAAGCGATGAGAAGGAACAACTCTTGATGGGTTGTTTATGTAAGTTGTGGCCACATGAAGAGGGACCTCAGGCAACATTTTTGGTGTTGACTCCAGAGCTTCCTGTAGGTGATGATTACAGCCTGGTACTGTGCACAGACCTCTGGTTTCAGATCAGTGAGATGTGGTATGTCTACCAGGACCAGAGCGTGTGTTGGTATGAGCTCAGTGGTGCCATAGCAGGGATGAAGTGGGGCAAGCACCTGATGTAATGAGTGAATCTCAGTTTTGCCGTAAGGCTGCAACCACAGTGCTGCAGTAACAGACCAGCGAATACTGATTCATACCCCAAACAGCTCTGTTTTAAATCAATGTGAAATATTTTAGCTCAAACAGTTGCAGATCTAGATTATTTAAGTTTAATTTTTTTTTTTTTCCCATTTAGAAGTCTCCCACAGGGGACTTCTTTAGATTTTTTTTTCCTCCATAAATTCTTCCTTCCTTGAATTTTTCTTTTCCCATGGGATTCTTTGGGTCAGGTTTGGTGGAAGGAGCCATCAGCCTGACATGGTGCTGCCTTGCTCAACGATGTGAGTGAGGTCAAACACGCCCTGCCCTAACCCTGCAGCAAGGGTTATGTCAGGATAAGCACCTGCCTTTGAGGCACAGGGACATTTAACTGAGCCTTCAGCTTCAGTCCAAGCCTGTTCAGGTCTTCAGAGAGCCTCAGATTTGCTTTCTTGGGGAACTGCCAGTCTTGATGCCAGAAGAAGGAATGTTGTATGGTTTATGCTGCTGCCCCTGTGACCCTCCCAACTGGTGCTGTAGGGTGCTGGTGTGACATAACTGGTCCAGCTGTGCATGAACCAGGTATTTGCTTGCATCTCAGCTAGCAAGGGGCCACTGGATGGTGGGATAACTACCAATATATCTATATTCCTGTATCTATGTCTATAATCTGTATCTATATCACCATCTTTGCTCCTGTGCCCAGTAAGATGTTCTCACTGGGTTTACAGTATAGTCTCAGGACCTACGTCTATCTGCTGTGGGTTTTAACTGTGCTTGGGAATCACTGGGGAGTGTCTCATACAGTGTTGTCCTTGGCCATGGCAGTGGCACCAAGTGCTCTGTCAGCAGTGCTCATGGACAAGAGCTTTTCTCTGTCTTGGTTTATGAGAAATTTATTATTCCTGTGGAGAGACCCAGCTGACTCTTGCTCAGGCATAGATTGGCAGAGCTAGAGATGTTTTCTTGTGGAGCTGTGAATCAGCTTCTTGCACTGAAAGAGGTCAGCAATGCTATGGCAGTTGTTCCTCCTTTTCCTGAACTGGTTTGGCTCTGATTTCTAACCACTTTCCCTTCCTCTCCCCATTGGTAGTTTTGTCATCGCTGCTCACGTCCGTGACAAGGGCAGAGCAGAGGTGGTGATAGGGCTGGTGCTGGCAGGGATGGGCATAAGCAGAGGGATGTGGGCTCAAGGCCTAGCTGGGAGCTGAGGCCTCTGGTTAGTCTGGTGCTGAGCTGGCTGTCAATTTGCTGAATCCCTGGAGGGGTGTAGGGAGAGAAGGAAAGGGAAAGGAGGATCTAGGAAGGTTTTATGCAGGGTTCTGTTCCCCACAGCTGCGGTGCCGCAGTGAGCCAGGCTTGTGTGCAAAGTGCAAGTTTTGTGCAGGTGAGTTTACTGTGCCAGGTCCTGGTGCAGGGAGGGCCACTAGCCAAGTCAGGTCCAGAGCTGTGCTCCTGCACCCCTTCCTTGGGGTCCTTCCTCTCTCCCATGATAATGCCTTGTGCTGGCAGACAGCGGCAGGAAAACATCAGATTATTTAGGTTGGAAAAGACCTTCAAGGTAATGAAGTCCAACCATGTGCCGGTGACTGGCACAAGTAATACCAGTGTAAGCAATACTTTAGACTCCTGTTCTGTGCTTGTAAGTCTTTTGATATAGGAAGTTCAGTAAAGACACAAGGACATATTAATTGCTTGTGGTTTGTGCATGCCAGTGCCATTATCCATTTAAATTTGAAGTTTAAACCCATTCAGGCTTCCCCCTTTGTCCAAGAACATCCCACAACTGAAATCCCAAGAGTTACACCTTGACCACAGGTTTCCATATAGAGAGGTCTCCTAACCCCCTGCGGCAGGATGGTGGCCTGCAGATTTCCAGATGTGGTCGCCAGGCTGCACCTCTGTGGTCCTATGATCCTAAAGACTCTGCTGGAGTGCCTTTGCAGAAGAGCTGCATTGAAGCAGAAACATTGTGTTGGTGTGTTGGTGGGACAGAAGCTCATAGGCCTGGGGAGGGCAGTCACATCATTATAACATTGTGGATGAATGTGAATAAACCCTTGGGTCTGGGTTTATTGCTTTAAGCTGGAGTTTTGAACAGAAGCAGCTAGATTGTTGGCATTGTCCCCCTTGCTGATTTAAACAGGTTTTTTTTTTTAAAATGAGTGTAAAAGTAGTCCTGTTTTTCATACAATTACATATCTCTAGTCCCTGTATGTTGGCCAGTCTAAGTGAGGAATTTTTTAGTCCCAGATGTGTTTAAGCTCGGGTGTCCTGGACCCCAGGAAGCAGGGGCTGTCTTGGACCATGGGGAGTAGTGGTAGCTACCATGCAGCTGCTGTCCAGCACAGAGCTGCAGCTTTTTCCCTGGGCAGGCCCAGAGCTCAGCACATTCCTGAAGGGATGCAAAAAGGAAATATCCTTCATGCTTGTCAGCGGTTCTTGTTATTTTGGCATGAGAGAAGGCAGGGAGCAAAGGCTGCGAATGAGCTGGTTGTTTATTATGCTCTCTGCTTGTTCCCCAACTTCTGAACTTGCCTGGTTTGTCAGGAGAAATTGTACAGGATTCAACTGGTATGATTGTTGAGTTGTGGGTTGTGCAGGCTTGGCTGGGTCATGAGTTTGCACTGGGCTGAGTCCGAACTCAGGAGGCTGAAGTGAGTGGCTGTAGCATTGCTAGGGAGACTGTGGGCTGTTTAAATGCAGGATTTATGGAGAGCAGCCTGTCTGAGGTCAGGAGGAGCCTCTGGGGTGCGGTGCGGCAGGTCCTGCCCGTGCAGCAGCTGCAGTGAAGTAAACACAGTAACTGCACTGTGAACTCTGCCCAGGTACCTGTTTTTCAACAGGCAGAAGACCATGGCCTCTTCATGTGCTGCCCTCACCATAACCAATGGTTCTGCCCAAGTGGAGCTTCAGGGAAGACACGCAGACACCCAGGCATCAGGCTGCAGGGGGTGCTTGGCTGTGGAATCTGTGCAGGAGAGCAGCTCAGAGCTCATCTGTGGGGAACTCTTCTGCTTGGCACAGATTTCCAAGAGGAGGTGAACAGGCTGAGGAGCATTAGGGATGGCAAAAAAGAAATAGACCATTGGAACCACACCCTGCCTTCCCTAAAAGAGCCTCAAAGTCAAATGGTGCTCAGGATGGAGAGGAATGGAAGCAGGTCCTTATTCAGGGCAGCAGGTGACTCCCCTCATGACCTCTTACCAATTCCCACTTGCCCTTACACAATAGATTTGGGGCTTTGAAGTGTGAGGGTCTGCCAGATGACGACGAAGGTGAAGATCCGCCTCAGGGGCTGCCAAGGGTGAGGCAGTGACACCACACATTATAACTACCAAGAAAAAGAGAAGGGAAGTTGTCAGTGATTCCCTTTGAAGGGGGACAGAGGGCCCAATATGTTGACCTGACCCATTTCACAGGGATATCATTCACATTCATCTCTGTGGGGCCTGGGTTAGGGAAATTAGAGAGAAACTCCCAGGTATAATACAACCTGATTATTACCCACTATTGGTCATATAAGCAGGGAGCAATGACATTGAGAGGAAAGGTACAAAATCAACCAAAAGGGTCTTCAGGGTACTAGGGCAACTGCTTAAAGAATCAGGAGCACAGGTGGTGTTCTCCTCAATCTCTTCAGTGCCAGGGACAAACGCTGAAAGCATTCAGAGAGCTCTTCAGATGAGGGCATGGCTGAGGGGCTGGTGTCATTGGTTGAATTTGGGGTTTTTTGACCATGAGGAGGTTTACATGGCACCAGCCATATGGACTTGAGCTGTCTTGAAGGAAGGAAAGAATTCTTGCTGGTGAGTTGGCAGAGCTCACTGAAAGATCACTAGATTTGATGGGGGAAAGGGATGAAACCAGGCCCAATGGAGGTGAACCTGGGGGTGGCAGTCAGTTGCTGAGGCTTAAGTTGGCAGCCCAGCTCAAGTGCATCTACACCAATGCATGTAGCATAGGAAACATACAGGAGAAACTGGAAACCATTGTATAACAGGATAAATGTGATACAGTTGGATTCACTGAAATGTAGTGGCATGACTGGAGTGCTGCAATGGATGGCTGTAAGCTCTTCAGAAAAGATAGGCAGGAAAAGAGAGGTGGTGGCCCTGTGTATTAGAGAATGATTTGATTGTATTGAGCTCATTGACAATAGTTATAACGTTGAGTGCCTGTGGGTAAGAATGAGAAGTAAGACCAACAAGGCGGATATCCAGTTAGGCATCTGTTACAGACCACCCAACCGCGATAAGAGATCGATGAAGCATTCTGCAGGCGGCTGGGAGAACTCTCACAGTCTCTAGCCCTTGTTTTCAGGAGGGGCATAAGTTTACCAGGTATCTGCTGGAAGTACAACACAGCAGAGAGGAAACATTGTAAGAGATTCCTCAAATATGTAGAAGATAATTTCCTGACACATCTGGTAAGTGAGACCCTACTAGGGGAGGTGCCTTGCTAGACCTGCTGTTTACAAACAGGGACGGTCTGGTGGGAGATGTGGTGGTTGGAGGCTGTCTTAGGCTTAGCAATCATGAAATGGTCAAGTTCTCAGTCCATTGTGAAGTAAGGAGGAGGTTCAACACAACCACCACAATGGAGTTTTGGAAAATAGATTTTGCCTTCTTCGAGTCATTTGTTGATGGAGTCCCTTGAGAGACACTCCTGAAGGACAGAGGGGTCTAGGCAGACTGGGCATTCTTCTGAAATACTCAGTTAAAGGCACAAGAACAGGCTGTCGCCATGTGCTGAAGATGAACTATCGAAGAGGAAGACCAGTGTGGCTGATCAGGGAGCTACTGCTGGGCCTCAGAAAAAAACGAAAGTTACCACCTTTGGAAGAGAGGGCTGGCAACTTAGGAAGAGCCCAGGGATCTAAATAGGGCATGCAGGGAGGAAATCAGAAAGGCAAAAGCCCAGGTAAGACTCAAGCTGGCCACTGCTGTGAAGGACAGCAAGAACTATTTCTATAAATACATCAGTGGCAAAAAATGAGTCAGGGAGAATCTCCACCCCTTACCGGTTATTCAGGGCAACATCATTACCAAGGAAGAGGACAAGGCTGAGGTACTTAATACCTTATTTGCCTCAGTCTTTAATGGCTGTCATACCCAGTTATCCTCAGGGTGCCCCAGGCTGGCAGAGAAGAATAGAAAGCATAATACGCTTTCCACAGTCCAAGAGGAAGCAGTTGGTGACCTGCTACACCGCTTGGTCATTCATAAGTCTGTGGACCCAGATGGGATCCATCCAAGAGTGCTGAGGGAGCTGGCAGAGAAGCTTGCCAAATCACTTATCATTTATCAGCATTCCTGGCAAACAGGAGAGATCCCAGATGACTGAAGGCTGCTAATGTGACACCAATACACCAGAAGAGGCAAAAGGATGACCTGGGCAATTACAGGCCTGACATCCTGACCTTGGTGCCAGGGAAAATTATGGAGTGGTTCATCCTGAGATCAAGCAACAAGGGCAGGACAGCCAGGGGATCAGAGCCAGCCAGCAGGAGCTTGTGCAGAGCAGGCCTTGCTTGAGCAGCCTGATTTCCTTCCAGGTTGCCTGCCTAGTGTTTGAGGGGAAGGCTGTGCATGTTTACCTAGACAGAGCCTTCAAGACAGTCTCCCACAGCCTCCTCATAGAGAAGCTGGCAGCTCAGGGTTCAAACAGGAACATTTTTCCCTGGGTAAAAAACTGGCTGCATGGCCAAGCCTAAAGAGTTGTGCTGGATAGAGTGAAATTGAGTTGGCACTCAGTCACAGGCTGTTCCCCAGGACTCAGTGTTGAGGCCAATCTTGTTTGACATCTTTATCAATAATCTGGGTGAGGGGATTGAGTGCACCCTCAGTAAGTCTGCAGATGACACCAAACTGGGTAGGAGTGTCAGTTCTGCTTGAGGCTATGGAGGTTCTTGCAGAGGGACCTGGACAGGTTGGATCCATGGGCTGAGGTAAATTGATTGAGGTTAACAAGGCCAAGTGTCAGGCCCTGCACTTAGGTTACAATAACTCCATGCAGTTCTATAGGCTTGGGGAAGTGTGGCTGGAGATCTGCTCCGCAGAGAAGGTTCTGGGGGTGCTGATTGTCACCAAATGAACAGGAGCCTGCAGTGTGCCCAGGTGGCCAAGAAGGCCAACAGCATCCTGGCCTGTATCAGCAATAGTGTGGCAAGCAAGACTAGAGAGCTGATGCTCCCCCTGTACTGGGCACTGGTGGGGCCTCGTGTGAAGCACTGTGCTCAGTTCTGGGCCCCTCAAGACCAGAATGACATTGAGATACTGGAGCAGGTCCAGAGAAGGACAACAAAGTGGGTGAAGGGGCTGGAGGACAAGTCTGATGGGGAGTGGCTGAGGGAACTGGGGGTTGTTTAGTCTGCAGAAAAGAAGGCTGAGGGGAGACCTTATTGCTCTTTACAGCTACCTGAAAGTGTGGTGTATAGAGTTTGAGGTTGATCTCTTCTCCCCAGTCACCATGATAGAACAAGAGGAAATGGGCTCAAGCTGTGCTAGGGGAGGGTTAGGTTGGACATCAGGAAAGAATTCTTCAGTGACAGAGTGTTCAGGGGTTGGAACAGGCTGCCAGGGGAGGGGTAGAGTCACCATCTTGGAGGGGTTCAAAAAACAAATAGCTGTGGCCGTGGGAAACAAGGTTTAGTGGGCAGCATGGCACTGGGTTGATAGCTGGACTTGATGATCTTGTAGGTCTCTTCCCACCTTAATGATTCTATGATTCTGATCTTATTAATCGTGACTGCAGCCAGACAGAGACGAGCAAAAATGCAGAGAGTTGTTTAAAGCAGGTTCCAGAAATGCTTGTGATTTACTGACGATGGCAAAACTTCAGTTCTTTGGGATTTAGAAACATTGGTCATAAGGGACCTCTGGAGGTCTCTAGTCCAGCACCTGTCTGGAGCCATCCCTAGGTCAAGGCAGCTATATCTTTACCAAAGGAAGACTTGCAAACCTCATGTAAGGGATGTCCCACTTCTTTGAGTATCTTCTCTAGTGGTATGCCACCGTTTTCAGAAAGAGTTTTTATCCTAATGTCTGGTAAGAACCTCCTAAGCTGCAACTCAGGGCTGCTCTCTGTTGTTTCTTGAGCAAGTGCTTTGGGTGTGGAACTGTTGCACCTGTGACGTGAAAGATGTTGTGGAGTCTCCTGGATACATTCCAAACCCACCTGTTCCTGTGGGATTCGCACTAGGGGATCATGCTCTAGCAGGGAGGTTGGACTGGATGATCTTCAGAGGTCACTTGCCCCATCAGTCCGAGATCCTGTGAAATGAATTTTTTGCATTGCCTGCAGCTGACCTCTCAGAGCTGCTAGCAGTGGGCACTGAACTGGCAGCTTCTGACTGTTTCCTGACCTCTGCAGCAGGGCTCAGAGAAGAGCACAGGATGTTGATGACTTCTGTGATTCTTACATTCCCTTGGGTTTTTTTCTCTCATTCAGGCTTGCATCAGATCTCACAGAACAAAGTGGCAGTACTTCTCCTGGCTGGAGGACAAGGGACTCGCCTGGGAGTGAGCTATCCCAAGGGCATGTACAACGTGGGCTTGCCCAGTGGCAAGACCTTGTATCAGCTCCAAGCAGAAAGAATCCTCAAAGTGGAGCAGCTTGCTGGCCAGAGATACCACTGCAAGTGTGCCATCCCCTGGTAGGTAACCTGGGGCTACAGACCTGCAGCACAGGGGTCTTTGTGTTGCCTTTTTGCCTTTGTTGTCTTCTAGAATCAATTTGCTGGGTGCTGCACAGAGGCATGTCTGTGAAGAGCCTGTCTGCAGGATTGGCACTGGCAGCAGCTGGAGGAAAGTGTTCAGGGATGGGAAGTGGCAGGTCCATGTCTGTCAACACATGGGGCTGAGTACTCGCCTTGAAACACTGACCAGTGCCCTCACTACTGTACTGTGCTGGCTTTGAAAATCCACACTACAAGCAGCACTTTTCAGTGCCTGTTTCAGGTTTTGTCTGTTTGTGCTGTGCTGTCTCAGATTCCTTCTTGGAGGGAGAGATTACCTAGAGCTCCAAACCTCTACCCTTGCCTGCAATTTCTGCCACAGCAAAACACCTCTTCCCCTTGCAGTGGAAGTTTGTCAGGTTTCATTTTGGGGTCACCCCTTGCTGTCATTAACAGCTGACTGCCAACTCTCCTGGCTGCTCCTGGATTTGGAAAGCCTTCAAAAGTGACTAGCTGTCTGCAAGTGTGAATTCCCCATGGGATGTGATGGGTGAGAGAGGCAGGTGGTGCTGCTCACCTCTGTGAGTTTTCTGCCAAGTGTTCTTGTTTAGACCATGCAGAGATGCCTTTTAGAAATCACTGTCTGTTCTGAACTGGGGTTTGGGAAGAGTAAAAGGGCAGTTTTCTGAGGTCTTCAGGGCAGCACCTTGTTTTACAAATTGGAGATGGAAAGTCTGTTTCTTCTTGCTGATAGTATTTACAGTTCCTCTGCCCAGGCTGAGGAGGCAGTTTGCTGCACCAGAAGTAGAGCTGTGCTGTGCTGCAGAGATGTAAATCAGGGTCACAGAGTGGGGTCCAGGTTCTCTTGTACAGGCGATTGGTCCTTGTTGCGGTGGTAGAGGACCCTGAATGCTTGTGCCTGTAGTTGCTGGAGAAGTACTTGACAGGTAGGTGGTGAAGATGGCTCTTAGCTGCTGTAGGAAGATTGGTGGAGCAGAGACATGACCGATACAGAGTTAGAAGGAGAGGAGGAAATAGACAATGATACTGCCAACATTGAAAATGCTGCTGTTTGCCTTGACACAGGGCACAGACAGACTGAGGTGCTGAGGGTTTTGCAGCTTGTTCTCAGCACTTTATGCTGGGCAATGCTTCTTTAGACACTTAGTTTAAATCTAGGGTGAATGAGGCTCTTGTACAATCTTTGCCTTGTTTTCATCTGGATATCCAGATGCTGTTGTCATTTAGGGAAAGGCTTTTCTGTCTTATCTGGAGCTAAACCTGTTGGTAGGATAAAGCATAAGACCCTGTGCAGCTTTCCTATGGGATGAGTTGTGGAGGAGAGCTGTCCTGCTCAGTTGCATACCACAGGGTGCTGTAGTGGCTCTAATTTAACAAATGCTCTTGGATTTTCCCCATTTTGTGTTCCATTTGTAGTTTGGTCTTTTGCTTGTGCTTTTCTTGCTCCTGGCTCAGCATCAATTTCTACCCAGGTACATCATGACAAGTGAGTTCACACTGGGCCCCACAGAGGAGTTCTTTGTAGAACACAACTACTTCAACCTGGATAGATCCAATGTGGTCATGTTTGAGCAGAGAATGCTGCCTGCTGTCACCTTTGATGGGAAGGCCATCTTGGAGGAGAAGGGGAAAATCGCCATGGCACCAGGTACACTTCAGCAAGTGGTTTTTATCGAAGTCTGAGAGTACTGGCAGCATTAGGAGTGGTGCAGAGGCAAATTGGGAACAAAGGTGCATTAGAATGACGTGTATGTGCAGTCCCTGGGGTGTGGCCTCTCAGGGAAGAAGTTGATGTGAGCCAGGCTCCTGCTCAAGGCTTGTTGCTGGAATTGGGCTAAAAAACAGCAAAAGTTAACTCTTTCTGAGGTCATAGAATCATAGACTCATTAGGGATTNAGGTGTGGTCTCACCAGGGCAGAGTAGAGGGGAAGAAGAACCTCTCTTGATCTGCTAACCACCCCCCTTCTGGTCTAACCCAGGATGCTGTTGGCACTCTTGGCCACAAGAGCACATTGCTGGCTCATAGTCATCCTCCTGTCCACCAGGACCCCCAGATCCCTTTCTATTGTGCTGCTCTCCAACAGCTCAGTCCCCAGCCTGTACTGGTAGCTGGGGTTGTTCTTGCCCAGATGCAAGACTCTACACTTACCCTTGTGGTACTTAATTAAATGTGTTCATCACAATGTCTGACCTGGTAAAGTTCTCCTCTTAACCTGGAAATAAGAGGCTGGGGGATGGCAGCCTGACAAGGACAGATTGCAGTGATGTGGTTTTGAGGTTGCAGAGTGGTTTTCCTGAGCTGGATTGGATCTTGAAAGGGTGATCTGTGATGAGCAAAAGTGCAGATGTTTTTCGTGCAGCTGCAGTTCAAGCCTTTAAAAAGGCATTGGGAAGTTGCAAGGGGAATATAATAGAAGAAAATAGAATAAGGTTTATTCTTTTTCTCCAAGCTGAGCTTTAAGTCTATTTTTGCTCTGTACTAGAAGAGATATCACAGGCGTTTCCCACTCTCTGCATGTTTTCCTCTTTAGTATTTGCCCTCTGAGGATCTTACAAGGCTTCATAAAGTCTCATAACTCTTTCCTGTGAAGCTGTTCTGCACAGTCCCACTCTGCGCAAGTGGGCTGAGGCAGAGCTGGAAATAAAATGTGGTATCACTGACCCATGTCTAGAAAGCATTCTTTGCTCTGCACTGAAAGGACATTTGTTTAGAAGCCTCAGTCAGCTTTTTTTTTTGCTCTGTTAGCTGCAGAAAAGGCAGAAAGTCCCTAATTAACCAGAGCTTTCTCATCTCTTGCATGATAGATGGCAATGGTGGCTTATACCGTGCTTTGGTGGATAGTAAGATCTTGGATGACATGAAACGACGGGGAATCCAGTATGTCCATGTGTACTGTGTGGACAATATCCTCGTGAAAATGGCAGATCCCATCTTCATAGGCTTCTGTGTTTCCAAAGGGGCAGATTGTGGTGCAAAGGTGAGGCTGATGCTGGGCCATTTCCTCATGGGGATACAAGTTCTGGGTAGACTTGGCAGCTGCTGGAGGACCTAAGCATAGATAAACCAGCATGTTCAGACCTGTGCGCAGCTGCATCTTGCTCCAGGCAGGTTCGGAGGAGCTGCTTATGCTGCATCCAGAATCCCAGCCTGTGAATGTCCTATGCTCGTCTCAGAGTGCTGTGGGGAACAGACTTCAGTTTGAGCAGGGACACTAGCAGCAGAAGATGCCACAAGCCACAAACCCTGTTAGGCCCTGCCCTTTCTGCCTGGGCATTATTCTCTGAGCAATTGCAATTAAGTGCTCAAGTACTGGTGTTTATGCCCATTTTTTTGCCAAAATATGCCCCCAGTCTACTGTGTGCACCCAGCATGGCTGTGCCCATGCTCGTGGGGCTCTGGAGGATCAGCGTGCAACACTTACAGACTCATAGAATCACAGACTGGTCTGGGTTGAAAGTGACCTTAAAGATCTTCCAGTGCCAACCCCCTGCCGTGGGCAGCGACACTTCTCACCAGACCAGGTCATTCAAAGCCTCATCCAACCTGGCCTTGAAGACTTCCAGGGACGGAGCAGCGGCAGCCTCCCTGGGCAGCTTGTTCCATGGCTTCAGCACCTTCATAGGGAGGAATTTCTTCCCAAAATCTAATCTGAATCTCCCTTCTTAAAGCAGTTACCTCATGTCCCATCCTAACAGTACAAGTCCTTGTAAAAAGTCCCTCCCCAAATTTCTTGCAGGTCCCCTTTGCATACTGGTTCTGTAGGATCATTTTTACATGGGAGTTGAGATAGTGCTGGGATGTTTGTCCTCCTTGTCATAACTGTGTCCTGTGGCTGCAGGTGGTGGAGAAGGCCTATCCCACAGAGCCTGTTGGGGTTGTGTGCTGTGTTGATGGGGTCTACCAGGTGGTGGAGTACAGTGAGATCAACCTGGAGACCGTGCAGCAGCGAAGCCCTGATGGAGGACTGATGTACAGCAGTGGCAATATCTGCAACCATTTCTTCACAGTTGAGTTCCTGGAAATGGTGGCCCAGTAAGTTCCAGCAGGTCTGCTAGACAGTTGTGCAGCCCCAAAGTGCCTCCAACAGTGGATGTTCATTCCTGCTGTGTGATTTCAGTTATGGGTACCTCCTGCTCTGCTCTTCACTGCTTCTCTCCTCAAGATGTCCAAAACAGCTCTGTCCCCTTTCTGACAGTCCCAGTGTGCTCTTCAGGCCTTCCCCAGGGAAGAGCTTCCATGTTTTGCTGTAGCTAAATCATGTGAGATACACCAGTGCAGGACCTTCCTGGGCCCGTGAGGCTGAGCAGCTCTGTGGGTTGCAGTGTGGTCAGTGATGGAGACAGTGATGGGGACAGTGATGTGATGGGGTCAGTGATGACACTCCACACAGAGGATTTTCAGTGGGTATGTCACCAGTGGCATCCCTTGGGGCAGGAGAGGTTGGGTGAGAGGTTGAAGCTGGGAAATGTGCACCTTGCTGTTGGGAGTTGGGAATGTGATACTGAGTTGTTCAGTGAGAAGCTGCACAACCTTCCCCGAGAGCTTGATCCATCCTGCTGTGAGGGACCTGCTCTGCATCATGGTCATCCTAGTCAGATAACAACTTGGGTTACCTTTCTTTATCTCTGCCTGCAGTTTCAGTTCAGTGCTAGGTCATCTCACTTGCTTTACCCATTATGTTGCACTGGTGCAGGGAGTGCCACTGGCCAGGCTGTTGTGCTCACTAATGTATTTCCTGGATGTAACTTGGAACGATTTGGAGAGAGCAACACCCACAACAGTTGAGAGATGACCCAGAGTAGTATGCACTCAGAAATGTACTCCTTTCTTTTAAGTGGGTACAAAGTAAATGAACTTGTTTCTTCTCCTCTGCAGGAAATATGAGTCACAGCTGAAGTATCACGTAGCCATAAAGAAGGTGCCCTACATTGACGATGAGGGAAATCTGGTAAAGCCACTAAAACCAAATGGGATAAAGCTGGAGAAGTTTGTGTTTGATGTGTTCCAGTTCTCTAAGTTAGTGGCAGACGTGATTTTATTTTTCTTTCTCTCCTTCTCTGTGTTTGTTTGAATGACTGTAGGTTGTAACAGGCCTTACCAGAGGATGTGTGCATGTGGGGCGGCTTGTTAGAAAGGCTTTTGGATCCACATAACAGTAACATGACAGGTTCCAAGAGGTGCCATCACAACAGCCAGGCTGGCACTGCTCGTGCTCAGCCAAGGATGTGTTGGTTGCTCCAGCTTTTGCCAGCCGTGTGAAAGAAGGGGGAAAAGAAGGAAACTGAGTACAAGGCCCATGTTGGAGTATTCAGACTTGGAAAATTAGGTCTTTCAGGATTGTGGCCTCCATGGCAACTGCAGCTCTGGTTATATTTTTGGGGTGTGTTGCAGCAGGGCTCAGCTCACACGCTTTGTGCTCCGAAAACAGGTTGCTTAAGCACCACGAGGCTGAATTACTGTTGCTGTGGGAACTGTCAGTGCTGCCTTGCCAAGCTGCAAAAGCACTGTGTTAATGCTGTTGGGGGTACTTTGTGTTTAGGGAATGTGGGGGCTTTATAATGTAGTGATTTAGTGGAAGTATTCTTATAAAACCTGTTTTCCAAGGTCTTGAATTTACCAATAAAGCTTCTGTTTTAGGTTTAAATGAATGGCAAATGAGACCCCAGGAAAACTGAATTACCTTTGTTTGAGGACAGTATTTTCCTTTTTAGAGGATTTACTTTAGGATAGAGAGCTGGAGTTTTGAACTGGTCTCTGTTTCCTGATGTGTAAAGATACTCCAGTAAAGAAGTATCATACCAGAAGTAGTGTGATGCAAGCAGTTACGAGTCCTGAGCTTTGGAAGGATACATGGGCAAGCAGTAATTCCTTGTGCTGTTTTAATAATGTTGCAAAAACAGCTCTGGCAGCTGCTCTTTACACCTGACATGCACGAGTGCTGCTGTGGGACTTTTACATTTGCGTTCCCATTTCTGGTAAAAGGCTACACAACATTCAACTGTGGATCTCCCATACTGCTTATTCATCCCTGGGAGCTGGTGTCCTCAGCCGGTCCTTACCCACAGGCTTTCTAGTGGAGTAGCCATTTCTTGGAGCAGACATCAAGCTCTGAATTGAGCTGCACAGATCAGTGGTATGTCCAAGCTTTGGGCCCCACTGCTTTCTCCATCCTGGTGTGCTCTTAGCTGAGACTTGTCCACGAGCCTCCCAGTGCCTGGAGAGGTTTCTGTGGGGTCTCTGCTGAACTGTTGCTTTTCCTGTCCCTTGTGAGGATTGTGAGGGTGCCCTTGTGTTTCCAAAGAGGCTGGGCTTCTGATTATGTTTTTCTGGATTGTAGACAGGTGATTCTTCTCTCTTCAGATGACAGATGGGCTTTCCTTAGCATGACCGTCCTGGGCTGCACACATCACTGCTCCCTATCTACATATACATCTATTTATATATGAGTCTTTCCTCAGAATTGCAGAATCACACAATGGTAGGGGTTGGAGAATCATCTATTCTAGTCCCGTGCAAAAAGCAGGATCCCCTAGGGCAGGTTACACAGGAACGTGTCCAGGTGGGTTTTGAAAGTCTCCAAAGAACTCCACAACTTCTCTGGGCAGCCTGTGCCAGGACTTCATTACCCTCACAGTAAAGAAGTTGTTCAAAGAAGTTTTCCTGATGTTGAGGTGGAACCTCCTGTGCTTCAACTTGTACCTGTTACCCCTCATCCTGTCACAGGGCACCACTGAAAAGAGACTGGCCCCTTCTTCTTGATGCCCACCTTTCAGATATTTAGTTCTGTTAGTAACATCCCCTCTCAGCCTTCTCTTCTCCAGACTAAACAGACACCGTTCTCTCAGCTCCATGAAAGTTGTTGCATCAGCAGGGCTGAGGACAACCTTTGGTTTTCATTATCATGATTTTTTCCCATTTGCTGATAGGAATTTTGTGGCATTTGAAGTTTTGAGAGAAGAAGAGTTCTCACCAGTAAAAAATGCAGACACAGCTGACAAAGACACTCCTAGCACTGCTCGGCAAGCCCTCCTGGCCCAGCACTACCGCTGGGCTCTCAAGGCTGGGGCCAGATTTCTGGATGAAAATGGTTGCAGGATACTGGAGAAACTCAGGTATGAACCTCTGTGACCTTCTCTGCAGCTTCTCTGCCCGTGCCAGCTGGCTAACGGCATGTCCTGTGCTCTACAAAACCAGGATCTGATCACAGGGTGATTTGACATGATTTTCTTTCAGTCTTTTCTGATCATGTAGAATAATGTCTGTGGCAGCTCCTGCTCCATTAGTGATCACCTCTGCTCTAGACAGTAATGCGCAGTGCTCTGGGCTCTATCCTGGCAGAGATTTCTGCCCTTGTTGCCATGAGTTCACAATTTCTGTTGCAGCTTGTTAGGCAGGGCTAACCTTTTCCAAGGAATTGCAATTTCTAGTCCTCACCAGCTTTTCTGAATATGGCCCCAGTGCTTCAGCACATAGATTCTCATGTGGGCTGAAGGATCAGCTATCAGAGCAGTTACCAATTCAAACACTTTCTGTATCATGCTGAATGGAAGCTGCTTTTACTCCATGGAGCTATTTCTTCATCAGCTCATAACTTAACAGAATGACAAGCTGTTCTCTTTAATTGAAGAACACCTTTGTAAAAACAATGCTCCTTTTTTGATGAGAAACGTGCTAATTCACTTTTATTTTCACACTTTGTGTTCATGTGGTGCATGTGAATATAACAAATTCTTATCAGTCTGGAGATCAGTTCTTGATAACCTTTTGAAGAAGCACTTTAAATACAGCAAGAAGTTAAACCTGTGTTCTGTTCTCTAGTCTCTCAGGAACTGAAGATCCTCCAGTTGTGTGTGAGATTTCTCCCTTAGTGTCTTACTTTGGAGAGGTGAGAATAATAGTCTGTGGAGGTTTTTTAAGAGTTTGCAGGTATGTGTCTGATTCCCATTCACATGCAGGGGATTTAGCCTGGGCTTGCTGAGAAATGGTAAGATCAAGGGAACTAGGACTTGGGCTTGGTGTTATGCTTGTGGTTCCACCGTGGTTTACTCCTCAGCAGTTTGTTCACTCTCACTTGTAGCCATCTGTAAAATGAGATTTGCAGTGAGGCTACGCACTTTCAGTTAGAGTCACAAGTACTTTGAAATCTTCTGAATAAAAAGTGGAGAATATTCTAATTCCCAAATCCGTGGGGTCCCCATGTTGGGCTTTGTGCTGATTTGTGCCCATCTTTCACAGAGAGTGAATCCTGAGAGAGAAGTGTGGAATGTGCACTGGCTTCAGAGAAGCCACAGCTTAGATTTCTCAGGTTTGTCCCTCTGAAAAGAATTGGCCCTGATAAAGCTGCTTCCACTAAGTAGTAACAAGAGGAGCCTCCCTGTGTTGGACAGACACAGCGGGGAAGTGCATTCATAAAACTATACATTTTTGCTAGGTTCCCATGTGCAGGTAGTGAAATGGCAATTAATGCATTGCAAGAACAAGACTAAAACAAGGTAATTTAAGTTGACTTTTCTTTGCTAGGATTATTGTGATGTGAATTAAGGACATGCCTTCCCATGCCTACCCTTCCCCAGAAATCTTGTTTCTGAGATCCATTGGTTTTATGTTCCTCCTGTCTCCTTCACAAACCCAGGCTTGGGGCTGAAACACTTTCCCGCTCCATCACTGGGTAAACTGTTGCTGTTTTCTCTTCTTCCTGCAACCTTTCAACTCTGGGTAGTCTTTGAGGATATTGTGTAGACTTTAAAATCATGCAGGTCACTAGCCTGATGCATTTACCACCTAATGGAGCTGTTTTCTCACATCCTCAGGGTCTGGAGCCATACATGAAGAACAAAGACTTGTGTTCTCCCTTTGTACTTGATGAAGCCAAGGTGGAAAAGCTAGGAAATTAATGAAGAGGAGGGAGGCCTCTCCCCCTCAAATCAGATCAATTCAAGGTGACTCAAATGTCAGTGATGAAGTGTGTTATAGAATATTGCTGTGCAGTATCTATTATGCCAAATCCTTGCAGCAGTTGTGTTGCACACACATGTTGCTCACCAGCTCTGTTGGGTAACTTGGAAGGTTGCACCTTTTACCTCAGTCTGTTTGTAGACCAGGGTGCAAAAGCAGATTTGGTACCTTCCAGGTACCAAACAGATTTTATAGTCCTCAATTGCTGTGCATACATGTATGTAAAAGAGCTAGTCATGGCTTAATAAATCAGCTTTGCAGTCAAGAAGATTAAATCTGTTCAGTGCCTTGGTGGAGTTGGATGGTGGTTTTTTGTTTAAATTGTGTGCCCAGTTGAAGAATAAGTTTGATCCATTGTTTCCCTAATCAAATTCAGCAACTGCATCCTCTCACCAGATTGTACAGAGCTCTGTTGTCAGTGGGGATGCTGCTGTGTGTGAGCATTGGGTGAGGTCTGGATTCTGAAGTAGAACAGACCAGTTTGCATATCCAGGCTCACTGCCATTCCAAGAATACAAGTCAATATGCAGCTTAGACCGATCATCCTTACAGCTGGACTGATCGGACTTTTTTAATTTAAAAAGATGAGATTTTTTTTTCTCAACAACTGTTTGCTCTGCCTGTCTTTGACAAAGACTTTACTCTTCATTTTCCTGGTAATACATACCATACCCCTCAAAAGGGGACTCCTGAAGAACTTGAAAATAGTAAGAGGAACAAATACTGGTGATAGTATTTCATGTTTAACAAAGCAAAATAAACCCCAAATACTTAATCCCAGCATAGCAGGGATGCACAGTACACCACTGGCCTTTGCTTCTGTAGTTTCTGGCTAGGTAGTTGTCCAGAACTCTTTCCCTTAGGAATTAACTCTTTAGACGCCTTTCTTCTTAAATGCATCTAAAGGCCTTATCTGACCATAATGTAAAGATAAGGATCAGCAATTGAGGATACTAACTGCTATAACATACGTAGGATGTGAACTCGGCCTTGGCCGAGGGATCCCAGCCTGGCTGTGATCCACAAACAAGTTGTTTCCATTCAGCCTTCATTGAGAAGATTCACCCTCTGCTGACCACACCATAGTATTTTGCTCTTCATGGGGACACTGCTGGGTGACCTTTGCTCTGTGCTTTTCCTCTACATCAGGGGTTAAAGGAAGGTGGTGAGGAAAGATGCCTCATTTGAAATGTTATTTTATGCATCTACTGATGCTGTTTTATTAAGCATAAATCTTCTACATCACTTACGTGGCTTTCAGTAATTCCTGACACAAAGCTGTGTTCAGTGTTGGGGAAGTACAAAAATGGCTTTGAGTGTTCATATAGCTTATAAGTAAGGCTCTTGCTTTCCAAAGAAAGCATCCACATGTCAGTGGTAGAATTTTTAGGGACAAAACTTGGCCTGCGTGTCAGCCAGCCTTTTGCACATGCCGACCAGCTAATTACAGTTTTGATTCCCTCACTTTGCATGTGCAGACAGTAATCTCCAGGTTTAGTATAAATTACACATTTATCCTGGACTGAACATTTTCTTGCATAGTGTTTTACAGTTCATTCCATTCATGCCAGTCAAGTTTTATAACCAAGAACAAATGTATCTATGTGAGTATTGCTTGTTGGGTCAGGCACATGCTCATTTTAAATTGCACTGTGCTAGAAAAAGAAAAATGCTTCCTTCCTTTCTGAGGTGATTTCTCCTTTGAAGCATCCATTCCCGCGTGCTTTAATCATGTGTGCACGGAGCTGCTGCCATGGTTTTTAGAGAAGAAGCTAATTTAGAATGCTGAGTGCCTCATCTCTTGGGTTTTCTCTAGGGCTCTTCCTTTTTTAAAAAACTGGAATGTACAATTTTGAGAGAACTTTAAAAAAAAACCTTCTCTGCTCTGTATGTAACAAAGTGATTCTAGGGTGTGTGCTGAAGTATCTGAAAAAAAGGGAGGTCCCATAGGACTCAAACTTTTGTACACCTAATCTTTTTTTATAATAAAGATGCTACTGAGGTTTCTGTGTGTTTGTCTGTGTGTCTTGTCCACGAGGAACACATGTCTTTGTCTCTACACATTGCTGGTCGTGGCACTGATACAGCATCGCTCTGGCTTTTGCAGCTGTCATGAGGTGACAAACACTTGTGCAGCAGCTTGTGCTTGGCTCCCTACTGCCAGGCGAGTTTCAAATGAGATTTATAGAACAGGCAGCAGCGGGAAGTTAGGAATTTTTCAGAAAATTGTCCTCTTTTGGGGGTTTAGTGTTGAACAGAGAAAAGCTCATTAGCAGATATTCTTCTGCCTTCCTTACCCATTTCATCCCACATTTCTCTCTTGACCTCCACGTGAAGGCTACTGGGCTCCTTAATTGCCTTTTAAGCTACATGAACCAGTAGTTTCCTATGGTAGGAAAACAAACACTAGAAACAAATGTATAGGCTTCTGATACATTGCTCCTCCACCTGTTTATGCAGATGCTTGTATCTACCTGACATGTTTGCTTGTTTGACTTTTTATCATTACATGTTCAGCTAAAACAAAGTAATTAATCAGGAAATCCAGTGTTTTCCAAATGTAAAGGTCCACATGATGCCTATTAGCTGAATAGCTGGGCACAGCTGAGGGTGCTAGCACTTAAAAGCTGTGGTCACCTGGTTCAGTGCTTTTAATGAAAAGGAAAAATCCTGTTGGATGGAGATTACAAAACTAGTCACATTGTGGCTGTGAATGCATGCAACATCAAGCACTGGCATAGGCCAGTGGTGCTGGACTCTCCATCACGCGAGGTATTTAAAAGATGCGTGGATATGGTGTGAGCAACGTGGGTCAGTGGTTGGACTTGACGATCCTAAAGGGCTCTTCCAACCAAAGATTCTGTGATTCGCTCTTCCTCTACACACACTGGTCATGGCTCTCCTCCTCCCCAGTGAAGTTGCAGAAACAGGGACAAAGGGCTAGGGCTTTGTGGGGAAACAGGAGAGGGAAGGACCTGTGTGGGACAAATGAGTCCTGCCCAGTACGAACCTTAAATGCCAAACCCTATGGAAGGGTTGATTTACACAACCGCTTGGGTTGCTTTTTCACCCACATCTCAAACCTTCCTGTTGTCTGCGGCCCAGGACTGCGGGTGAGGGTGGGCTCTTTTGCGGGTTCTCCGGGCCCTTCCATCAGCAGTGGTTGTTTTCCCCAGCGATGCCCACGTGCCCTTTTCCCTGTTCTCTTGCATGCCGATGTCTGTGTCTGGCCTCTGTTAACAATCTCTGTGATGACAGATAACAACGTACAGGTGAAGCTGCTCGGCCTCTCCTCGTGTCTCGTCTCCACCCGCGCACTGAATCCGGCCCAGTTTGGGGCCAAGGGCCAGTAACGTGAGGGCCAACGCAGGGAAAACGTAAAGAAAAAAGGGAAAAAGAAACTCAGCCTCGACACCCCCTCCTCAAGTGGTGGGGCTTCCGCTGCTTTCCGTCCACGACAAGCGGTTGAGCTCCCGAGGGCATCCTCAGACACTCCTACTGCCGGACTGGGCAGCCTCCGAGGCCGCCGTAGACTTCCGTCTGCGGGCTCGTCCCCGGAAGCGGGCACGGGCAGGTTGCGCGGCCCCGCCCTGCGCGCGGTCCCGCGCTCATGGCGGCGGGGGCGACAGCGGGCTGAGGACTGTGAGACACCGTCATGTTCTCGGCTGCCGCCGTCGCCCCGCCGCGACGGGATTTTATCTCTGTCAGCCTTGGCCCGGAGGAGGCCGCGGGGCCCGGCGGCTACAACAACAGCAAGGCCCGGCGGAGGCGGAACTGTTGGCGGGTCAGCGCGGCGGCGGGGAGGGTCCTAGGGCGCATTTGGGGTGTCCCGGGGGGGTGTCCGGGCTGGGCCCGGGTTGTGCGCTGGGACCTCCGTTCCGAGGAGGGGCCCAAAGTGAGGAAGGACGGTGGTGTCTGTGGGGACAGAGCAGGGTGCTCTGTGGGGACCGGGCAGAAGGGTCAGTAGTGTCTGAGGACAGAGCAGGGCGGGTCGGTAGGGTCAACGGTGCCTGTAGGGATCGAGCAGAGGGTCTGTGGGGACTGGGCAGTGGGGTCAGTGGTGTCTGTGGACCCAGAGCAGGGGCATCTGTAGGGTCAGTGATATCTGTTGGGGCAGGGCAGGGGAGTCTGTGGGGTGAGTGGTGTCTGTGGGGACCGGGCAGGGGGCTCTGTGTGGTCAGTGGTGTCTGGGGACAGGGCAGGGTGGGTCTATTGGGTCAATGGTGTCTGTGGGGATGGAGCAGGGGTGGATCTGTGGGTTCAGTGGTGTCTGTGAGGTCTGGGTGGGCTGAAGGTGCTTCAGTAAGGTCTTAGTGCTGTGACCAAAGTAGGGGGAAGGGTCTTGTATGTGTTTGAGGGGATCTTGCCCTCTGCTAGTGGGGCCTGGGGTCAGTGGTGCATGCTGGGTCACACTTGGACTTGGTGCCTTTGCCCCTGTGTTAGGGCTTGGCAGGGAATCTCTGTCCTCTGCTCTAGGACAGTGAGTGGTTCCACATTCTGTGGGCACAGAGCAGCCTTCCTGTCTGCCTGCAGGTTGAAGGGGGTTTTATGTGGAATGCAAATGCAGGTGGGGAGTGTGAAGCACAGGGACAAATAAACCTTTCCTGCAGGCAGAGCAAGGCGTAGTGGCTTTGCAGGAAGTCAGGTGAACTGTATGGGTAAATTTTTTAGGGACACAGCATGGTGGCTTTTTTCTTTCACCAGCTGGGGAAATGTGGGAATAGGACACAAGAAGCTTCACCCTTTCTTTTGTCCTTATTCTTAGTCAGCAAAGCAAAGTAAGATGGTTGTGAATGTCCTTGGGTATTTTTGTGGTTCCTTCTGACCCATCCCAAGACACCCCAGTCAGTAACTCTTTTCCCAGCTTCTCCTAAGGGGATGAGGTTGGAGCATCCTGCACTTGGAAGAGGAGGATGATGTTAACCAAAGGTGAAGTAGTGGGATTGACATCCTATGGTGAGCATAGGACAGGTGTATGGGATCACTGTGCTGTCAGCAGTGTGAGAGAGGAATAAGACCTGGGTGCTGTGGGGCTTAGCCCCATGAGTGCAACGGCTTCTTCATGAAATTTTCAGGTTCTGCTTGTTATCAGGAGGATGAGGACCTTGGGAAGTACTGTGGGAAGTTGCAGGTTCTTTCCAGATGTAACACTGGCACTGGAGTTTCCTCTTTGTGTGCCAAAACCAGGAATTGGAATCAGAATGCTGCTCTGGTGAATTTTGATAGGGCTATTAGAAAACTAATGAAATGGTAATCAAGCAGTAAATGTTTAACTCCAGCTGCTCTCTGTAAATGAGGGAAACTCCTCTTAGACTGATGTAGCATTTGCCAACTGAGTTTTAGTGATTTTGTTGTATACACTTCAGCCTTAAAACCACACTTTTGCCCAGGACTAAACTTGATGACATGGTTTTGTCTCATTCATTGTTTGGTTGATTTACCTTTTTTTCATGAGGCTGTGGAGTGGTGGCTTTGTCTGTGGTGGCAGAACCTGGGCTGTGTGACAGTTTCACATACGTATGTCAGAGACAGGATACCTGGGTTCTCTTGCCCAGTCACAGGTGCTTGGCTTATTCTGAGCCTTTTTTTTGGTAGTTGTCCTTCCACTTCCCTCTATTTCTATTTTTTTGCATGTGTGTTCTGTAGAACCTCCCTAGCCAGAAGGGAGGAAGGAATATTGGGCTTGTTTCTCAGTTGGCATCTCACAGATGTGCAGTCTAGGCAGTGAAGGGTGGGATCAAAGTGAATGCTATAGGTGATTTGCTCTAGGAATTTTGGCTCTTACCAGTGTCTGAGGTTCTTGCAGTAAATTGCTCTGATGTTTCTCCATACTGGCTGTGCCATGTGCATGTTATGTATCTGTTTTCTCAGTTATCAAAGAAAAGAAACAATGGATGTCTGCAGTAGGACACCAACTTGTTTTTGTCTTTCTTGCTTTAAATGAACCAGTAATTTATGTTTGACTCAGTAGGTTCTTAAGATCTTGTTAAATACTCTTCTTCTTCCTCATTTTCTCTCCTAAAGAAATGGAAGCAGCTGTCTCGGCTACAACGCAGTGTAATTCTTTTCCTGTTTGCCTTCTTGGCAGTCTGTGGAGTAATTTCATACACAAGAATGGGGGACTCGTGGAAAAGTACGTGCCCTGCATCACTCAAAATTGCTGGGATGTTGTGGTGTTGTATGTGAGGTTGTCTTTTTTGTTGAGAGTTAGTGAGTGTTCTCATGGATGTGTGGTTGTGTGATGTGTTTCAGTGATCATAAATACTTAATCATAAATACTTGTCATACGCTTTTTGGTTTACATTTGGTTTAGATGGTGAAGATTTGGAGGCTGAGAGTGGTGATTTTATGATCTTAGTCTACCAATTGTAGGTATTGGTAACCCAAACCTAAACATTAGAGCAGGGGTCCTCAAACTTTTTAAACAGGGGGCCGGTTCACTGTCCCTCAGGGGGCTGGGGTTTGAGGACCCCTGCCTTAGAGGAAGAAAATCCTCTCTGGGGTTTGACATTTCAAGGTGTTCTACAGATCCGTTTACTTGTGGTGTTATCTTACTGCCTGCATTGAGACGGTGAAATAATAGCAATTAAAAAAGAAAACAGGTGCCTTTTAGCAGCCTCTTTGTGTGTCAGTGTGAGTGTTGATCTGTTAATACTAAAAAATAGTTTTTGCTGAGCAGTTTTGTGTGTCCAGGTCTAACAAACAAATCACTGGATGATCAGAGAACAGAACCAGAAGTCTCTGTATTAAAGCTGGCAAATCCCGCTGTTCTACCAGCACCCCAGAAAGCAGATGGCAACCCTGGAGACTACCCAGAACTTTCACCACAGGTACCATGAAAAGAAATTAGTTTTATAAAGTGTTTGTGAAAGCTGTGAATGGTGCTGGATTCCCACAGCTGCTGAGGAGGTGGGAATTAGAATGTGCCATGGAGTCTATTCTACATAGAACACTCTTCTCTTAGTGTGGGCTCTGGTGTAGTGTTTCTTGGCTTTATCTTTTTTAAAGCATTCAGTGTGCTGTCTCTTAATCATTGATATAGTTAGGAGTGCCAGGATGTTAGGTCAGAGTGACTTCTTACTGGAGGCATCTCTATGCTATGATTAAGGTGTTTAAATGGGGAGCACTCTGGCCCTCAGCCTTGCTGTTGTGAGGAACCTAAATGGAATTGTGGCTGGCTTATGAGTTGTAGGACATAATGTTACAGTGAATTGGAATTGCCTCTCTGTCAGCTTGAGAAGAGCAGCAAACAGGTGTGTAGATTTTGAAGGGTTTTGCTGCTGGGGGATGTGATGGGAAAGACAGACAAACTGCCCATGTAAGTAGAGGAGTGCTGAGTACTGTGGTGCTGTTTATGTTTCCCTCATGGATCAGGGGATTTCTGGTTAATGAATATGGAATGGTTTATTAGATCATTCCCTCATTGTGGACAAATGTACATCTACTGCATTATAGTCATCCCTGGTATCACCAAACGCTGGTGTTGTGCCACCCTTTTTTACTAAACCTAATAATCTGTTGTGTCTAGTAAAATGGAACCAAGTATCTTGTCAGTCCTGTGGCAGTGCTGTGTGTTAACACCTGGTAGTAATTTGAAAGAGACCTTTAAGATCATCAAGTCCAACCATTAACCCAGCACTAGGTCACCCCTAACCCATGGTCCTCAGCACCACCTCTGGCTTTCAAGGGTTATAAACTCCACCACCTGTCTGTGTCTGATAACTCTTTTGGGAAAGAAATAAGTTGGGGACAGTCCTGACCATGGTCTTAGTGCCAGACCAGTGCTGACATGGGTCTAATTCAAGGGAAAGTCTGGGTGTTTAGCAGACCTTCAGTCAGGTTATGCTGATATGATATCAGAATAAGATTTGTCTGACATTCTGTTGAACGCTGCAATGCTGTTGGTGTTGGTTTGAAATTTTACCATCTCTGCATGACACTGAGTATGTTGTTTTATTTTCTCAGAAGCCACCAAAGCTGCCTCATGTTCGCCGTGGTCCTTCCAATCTTCAGATCAAGCCCCCATGGAAGGATGTGAGGCTGAAGACTCAACATGGTACCAGCAGGGTTGTAGAAGAGCTGGTCCAGGCAGATAAAGAAGAGAAAACGAAGAAATCTGTTATCAGGTAGAAGTGTTTCCAGCAAGTTACTGTGCTCCCTCCACCAAGATCCACTGTGTGCTGGAGTAACAATTGTCAGGGGTTTTTGTGTGTGAGAGGCTGATTGCTTTCCTTGCAGATACTTGTTCTCAGGTCTGGCCTGACAATTTTATTTAGTTGCGGTGAATGTGCAGCTTTTCTGTTTTTACTGTTTGCATTGTAGATCTGCTGAGGTTTTGTTTGTGTTCCTGATGCTCTCAGACACTCATGATGCTTGAGAGAGATCTCAGTGTCTCTAGATTTCTGCCATTTGCCTTGCAGTAAATATTAACACACTGGCACCGGTACCATTATACTGTCGCAGGTGTCTGTGTTCTGGGACAGACTTGGAAAGTGGTGTGAAGGGCTGTGTTATCCCGAAGAGACTGTTGATTGGAATATTTTGATTTGAAAATGATTGAAGTGATGGATATATAGAGAAGACACTACAAATTAAACAGAGGTACTTAAGACTTGGAGCACCAGACTTGTTTCTTTGTTCTTTTCAGCACGGCCCATCTGATTGGAGCAGCAGATCTGAGCTGCATTTTGGTTGTTGGCGTGAACTGAAATGTCTCGGAATGACTTGAGATATTTTATTCCTGTGCTGTAACTCAGTTTTAAAAGGGTGGTAACGAGAGAATGTAGGAGAACAAGGAAAGCATAGTGAAGACTAGTGCAAATTTGAAGAGCAGAAGCAAGAAATTAAATTATGGGTCTTGTGTCAGTGGTAAGGTATTCCGACTGTAAACAGTATGAATTTGGGAGGTATGGCTCCCTCAGGAGGTGTATCATGAGCCCAAAGGCAACATATCTATAGATGAAACAGTGTGGTTGAGATGGATTGGTCTTGATATGAACCTGACTTGATTTTGAGACCATTCTGAAAGATTTATTCTTATTTATAAATGCCTGTAAAAACTGGTTTATGCCTCTGTGGTAGAAGGGAAGGCTTCAGAGCCCACTGGTAGTGACACAAGTACCTTAAGAAGCTGGTCCTTGGACTTACTCAACACACTTTTGTCGTCATCATTTGTGTGTTACTACTTAGCGGCTCACGTGATTGTTTCAGTACTGGTAAATAAAAAGATACTTCTAAAGCAGCACTTGCAGCATTCTTTATAGGAGCTCTTTCTTAAATTCCTTTACCAAGATACTTAATGAAATCCAAGAGTCTGTAAGATGCATTTCCTAATTCAGTAAAATTTCTGTGGTGCAAATTACTTTCTCTGAACAGAAAAATTATTTAGTGGAGAACTAGTTATTTTGATTCTTGATACCAAATTCAACTCCTGTTTTATAAAAGCATTGTGAGAAATGTTAAATGCAGAGACTGGTCTCATTCATTTGTCTGACTTTCTGTGATTAAGTTAAGGGTTAATTTCAGGCCCTTGTATTTTCAGCTGGAGAGGAGCAGTGATAGAACCTGACCAAAGCACTGAACCTCCATCTAGTAAAATAAAGGAACCAGAGAAACCTTCATCTGTGGAAGCTGAAGACCAGAAGGAACCAGGTAAATAGTACAGTTAGTGATACCTTCATTTCTGATTGCTTTTGTAATTGAAGTTGTGCAATTCCTACATAGACATAGATTTTTTTTAAAAAATATGTTTATTTTTATGAAAGGAAACAAAAACTGAAGGAAGGATAGTTTCCCTAGAACATCTGATCCTTTCAGTGTCCTTACTCTGCTGTGACAGCCATCACATTTTTTATTGAAAATAAATTGTGGTGGCAGATATTTGAAATTCCTGGGGTGAGCAGACATTTGAGTCTGCTGTCTAGGAAAAGGGGAGCAGCTTTCCTGCCTCAGCATAGGTTTCCTGTTTTGCAAAAGCAGGAAAGTGACCACTCCAATTAAACTGGGCTGGTTGTAAGGTTCATAGAAGTGGATTTTGCATTTGGTGTCCTTACGGAGTGAAGGATCTGTTCTGCTTTTTGGGCTCCTACAAGGAAGTTCTAATACAATGAACATGGTATGTTGCAAACTGACATGTATGCCTGCTTAATGTGCATGGGGTTAGTGAGGTTGTTTGGTGTTGCTCACTTTTGAAAACTTTGTAATGTTGAACAATTTCAGCTAATGGGCTTGAAAATTTTTCATGTTGAGTATGTGACATCAGTTCAGCTTTATGGCAGCAGCCATTTTGGAATAGCCATGCAAAAAAGACTTTCCCGAGATGGAAAATGTAAATTTTCTTCTTTTTTAGTGTCAGATGAGGAGTTCAAGAGAAATAATTTTGCATAATGGAATTTCATTTGAGCAGAAAGCAATGACTAAGGCAGAGAAGATGAAGAATTGGTCTGTGGTAAATTATCCAAGGACTGTACTGTTAAGCATATGTATTCGGCAACTCAACTATAGTTGATTTAGGCATTTTGAATTTTAGTGTTTCCTGACTTTTAGGTCTTTCAGCTTTAGTGATCCACATCTAGCGACCA
Organism: Rhinopomastus cyanomelas; assembly: GCA_013400115.1. Lineage (NCBI taxonomy): Eukaryota > Metazoa > Chordata > Aves > Bucerotiformes > Rhinopomastidae > Rhinopomastus > Rhinopomastus cyanomelas. The sequence goes on along the minus strand of VXBP01006020.1, from coordinate 105,191 downwards.
TGCATGTGATTACATTCATGTTTCATTTGCAGAGATGGGTTTTTGTTTTTTACCAGGGGGAGCTCTGTTTCTGCCAGGCTGAACTGTTGACCAGAGCGCTCAGTAGTTTTTCTGCAAAGTAAAGGCTGAACTGAAAAGAACGATCCAAAGATGTTTTTTCTGTTTTATTGATCATTTAGTTTGAATGAAAGTTTATTTTGGATAGCATTGAGGAAAATGGTGTTGGTCTCACTGCCCAGGGCCCATGCGGAGGTCTTGAGCAAGGTGCTCTTTCCTGTTGCAGTGCCCATAAATGAGCGCCAGCTGGCTGTGATAGAAGCATTCCGCCATGCCTGGAAAGGGTACAAGGACTTCGCCTGGGGCCATGATGAGCTGAAGCCTTTGTCCAAGTCCTACAGTGAGTGGTTTGGACTAGGGCTTACCCTGATTGATGCCTTGGATACTATGTGGATTTTGGGCTTAAAAGAAGGTGAGTTGTGTTTTTTCTGCTTCCATTTTCTCTCTCTAAAATAATTCCTTATTTTCTGTTCAGACAGGATGTGCTCAGAGGTCTTTGAGGGGAGTATTTATTATGTGTGCAAAATACATTTAGGCTTCCTGAGAGTGTAAATATTTATTTGTATAGATACTATTTCTATACACATCAAAAACCCCAGCTATATTAAAGGCGAGCAGACTTTTTGAAAGAAAATTTGGGGCCAGAAAAAAACCCACAGTTCTCCTGTTCTGTAGAATAATGGCTGTATCTGCTAGGAACTGGAGAATGTTTAACATGCCTTCTGACTGTCTGTGCTCTGTGCTCCCTGGCTGTGTATTATCACATCTCCTATCAGTGTTACCTATCTGGATTTAAGGAGGTTGTAACAAAGGGTGAATAAAGGGAGTGTCCAACACCTGATCCTGAACTCTCTACTGTCTGCATTTTTCTGCTGTTGTTTTGGAAGTGACTGTTAGAAAACTTCCAAACACATTCTAAAAACAAATCCAGAAATTCTGTAGTTCTGTGGCAAACCCCCCCTTGATTAATCCATATTTAATGGATGGGGGTGTTAGTTTGGGATTTGGGGTTCTTTGGTGGTGCAAGGTTTTTTAGTGATATTTAAAAATGAATGGAACTGTATCTGTCTGACCTTGGTAGATGAACCAAGCCTTTATAAACTCATCAATCATGTGGTTCTTTGTATCAAGGTAGGAAGAACAGAGCTGCCAGTAAAGGGACAATAAACAGCTAAAGTCTCATAGGGTTCTCTTTTAGCTTTGAAGTTTGTGTAAAATATTGAACAAAACTTCTTATAATGTGTCTGCAGCTCTAGGCCTGAACAGACTCTTGAAGTTTCATTGAGCTGACAGGGTGTTGCTTTTTTAATAAAAAATGGTTAACTGCATACAGCTTTTAAAATAAATTATTAGTGATTTAGTCGTGTAGAAAATGGGTTCTTGGTGAAGGCTTCTTCATTTTTTATAGCAGTTCTTTTGCTGATTGCTTTAGAAAGCTCCTGGGGTTTCTCCTGAATGACAAATGCTCTTTAATTGAAGGGTCTGTTTGAGGTTGCCAGTCTTACTCACGAGCTGTAGAATGCTAGCGATTAGTGAAAGAGGATCTTACTTGTTGTATTACTCTGCTAAGTGGTGCTGACAGGGAGATTCCTCAGGGTTTCTGCACCAAATACAGTATTTGCCCAGCACACAAAATGTTTTTTGTCTGCTTTAGAGTTAAATTTCCTGTGGAACACCTTCTGTTGCTGGGAAATGGGAGGCTGCTCTGTCCCTGGCACAGGCAGGAGTTTCTGGAAGGAGTGAGGCAGTTGGAGATGGCTCATGGCTTGAATTGTCAAGGCCAAAATAACTCTCAGACACCACGGAGTTATACCCTGTGCAAAAGCAGTCATTGAGTGATGCTGCTGCTAGGCTGAATGATCTAAATTTACATTCCTTTGTCAGTTATTCATGTGACAAACAGCTGAGTTTGCTTCTGTAGAAAAAATTTGCACTCTGTAAGGATTTTCTGTTATGGGTAACTGAGAAAGTTACCTGTTGTTTTGGTGGATAACAGCTTTGGCTTCAGAAAAATTAATTTACAAGTGCAGAAGGCTCTTAGGGAAGTGTAACCTGTTGTCTGACAAGTCAAATGGATGGACTTAAAAGGTCTCAATTTATGCACTATTTTAATCAAGAATTCCTCAACTTCTCCCTTTTTGTCTTTTAAGACTCTCAGGAACTTTTTATGAGTATTTCTGTGTGTTGAGTAAGAATTAAGCCCACAGCAGACAAACCTCTCCCAGCAAACTCCCTGTTTTACTTTTCCAACTAGATTTTTGGTCTCTGTAGACAGATGTAAGTCACTGTCATGGGTACGGGAAGTACTAATGTCTCTAGTCTCACTGTTGCAACATGCCCTTAAGTTCATAACTGAACCTTTTATACTTTACAGAGTTTGAAGATGCAAGAAAATGGGTTGCAAACAATTTAGTATTTGATAAAAATGTGGATGTGAACCTGTTTGAGAGCACTATTCGTATCCTGGGAGGCTTGCTGAGCACCTACCACCTTTCTGGGGATAGCCTCTTCTTGGAAAAAGCTGTGAGTTACTGCTCTTCCAGATGAATCTGGGTTATGTATTCCTTGTTGAGCAGAGTTGAGGGAAAATACATCAAAAAGCTAAATGTTGCTGGTTTTTAAGGTTTTAATTTTTAAAGTGATGGAAAAGGGATTTACCATTAGTCTTTTATGTCTGCACTTCTTTTTGCTCTCTGGATAACTTCTGAGCACTGATGTGTTCTGTCAGGTCTTCTATGGAGTAGAAAGAGAGGAAAGAAACGCTTGGCAAAGACTTAACAGTTGTCTCTTGTCATCCTTTTGTTGTGTGTGAACAGCATCAGCCAGCTCTTTAAATTAGAGGCAGTCAGTGTCTTCAGAAAAGGACTGTAGACTCACATAAGCAGTGCTGTCCCAGGCAGAGACTATAACAGTCATTACTGTGAATAAGTCCATGACCCTTTCCAATTCTTGGCTTTTTTGCACCATCTAAAAAATAAGCTGTGGGCTTGATGAAGGAGAAGCTAGAGTCTTGTGTGTGTATTTTTATTTTTTGTTTTGTTTCTTGTTTTGTCCTATGCCCTCGGGTTTTCTTTAGAAAGACATTGGGAACAGACTTATGCCAGCATTCAAGACCCCCTCCAAGATACCATATTCTGATGTCAACATTGGCCGGGGCACTGCACATCCTCCTCGCTGGACATCTGACAGCACTGTGGCAGAGGTGACTAGTATTCAGCTCGAGTTTAGGGAGCTCTCTCGACTCACTGGAGATGATAAATTCCAGGTATGGAAGAATCACTTGTCAGTTTTCTCTTTGTCCCTCTTTTTGTAAGTGGTGGGCCACTGACTCTCCCTCAACACACGTGGTCTCTGTAGGCTCTAAATGATGCTAAATGATTGTGAGATCTAGAAGAAAGGGGGAAAAGAAACAAAGTAATTCCAATTATTTTCTTAAGTACTAAAAAGTAGCTGTGGGCATAAACAATTATTTTGCTACCTCAGACAGCTTTTGATTTAAAAAACCTAGCAAACCAAACCACCCCCAAACCTAAAAAAAAATCAGCAACACAAAGAGCAGGACAAGCACACACAGAGTCCCCCTCCTCAGCAGTCCTGCTTTCAGTCATTAACATTTTTGTTTGACACTGGGTGGACAGATTTGGAAAGAATACTAAGCTAACCAGGATCCTGTGAAGCCGTGCCTTCCTTCACGTTGTTGGAATTCTGCGTGCGGTTTCTCGATGCTGTTATCTAAACGCAAAGAACAAAACCTTGGCGTTGCCATCCAGAGAACTAAAATGTGACTCACCAGGTGAAGGTGGCACTGTTTGTTCCATTGTTTTAAGCTGGATCCACAGCTGAAGTTGTGAAGTGAGTAGTTGTTTAAAGAAGTGTGGGCTACTGGGTTATTCATGTTATTTCTTCTTTTAGCTGCGTTTCTCCTTTGCAATCCAAGTCAGAGATCGTAGTCACATGCCATAGTACTAGCTTTTGAGTGGGCTTGTGTAAAGGAAACAGTTATAATTACTTCAGAGTTCTTCAGTGTACCCAGAACACCATGCACTGAGAGCCTGGAAGTTTGACATCCTGTATTTAATATATTGCACTGGCTGAACTTGATGTCCCTGATGTTAGCTTGAAGAAGAATATTTGTTATCAACCTGAAGTTACTAGTCACACTTTAGTGCATAATTTGTACCTGTAACTGGTGTTCGCTCTTTTCTGTCTTTTAGAAAGCTGTAGATAAGGTGATGAAGCATGTGCACACCCTCTCAGGGAAGAATGATGGACTAGTGCCGATGTTCATAAACACCAACAGTGGACAGTTCACTCACCTGGGTGTCTATACTCTGGGAGCCAGAGCTGACAGCTACTATGAGTACTTACTCAAGCAATGGATTCAGGGTGGGAAGAAAGAAAACGAGTAAGTTCTTTCCATCTCACATATCGTTGTAAGAATTATGTGAGCTGTAAGTCTTTCTGTTGTAGTTTGCTGCTCAAAGCAAGATGATAGATGCACCCAGCAGCTGATTGAATATATAATTGCTTTTAAAAGCTCCTTAGCAAGCAAGAGGGACCTGGGGTAACTTATTGTGAAAGCAGCAGGAAAGTTAGGATTAGTCATAGAATCATTACAGATTGGAAGGGACCTCAAAAGATCATCTAGTCCAATCCCCCTGACACAGCAGGATCACCTAGACAAGTCACACAGGAACACATCCAGGCAGGTCTTGAACATCTCCAGTGAAGGAGACTCCACAACCACCCTGGGCAGCCTGTTCCAGTGCTCCGTCACCCTCACTGGGAAGAAGTTCCTTCTCAGGTTGATGTGGAACCTTCTATGTTCCAGCTTACAACCATTGCCCCTTGTCCTATCACTACCAAGAGTAGCCCAGCTCCATCCTCAGAGCCTTCTCTTCTCCAGACAGAAGAGCCCCAACTCTCTCAGTCTGGCCTCATAGAAGAGGTGCTCCAGCCCTCTGATCATCCTCGTGGCCCTCCTCTGCGCTCCAGCACGTCCAAATCCTTCTTGTAATAAGGGCTCCAGAACTGGACGCAGTACTCCAGGTGGGGTCTCACCAGAGTGGAGCAGAGGGGGAGAATGACCTCCCTTGACCTGCTGGCCACACTTCTCCTGATGCAGCCCAAGATCCGGTTTGCCTTTCAGACCGCAAGTGCACACTACCGGCTTGTGTTGAGGTTTTCGTGCACAAGCACCCCCAAGTCCCTCTCCTCAGGGCTACTCTCCAGCCAGTCACTGCCCAGCCTGTATTTGTGCTTAGGATTGCCTTGACCCAAATGCAGGACCTTACACTTAGTCTTGCTGAACCCCATGACGTTGGCTTGTGCCCACTTCTCCAGCCTGTCCAGGTCCCTCTGGATGGCATCCCTGCCCTGCAGCCTGTCTGCTGCACCACACAGCTTGGTGTCGTCAGCAAACTTGCTGAGGGTGCACTCAATGCCTCTGTCCATGTCACCGACAAAGATGTTGAACAAGACTGGTCCCAGGACAGATCTCTGAGGGACTCCGCTTGTCACTGGCCTACACTTGGACATGGATCCATCGACAACCACTCTGTGGGTGCGGCCATCAAGCCAGTTCTTTACCCATCTAGTGGTCCACTCATCAAAGCCATGTTCCACCAGCTTGGAGACCAGAATGTGATGCGGGACAGTGTCAGATTCCTGAAACACAGTCTAGCTACTTCCAGGAAAACAGAGTTGGAGGCATGTTGTCTTTAGTATTTAAATGCAGAGTTTACAGAAGGTTACTACCTGAGAGCAGTAACTAAATCATGACCAGCTGATGGTGACTGAGGGTTTTTTTGGTCAGTTCTCACATTTGGTTAGATACTCTTCTTTGGACTGAAATAACTGTCTCTAGAAGGATTGTGCTGAACGTAGTCCGTGGTTAAATGTGTTCTGACTGTGTATGTGAGGCAACTGGGAATGATTTTAATTCACAGGCTGCTGGAAGACTATATGAGAGCCATCGAAGGAGTGAAAAAGCATCTTCTGCAGAGATCTCAACCCAAGAGGCTCACCTTTGTGGGAGAGCTTGCCCATGGCCATTTCAGTGCCAAGATGGTAAGAAGTACAAACTGCATTCAGAAAACAATAACAAAAGAGAACAAACACCAACACCAAGAGAAAAGTTAATGTATGGACAGGGAAATGCAAAGTTTCTGTGCTGCCTTTCACCTTTCCTCCCTCCAAAGGACAAAACCAACAAACCAACTTGTAAAAAAGAAAAAGCCCAGCCTGTGTCTAAGCAGCGTGATGGTGGTACTGAGAAAATAGTTTGTAGCTACTGGTGACCTCTACAACACAGGGGCCTTCTCTATGAGTTCCTCTAGTAAATCTAGTGACGTTCCTCTAAGATCAAACATTCTGATGGAGGAGTCAGATTTTCCTTCTCTTTTTTTTTCCTGTTTTGGAAATTAAAATTCCAGTGTCAAAAGAGGCACTGCCTCAGCAGTTTGTTTTATTTTTCCTAATTCAGGGGAGCTGGAGCTGTTTAGTCTGAAGAAAAGGAGGTTGAGGGGAGACTGTATTGCTGTCTACTCTACCTGCAAGGAGGTTGTAGAGAGATGGGGGTTGAATTGGAGTCTAGTGTGTTGTTTGAGGGCCTCTCCCATCCCAAGATAGGATGGAACTGAACTCACACAGATTTAGCATGGCCAAAGTTTCTGCCTGTGTAGGTACATTTGCTTCTGTTACAGGGAGTCAGAGTTTTTGTATTTAATCAATTATTGGGTGAAAGGCTTGACAGGTACCTTAGTCTGGCCAACAGGAGAAGAGGGAGGTGTTTGTCTGCTCTACCTATATTGACCCTCACCACTCCCAGCCATTTCCTTTAGGACTGGACAAGAGCTTTTGAAGGTCCATATAGTTGTTGCTTGTGCACCGTGGTTTTGGGGGATGAGACCTGGGCTTTCCTTCTGAACACTAAGAATCATTTGAAACTCTGTTGGTGATGTTACTGTGTAACTCTTATGTTCACAGTGTTTGTGGTGGACTAGCCCCAGGAGGAGGACAAGCCATTTTGTATTGTAAATTGAATTTCAGTCTGTTTTCTGATGTTCATCTGACTGTGGAGATTGAGCTTTCTTGAACAAACTGCTGTAAAAAGTAAAAGCGAATAAAGTAATATTCCTGCAGTCCTTCATTGCAGCTGCTTTGTCTTGGGAAGGCAGGCAGGAATATGTGTGATCGTCCTCAGGTGGCCTCTTCCACACCAGTGAAAGAGCCAAATTCTGTGCAAGACACCTTGTGTCTTGGCTGTAGCTGTGAGAGTGAGTGTAGGTGAGCTGATGGTGGGAGTGGGAGCCAGCTGGACCCTACACTAGAAAAATTTTGTCCTGTTCTTGTATCTTCAATGCCCTACAACTGTGAGGGGGTATAGCTTTGTATTACCACAAATAAGGAATTTCTGGGGAAGGGGCAGGTTTGAGGCAGGAGAGTGCTTGAAAGCTTGTCAGTTCTTTCCAGTTGTATCCCTGGATTGAAAGGTCTCTTACAATACTGCTTCAGTCCTCACTTCAGAATGAGAAAAATCTTCAGCTGACCTCTTCCTGTCTCAAAAGCTCCATTTTCTGCAGCTGATTCCCTCTCCTACACAAAGTGTGACACAGACACACATAACACATGAATACCTGTTTAGTTTTTCCCAGTAACAGGTGTCTTGTCTTGCAGGATCACTTGGTTTGCTTTTTGCCTGGTACCTTGGCACTGGGAGCTCACAATGGCCTGACTGCTGACCATATGAAATTGGCTGAAGCCCTCATAGAAACCTGTTACCAGATGTATGCTCAGGTGGAGACGGGCCTGAGTCCGGAGATTGTACACTTCAATCTTCATGCACAAAAGGGCCACAAAGATGTGGAAATCAAGGTGAACAGACAGCTGGTCTGAGCTGTAATTTTATGATTGTTCTGTAGCTGTGGTCTGTGTGGAAACTCCCAGCTGGGTGCTGATGTGCTATGCTGTGCTGGAGAGGAGCTTGTTCTTTGGCTGCTTTGCTTTCTGGACATGCCTAGGCCTCTGTTTTTAATTGCCCCCCTCGTGTATTTAGAAATGGTGTTATGCATGATGAACTCTGCAGTGGGTAGAGATGGGAATATTTTTCTTCCTTTGTGTGCCCTTGAGGAAGTGCCCTGTCTGAATTATTCTTGCCTGTTTCTTTCATTTCCAGCCTGCAGACAGGCACAACTTACTGCGACCAGAAACTGTGGAAAGCCTTTTCTATATGTACAGATTCACTGGTGATAAGAAATACCAAGACTGGGGCTGGGAAATCCTACAGAACTTCAATAAATACACACGGGTAAGGACAGCTTACAGTGACCTTGTTCTGTCAGGACTGTGTTCACTCTTGCTCTCTAACAAGAACTTTACACAACTGCTGTCTTTCAAGAGTCACATCAAATATCTGTGCAGAAATTAGTAAGAACACACATAAAAACTCAGTTTGTACAGTGTTCTACAGTTTGAGATATGCGACTTAGCACATTCGGGCAGAGAATTTGTGTGATGCTGATCAAAAGGTAAACCACAGGGCTGTATGCAGACACCAGAGTGTCTCTGTGTCATCTTAGAAGCTGTTATGTTCTCTGCCACGATCCTTTGCCACATTCAGCAGATGCAAAGGACCTGGCTGGATTGAAAGAACCTTTTGGTTTAAGAAAAACATGTCACAAAATGCTTTAATGGGGGGATCGGTGCCGAGTACCCAAGTACTCGTGCAGGTGTCATTGGTAGGCAGTCATTGTGGCCTGGGTAATGCCAGTGGTCATTACACACCTAGGGCCTGTTGTTGAGAGAACAGGTGTGGAACTATGGCCAGCTGTGCTCTAGAAATTGCACCTCGTACTTTCTGCACATTTACCCATGAGATTCAAAGGGGTGTTCATTGTGGTACCTCTGTAAATGAAGTAAACTGCTGATATAACTTCACTTTATCTTCAAGGTTTTTTCTTACAACATGATTTATTTCTCATCACTTGTTTTTTATTTACATATAAAGCTCAAGTATGAAACTAACAACATGTTCCTCTGTTTCTTAGCACTTATATTAATCCAAGTGCATCTGGATTTCAAGAAGTAAAAATAATTTATCCTAGACTATAAATATTTACAAAGTGTTTTGGTTTTTTTTGCACAGGTTTCTACAGGTGGTTTTACTTCCATTAACAACGTCCAGAATCCCAGTAACCCAGAACCACGAGATAAGATGGAGAGCTTCTTCCTTGGGGAAACACTCAAATACATGTTTCTGCTCTTTTCAGACGACGTAGATTTGATCAACCTTGACAAATACGTGTTTAACACAGAAGCTCATCCACTCCCTATATGGGTGCCAGCCTAGACTGGCTGGCCAGAGACCTTCCAGCCAGGGGCATTTTTATCTTCAAGTCACTTTACTTTTCAGGGTTTGAGGAGAGATGCTCTATTGCACCTTCTTTTGGTTTGAAACAAGCAAACAAAACCTTTGGGAAAGCATCTCTGCTTTGGAGAAGTCATGTTAGTCTTAAGTCTGATCCCTGGCTCTGGGATGGACAAGCTGTGCCATACTACGCTGTTTTTCCTGGTATTGATGAGGTTCAGAGAATAATTGTAGTGTGGACCACAACATTCACAGGGCTCTAAGGAAACAGAACTCATTGATGTCAGTCTTACTAAATGTTAATTAAGTATCAGGAATGCAGCAGTTGTTTCACAGCACAGGATTGTCCCCTGAAGTGAAGGACTATGCCTGCAGAGATCTGGTTTGGTCTGGATTCCCTGAAACACGGTTGCAGTGCTCTTCCTTCCCAAGAACCTAATGTTCCAGGTGGGAACAGAGTAAATGAACTCTAATGTTGCCCCAGGTAGAAGCAACAGTGTCAGTGTTGCTACTGATCTCTCTCCAGATGCTGAGCTGCACTGTGTTAGGAAGGGACAGGGGCCACAGTGTCTTAATTTCATGGAGTGCTTTGAATACTCTGTTCAAGCTGTGGCTGAAATGAATGATGGAAGAGGATTTGCTGCTGGTTTGTCTCAGTGCTATCTAGTTTTGTAGAGATATCGCAGGTTTTTAACTTACCTGCAGGAATGCAGGTGATAATGTGAAACTACACATGCATTTTGTATATTGTTTGCATCAGTTAGACTCAGGTATTCTGACTGAAAGCTGCTTTGTGAGATTGGGCACTGGCAAAGCTTGGAAGCCACATAAGGTCTAGTTCCAAGTCAGCCTACTTCTGTCCCTCTCTGTCTGGATTCCACACTGTCAAGTGTTTGGTGACTCAAAAAATGCAACTCTACAGCACAGTTCCTGCTACTCATCCGGCTTTGGACTGTGGAGACATTTTCAGTTAGGTTTTTTCCCTGATGAGTGCTTTGGGTAGCTGTATTTTTATTTGTTTCGTTAAAAGCAATTGGTGTAAATGTGTCAGAGCCATTCCTGGACCAAATAGAATGAGTGAGATCAGTTCAGTTGCTTGAAGGCAAAGCAGACCCAGGGGTTTTTTTTAAGTCATGGGAGCCCTGGGAGCTTCCATTTTTATATGGACAAATAAGTTCTAGTCCACACATTTGCAAATCCACATTCTGTAGTGCTTTCTTTTCTGGATTCGTAGCTACCTGGACGGTCCTGTAGTCACAGGTAGGGTCTCGGAAATGTGCTTGGCCATGTTTCTTTGCGAGGTTGTTCTCACAAAGATGCCCGTCCCCCTCCCGTCACTGGGAGCAGTGGGAAGTCCACAGGTGTGTGGCAGTGACAGTGAGGTACAGTCCCCTCTAAATCTAGGGCTACTCAGGTTAATTTTGCAGTGGTTGAGGGGGTTTTGTGTATTTTACAGCATTTGTCACCTTTGATTTGTAAAGTAGGATGCATCTTTAATTGTTTTATACTGCTCAGTTCTGTTTGCTGAAGTGAGAAGTTCCCCTTGGGACCACTACTTAAGTCTTTTAAAAAATATTTATCATTCCAAGTACGGATGATGACTTATGGAACTGTTACTAAATGTTAAAATGCACCTTTTTTGGTCGTCTAAAGGACCCTGGGATTTCAAAGACATGATAAGGCTGTGCAGAATGTACATGTTCCTCCAGCTCACAAGCCACCAGTAACCCTGGAAATGAGTTTCTCACTTGGGTGCAGTGGAATCCAGAGGCTGGAGCCTTTGCCTGCACAACTGATTTGCTCCCAAGATTTTTGTTTTTTTTGACTGAACAGCAAAGAAGGAAAACGCTGTTGAAATGTGGAAGGAAACAGTTAGGGTTCTGGCTGTGGAGCAGGTTTGTTTTCTAGAGGAGCTGAGCTTTGGCTGAAGGCTTGAAACTAGAGGCTGAGAAAAAGATGACTTCAGTGAGATGGCCCACACTCTATGGGCATGTGTAGCTCTAGCCTTGGGCCAAAGATGCTGTGGAATCCATGTTTAATGGTTTTACTGGGGATTGTAAAACTTGCTGAGTGTGGCATTTCACCTGTGTGACAGCCCTGCTGAGCTAAGTGGAGTAAGAGAAAGTAGAAAATCTATTAATGGTTGTGAGAAATCTGCTGCTACTTCAGCAGTCTTACGTGAGCCTTCATACACCTGGCTCTGCAAATGGCACTGGGGGAGTCTGTGACACCAGTTCAGTTTGTTTGCCTTGAAAGGAACTATCCATTTCGTGATCGAGTTAATGGAAGAAGAATAAATCCTCACTTTCCCAAACGTGCTTCTTGTGTTTTAGCTGAGCCTCTCGGCCCCATTGATTACTACCTGATTCTTCCTGGGAAACTGAATCTCTCTACAAAGTTTGGCTTCACTTTCCTTAGCCTTGAAGTAGGAAGCCAGAACTTCCCAGCTTGCCCTGCCCTTCAGAAACAGTTTGTTTCAGGTGCTGGTAGCACACTTGACATGGCACAAGCCTAAATAATCAGATGAAAGCTCAACTCCTTCTTCCTGTCTTTCTGCAAAGTTTACTTCATATATATTTTACTTCTTTTAACTTCCTTAATGCAGTACCTTGTGTCAGGTTAGTCTCTGAACTTCACTGCCCATCTCCATTCCACTGGCTAACTCCCCCAGTGTAGCAGCAGCTTTGCACATCTTGGAGTTTTCTTTTGAGTGCTGTGTGGTTCTTCTTGGAACCCAGTCCTTATGGCAGGGCATGTGTTCCCTTTGGGCCTGGCAGCAGACGCTCTGCCTCTGGTGGCTGTGGTGGAAAGGCCCCCTCTTCAGCCAGTGCTTCTGTTCTTCTGCAGAGAGAGCTGCCCTGGTTCCTCTCCAAGACCTTGAGTGCCTTGATAATGAAAATAAACCAACAACCTCTAGTCACTGAGGACCAGAATTGAGCGCAGGCACAGGCAAGGGTGCTGCCCAGCTGTGGGATTTGGAACAGTCACACTCTGGGCTTTAAGCCACAGCTCAGAATAAAAGAAGTGGATGCACTATGGTTGGGGAGGTCTAACCTTTGAACTTTGTGAGAGCTGAAGTCTGCAGGACTTAGAAAGTGGCAGCTCTGCAAGGTCTGTGGTATTGGCTGATGAGGTCCTGCTGACAGGATTTTCGGTGCTACGTGCCAAGCTCAGATGCAGCTGTAGTTACTCTTCCAAATATGAAGCAAAGTGTCTACTTTGTTCCCTGTTCTGTAGCAGCGTGACAGGCAGTGCTGAGGGATGCAGAGAGGACAGGGTTTAGCCACTAACACAGTGACACTGTGTGAACTCCTTCTGCTTCTTCAGCCAGGCATCCCTGGAAGTGACCCCAGAGGTGGGGCAACTCTTGATTTCCAGTTCCGACTTGAGACTACCAGTAAAACTGTCAGGGCAGGTCCATGATGTCCCTACGCAGCAGCAAAAGTATTAAGAGTTTCCTGGCTTTGGATCCAGAAAGAATGCCTTGGGATCTTATGTTTCAAAAGTATTGCTAGAACTGTTGAGTCTAGAGGCCTCAGCTTCCACTGAAAGCCAACCTTGAGTTCTTGAGAAACAGACAACTTGTGCTTTGCCAGGAAAAGCTGCTGATTTGCACCATCAGTTTTCAAGCTCTAACTTAAAGGTGCATGACCAGAGAGAGGTGAGGGCAAAGCTTCCTACCTTGGTGGTACTTCTCACACTTTATGTGATGACAGCAGAAACCTCCCTGGTACAGGTGCGAAACTGACGTGGGGGCTGCACCCACCCGTGTGCTCTGGGTCATTCTGTTTTCCTGTTGTGTTCCCTGAAGTTCAGCATCCCTGAGACACACAGGAGCTGCAGTTGGGCTCTTCTCTTTGGCTCACTTTGCCACAGCCTAGTTTTGTTGCTAGTGCTCCTCATCTGCATGGACGTTCACGTCTGTCTCATCACTTTGCCATAGTGACAGGAAAACTTTAGTTCATCCTTCCATTTAGATCAAATCATTTGTGCCCCTCACAACTGCTCAGTGTTCTTCGGGGCAAATGCTATCTGCAGGAGGACAACAGATTGGTATAGGCCACTTGAAAAGGATCAAGTAACTTATCCTTCAGGAAGGTCAAAAGGCACCTGGGCGAAGCTGATGACTTGAAGATTTACTTTCCAAGAGCCTTGTACAGAACCTGGGTGCTGTGGTGCTGGTGCCACGGGGGTGCCTGCTTGCTGGGAACTCAGGATGCTGTTAGAAGGGAATATGGGCACCAGTAATCCTGTCTGCAGACACATGCACTGCTCTGCTCCTCTGAGTGTGATCCTAGTCCTGAGTTACTGCTGGTGTAGAGCAAAATTGAGAGCTGTCAGGGGTCTGCAAGCTGGGAGGGTGAAGACCAGATTCCAGTATCTTAGCCTTCTATAAGCCATAGATAGTCTGCAACAAACCTGAATCTGACTCCAGGAGCACAGACAGGTCTTAGGGGAGGTGTAGAGATTCTTGTGACCACAAATGGAGATGATACAGCCCTTGAGAATCTAGTTCCACTAACAGTCTTAAAGCATTTTTCTTAGGGGGCTGGAGTTCAAGTACCTGGGTCTTCCATGTGCTGTCCTTTATGTGTGTGTACCCGACAGATTAGTGACTGGACTTGGCCTTTTGCACTTAAGAAGGAAGAGGTGAGGAGATGGACTGCAAAAACCCCTTCTGTCAGCACCCAAATATTCTGAAACCATGCCAGTGCCCCACGTGGTGGCTCTGGGAACCTAGTGCACTGTCACAGCAGACAGGACCCAGGGGCACATGTCCTGAGCACCATGCCACAGGTCTGAGCAGCACACCACAAGGCAGTAACACAAGTGTGCTCGTCATGTGCCCCTACACAATGCTGTGTCATGTAAAGCCTTTGATTACTCATAAAACCTTTGTATGTGGATTGGCTGGGGCATCCAGTTGATTACCAGGATCTCATGTTTTAGCAATTCAACTGCTATTTATTGGCACATAGTGATTCCAGGTAAGAATCCATAGGTAAGAATCCACCCATTTATGTGCAAAGACAAGTTTACCTCCCCTGAGAAAGGTGAGGAGTTTCTCTTGTGTGGTTACAGTGCCAAGCCATGAAATGATACCACACTCTTCAATAAACTTGTAATTTATTTTAAAGATGTCTGAACTTGTGGAACTTGTACTTTACTGGTTGCTGCCAGGTAGCTCTTGATGGCAGCAGTGTGCAGCAGGATTGCATGGTGTAAATTGCTGCCTCACCAACTGCAGATCTCTTCTGCAAGTTAACAACAAAACCAACCAATGGAAAAGCAAACCCCCAAGCCCCCAGTGCTGATGCTGCTGACCTAGAACTGGTCACTAGCAGTGACCTTTACCCTGTACAAGCAATGACCAAGCAAGTGACCCTGTGACCTTGTGTAAGCAATGATCATGCATCTGCTTCTCCACTAGACATCTAGTATTTGCTTTTTGTCTAAAAATAATTGAGCTTCAACCTGCAGGTACTTCCTGCAGCCGTAATGCTCAGGGCAGCAACGATCCTTGGCCCTGCTAGCCCAGCTTTTATTATTTCCACTTTTATAACCCTTATCGTTGCCAGCAGGTCAGTGTGAAGCCCCCACACTCTGGTTTTGGCTTCTGTCAGGGATTTAAACCTTTTCTTTTTCTTTTTGTACTTGATGAGTGGCAGAAGGAAAATTCCAGGAAGCTGAATTTCCTTTGTCATAGAAGAGGTGACAGCTGGCAGGCTGCTGTGCCTGGTCTTGCTGTCCTCGGCTGGAGATGGACACAGTCATAGCCTGTTGCCTGCTGAAGCTCCCCAGTGCCTCTCCTGTGCTTGTTTCATCATGGCAGCTTTCACCCAGCCATCGATGATGGTCATCTCAAGCTTGCGTGCCTCTGTGACAGATGGGGGGTCAGCAGGATTGTGGCCTCTAAAGAAAGCAGAGCAGTGTAAGCTAAGCACTAGGCAGCTGCTCTTTGCCTCTTTCACAGGGAAACCCAGGCCAGAGAACTGCAGGCCCGAGATTATCTGTTCTGCACTTCAGATTTATGCCCTGGAAAACAGGTTGTGGGGCCACAGGAGCTTGGGTTGCTCCAGAGGGTGATGGCTAATGCCAGGAGACACTGGATTAATGTGACTGGTAGCTACAGATTCCCTCACACCTTTGCCACTTTCTGTGCAGGAGCACATTCCAATGAACATACGTGGGCTTAGTGCCCAGTTCTGCACTACCCAGCTTGCCTGGGAGCTGAACAAAGGGAAGAAGATGGCTCTGCTGCAGCCTTTGAGTGATGCATCTCCTGGCTCTTTGGACTGTGGCTGCCTCAGGAGAAGCACACAGGCAGCATGATTTTGTCAGCAAAACTATTTCAGTGCTTACCGGAGATCGAGGTGATGAGCTCCTCCTTCAATGGTCAGTGCGATCAGTGAAGGACTGAGGCTGTTCTTCACCTGGAACGAGAAGGTGCAGACACAAACTCTCACCAAGTTACCAGGCAGAACTAGGCATCAGTTCTGAACACAGGAAGGAGAGCTAGGCAGGACTGAGAAATAGCATAGGAAGGGATCCATGGTGTGGCTGATCCAGTATGTGTGGTGAGCAGAATAATCTGTCTGCAGTGAGGTGCAGGCTTCCCTGGGATGAGAACTGCCAGCCTGGTCCAGTATGGGCAGTGTGGAGTAACACAGTCACAGTCCTTTGGGCTCCCTTGCTCCTCTTGCAGTTGCAACTGCCAAGCCAGCCTCAAACAAGGAACTCCTGCGTCACCCTTGGGAGCTCAACTAACTCAAAATCCAGTTCTGTGTCATTTTTGTTTAAAATTTTAAACTCTAGCTCTGCTGCCACTCTCAGGTTTTGTTGGACCGAAGCCAAAATGTCCCCTGGTTGAAGCTGCTGCTGCCAGCAATCACTTGGTCTCGCCAGATGTGCTGAGACCGGAGTCTGCAGGGAGTGCTCACTGCTAAAATCTTGCCACAGACCCCCAGGTGTTAGGTACTGAGGGTCTTACTGCTTTTGCACTAGTGACACCACCTTTAAGGCATCAGTGTTCCTGTAGTGCGACCATCAAGAATGTCCTGTGGCTGCTGACTGGTTCAGCATAAACCAGCTGCTTGGCAGAAGCAGGACTGGCTAAAGCTGAATCACAAGATGTCCTGCAAGGCAGAGGGTGGTATAACCTGGAAAAGCTGCTCTGTGCTACTGTGGCAGGAGTGCACGGACTTACCCCACCTCCAGCCCATGGATCCAAGTCTCCATTTGAGAAGATAATGTTGCTAGCAGTGTTCAGGTCTGAAATTCAGAGATTACATTCAGGAGGCCTCTTTGCTATCCATGTACCCAAATGTGTTTGGCTGCTGCAGCAAACAGCCAAGAACAGAAGTCACAGGAGGAAAATGCACAAGTTCTTGGCAGAGTTTAGGTTTCCCAGTTCTGTCTTGAAGAGGAACAGAAAGTCAGCACAAGGCTGTGACTTCTGCCAGCACTGGTCATTGACCTGTGCCTGTCAGCACAGAGCACGGATGGGCGAGCACCCTCAGGGAAAGGCTGCAGAACAAGCAGCCCCCACAACTCACCTCCTCCCCAGAAGTTTGTCCGCAGCCAGCGTGGTCGTGGCCTCACGTTCCACCTTTGCCGACAGTACTGCTCTCGCATGGCCTCGGTGAATGGCATCTCGGGGAACATGTCGGTCACGTTGTTGCTGTTGAACACTAAGTTGATCTCAGTGCAAACCTGAGGAGAGGTATAAAGGCTGTCACGAGCAGGATAACCACGGCAGCAGCTGAAACCTCTTGGTGACTCCAACACTTTACCTGGTAGTCCCAGGCCTCCGCATCTAAGCCAATGCCACAGCCCGTGGGGTCAGCGCAGGACTGGTACAGCTGGTAAATATCATAACACTGTGCCGAGCCGGAAGAGTTGTAGAACACCCCTGTGAGGGGGGAACACAGCAGAAAGCCAGCCTCTCAGTACATCTCTGCTGTCTCACTCACTGCCTCCCACACAAACCTCATGGCCAAGACCAAGCAGAAAGGTAGCTATAGGCACATGTGAAGGCTGGGGCAGCATTAAGTTCTAATCCCAACTTCATGCCAAAGCTCTCACAGTCTAAAGCCTGGCTGCACTACACCTTCTGCTCACGCCAAAAGCCAGGCGACCCTCAGTAGAGCCCTCCAGATCTCTTGCTCCCAGGAGCGGGCTGTGCAAGGGACTTTGGCTGAGTGCTGCACTGTGAACAAAACACACAAGCTGAGACCTTCCCCGCTCCTCCCTGAGAGCACCTTCTGTCCACATGCATGAGATTAACTCAGAGGGCCCCTTGGCATGGCACAGACAGGGTTTTGTTTGACTGTTGTGCAAGAAGGGAAAAATGGCATGTGTGGGCTTGCCCAGATGAAAGAGCACCTGAGCGGGGGGCCTGGAGAAGCATCGCTGGGGAGCTGCTCAAGAACGAGCCGCTTTTTGTGTAGCTGGGGCAGTTACCAGATAGTGAGGGGGAGGAATGCAGCTCCACCAGTGGCTGGCATCTCCTGCCAGTGTCACAGCCTACAGACAAATCCCACAAACACTGTGGAGTTTGTGCAACAACCAGCATCGACTTGCAACTGGCCACACACGGGGCTGAGCCTGCAAGCAGCAAACAGAGGCGTGTGAGGAGGGAGGCTGCTACGGCTGCTGTCTCTAGGCTGGCTCTGTCACAGGGGCAGAACAGCCACGGCTCTCTCCAAGCATGAAGCCATGGGTTCAACTGCAGAGAACTGCCCAGGAGATGCACTGAGAGGGCCTCCTCCAGGGCCACACGCTTCAGGAAGCAACGCTGCTCAGCTCACAGGACAGCATGGCAAGGCTCGTGTCAGACACATACCTGCCTAAACTGCTGGAAGGGCTCAGCAGCCTTCGCGTGCAGAGCGCACTGTGCGACGTGACACTGGAGGCAGAAGGGGTTTGCTTTCCAGCCCACAGGATTGTTTTAGCATCAGCGAGCAACTACTGCAAGGTTCTGTTTGTTGGAAATACGACAGGAGTGGGGAGCCCAGGTGCCAGCATCCAGCTGAAAGGTGTCAGTGCTGCCGGGCTGAGCAACGTTCTCAACTTCATTTACTCCAATAAACTAGACCTCTCGCTACAGAATATTGAGGAGACCTTCCAAGCTGGAGAAACCCTCCTGGTTCGGGAGGTGATCAAGCTGTGCTTTCGCTTTCTAGAGGGTTGCCTGAACTATGAGAACTGCATAGATGTTCTTAATATTGCTAAAAAGCTGGGCCCAGCAGAGCTGAGCCAGAAAGCTCTGGGCTATGTAGGGCAGCACTGCAAACAGCTCCTGGCTGACCCGCATTGCTTGAAAGGCCTGGACCAAGGAACCCTGTGTGAAATTTTAGACAAGAGCATCATCGAGGGATGCAGTGAGCTGGACCTGTTCAGAGCCACTGTGACTTGGCTGCAGCAAGACCACACACGGCTGAAAGACGCGGCAGAGATTTTAGACCGCATAAGATTCCCTCTCATTCCTTTGCGGGACCTGCAGAGGTACGTCCAGGGAACAGCTCTTATGCGGCTGGATTCAGGATGCCACAGGTACCTGCAGGAGGCTCTCAGTTACCACTCTGAGCGTTATGCTCAGCCAGTCCTGCAGACCCAGGGCACCAGCCTCCGCTCCAGTTCCACTGTGCTGCTTGTTGCTGGTGGCAGAACCGTCAACAACGGTGTATGCAGAGAGATGTGGGCCGTGGAGCAGAGCTGCAGAGCCTGGCACAGGGTTGCGGACCTCCGTATGCCGGTGTACAACCACTGTGTCACTGTCATCAACGACTTCCTCTTTGTCATGGGGGGACAGTGCAAGTTTGACCCCACGGGGAAGCAGCCATTAAATGAGGTAAGAAACATGAAACCTTTAGTCTTGAAACAACAGCTAGGAGGGGGTCATTGCTTTCACCCACCTCTACATATTTCTTGCTGCAGCACTGAAAGCCTGTGGGAGTACAGCTCCCAAACCATGAGGTCCTGGGAAGCCATCAGCTCCCACTTTCCTCCTGCTATCAATTGTTATCCTCATCTGCATACAGTATCAGTCAAGCAGCCCACAAGCCTCACTCCGATCCCTCCTGGTGCTGCTACAGGATGCACATGCAGATGCCTGGGGAAAGGCCACCACTTCACTGGATATCTGCTCCTTTCTTGGTTTTGCCTTCAAAGGCAACTCTGCTTCAGCTCTCCCGACCTTCCCCTTCTGCCTGGAGAAGAGACTTGTGCGAGATTTCATGTTTTCCTGGATGGCTTCAGTGAGCTCACTAGAACCACCACGTTCTCCTTTCCTGTGCTCCAGGGAGGCTCACGTCAACCCTGTACTTAGTTCAGTTGTGCCGCTGAAACAGCAGCTCCTGGCCTCTGCACAGAAGGCAGGAGACAGCTCAGTAGCCATGGAGCTGAGGATGCTGAAGCAGCAGGACAGTGGCACCAGCTCCTGGGTATGGCCCAAGCACAGCACTTGCCACTTCAGTTCTGCAGATGCTGCTCTTGCCCACTGGCCTGGGATTTCTAACCAGAGCTGGCAAAATGAGCTCAGTGAGGTTGTTACCAGATGGACTCAATGACCTT
The DNA here is from genome assembly GCA_013400115.1 of Rhinopomastus cyanomelas. Taxonomy (NCBI): domain Eukaryota; kingdom Metazoa; phylum Chordata; class Aves; order Bucerotiformes; family Rhinopomastidae; genus Rhinopomastus; species Rhinopomastus cyanomelas. Next base: position 85,192 of record VXBP01006020.1, on the reverse strand, counting down.
CAAGGTCTTTTTCAACCTAGACAATTCTGTGGTTTACTTCTGAATGAGTCATGAACAGAGGGCTGGCCTTAGTGGAGCTGACGTGCCCCTATGATGATGCCATCAGGAAAAAGGGGAGAGGAAGCCACCCCTGTGCCCTCCTGGGCTAGAACAGCAGGCAAAGCTCAGCTGCTCTCTGCTGCAGGCTCAGATAAGCACACTTCACAGCTGATGCTGTTTAAGCCTCACTGGGTCAGTGCTCAGCTGACACACAGCAGCTGCTGTTTGAACCACAGCTGCTTCATTAAGCCTATTTGTTTCATCTCCTGCTGGCTGCAAGATGAAAGCACAACCTGTTCCCAGACCCCTGAGATCCACAAAAACCACATAACCCAGCCTCCACCTCCCCTGGTCAGGTCCTGCTGTACCAGCTGGTTAGCACTGGAAGCTGAGCCTGGCCAGGTGCCAATATAAAACCTTCCTTACTCATGGGAAATTGCTGATCAGCCTCCGAAGCCACACAAGACACAAGCCTGCCTTACTCTGCTAACCATCCCTCTGCTCTCATCCCAGGTTTTTCGGTTTGATCCCCGCAGCAGTTCCTGGCTCCAGGTGGCCAGCATGCTTCAGAGGAGGACACGCTTCCACGCTGACGTGCTCGTGGACTGCATCTTTGCCGTGGGTGGTGGCACATTGCTAGGGAGCCTCACCCACACAGTGGAGTTGTACCGGCCCGCTGACAACACGTGGGAGTTCACAGCTCCCTTCCCCAGAGCTGTTGCTGACCACGCAGGCACAACCCACGGGGGAATCCTCTACATTTCAGGTGATTGCAGGAAACTGTGAGAAGCAGCATGTTTTGCGTAGTTCTGTTGATTCTTGCTGGAACCCTAACATCACAATCTAAGCCTGTGCCCGCTGCAGTTACCACTCAATGGCTCCAGTGCCCATTTGTTGCTGTGTCAGCACAGACTGCCCTCCAAAACGGCAGGAACTGCTTTCTTTCCACGACATTAACAGCTTCTGCCCTACAAGAGACCCTCACTCCTACAGAGATCTTTGCTAGATGGTGCAGGACGTTTCACAGCGACAGGGGTTTAAACACTTCAGGAAACTGTTGTTGGAGCTTTAACTTCTGCAGCTCCTAATTTGGACTCAAAAGACAATCTTTGGTTTGCCCCAGGAATAGCAATTTGTTGTTGGTGTCATTGTGTCCACAAAAACCAGTTCTAGCCAGCTAGGATCACTAGACTGACCTAGCCCAGGTGAAGTTCACTACTCTGTTGCAGTGAGCCCCAGGTCCCAGGGCAGAGAAGGCAGCACAGTCTTTCCCACTCAGACCTGCACTCCAGTGGCTCCTGCAGTGGCAGCACAGATAGACAATGGTTCAGGCAGGGGAATGGCTGAGGCTTAGGCTCAACTCCCTGCTCTGACTTGGTGCCACAGGCAGCTCACATCATCTCTGCTGGCCTCTATTCCCAACAGAGAGCACTCTAGGCTGGGTAACACTACGGCCCTTGGGTGCAAGATCATACCTACCCAGAGGGTTCACTTCATTCTAAACTAGTGCAGGGGCTTCAGCCTTGCCTAAGCCAACTGAAAAATTGAGAGCTGTAAGATTTAAACACGTGTTCCCTGTAGCCCAAGAGTCCACACCCAGGCAAGCTGGGGCTCATGATCAACCTGAAACACTATCGTTCCTGTTGGCCAACACTCTGCAGGCTGGAATTCAACAGGCAGGAGCTGCAGGCATTCACCCTTCCCACAACAGCACCTACAAGGACATTTTCACCAAGCCCCTGACGTACACAAGTGAGTGACTATAAAGTAGGAAAAAACTGACCCTCTGAGTGTCACAGACAATCTGCCAGTTCTAGGGTCAAAGTTCAAAGAGCTTTGAGCGCTCTTCTCTCAAACCTTGTGTGCTAGCAGCTGACTCATCCATCAAAACTGCCGTGGCTATACTTGAAGACACTCCAGAGCTTTATCCAAAACACCTTTTGTGGAAAACTTTCCACAAAAGCAGTTGTAACTAGTTTCATTAAGTTTGGGTTTTTGACTCTTCAAAAACGTGAGAGCTGCTCAGGGCTGTTTCACACAGCACCAGCTCCATGGAGCAGCTCAAAAATCAAAACCTGTGTGCTGGGATCTTCAAGGGAAAACCATCAGCTCTGCTTTGCTGGGTGACAGGTGTACTTTCAAGACTTCTGCTTTCCTTCCAGGGGGCTTCTCAGGGGGTAAAACCTTACAAGAGACCTATAGCTACCTCCCTCACCTTCGGCGCTGGATTGGCAACAGAGCCATGGCTTTTAGCCGCTGTGATCACGGCATGGCCGCAGCCAGGGACAAGATCCTCTGCATCGGAGGAAGGACACTTAAGGGGGTGAGTCCACTGGCTCTTCTGATCCCAAAACCGATCCAAAGCAGGGTTTCTATTGCTAGGCTCTGACTGTTTTATTCCAGCAGATTGATAGCAACCTCATTATTTTTGATCTCTTACTGGAGCAGCACAGTCACGGGTCAGGCCAATAAGCTGATGACTTCTGCTGCACCAGAAGCTGCCTGGTTGCTACACTCCATTTGCCAAAGGCTGTTTCAAAGCCTTGTTTAAACAGATAAAACATGCAGTGCAGATGCAGCCTGTGAACACAGGAACACCTACGCGTCAGCCTGGTCACGTACCTGCTCCAAACACTCAGGCCTCCTGATTTTCCTTGGAGCTGAATGGGTGGCATACAGTGAGAGGAAGGGACTGTGGCAAGGACACCAGCCTAGATTTTAGAAAAGAGGCTCAAGTACTGGAATTCCAGTGACATCTGTGCAAATCTGGGTTTCCCATCCCTGAAAGAGGATGGAAGGCACTGCTTAGCCTTCTGGAAAGAGACCTGGCAGGGACTGGAAACCTCATTCTAGGAGAATCCCGTTCCCTGAACCAGGAGAACTGGGTTTTCAAAGATCATTCAGCAATTCCCAAGTGAAAGTGTAAAGTCATAAAGTCTGGCCTGATTTTGCCATGATGGGAACAGTTCCTTTTGAAGGACTGGGGGTATCTCAGTGCTTAACTGGTCACAGAGGAAGGGACAGAAATCTGTAAAGAGAAACTGCACGTCAAGGCTGCCATCAAACTCCTCCAGATGACACTAAAGCAGTTACTGTCCACAATCCAATGCAATGTTGCCCTGTTGAGAGGATTTCCTTTGTCATGTGCCAAAGCTTGGAGAGCAGATAGGACTCAGGCTGTGTCAGTTCTTGCAGGTCCCTGGGAACTTTGCTCAGCTCACTCTGACTCTCCAAGAAGCAGAAAGCTCTAAAGCTGTGTCACTCCAATGTATGATCCAACTTATTTGGGTCTATGATGCTAAAAAGGGATTAAAAATCCACACCTTGAGCCCCAAGGTATTCAAAGAGATGTAGAGGTACCAGTTTACTTCATCACAAGCTAAGCTGGACGTGACAGTGATGCCTTCACAAGGCTTGATGTGATAGGTATCAATCTGCTTCATTGCAGGCAGGTGAGTGGGTTCCTGTCACCGAGATGGAGTGTTACTGCCCTGTGAGCAACCAGTGGACAACACTGACACTGTCCTCGTTCAGCTGCTGTCAGTTCAGCCTCACAGCCCACAACACCACGCTCTTCCTTGCGGGAGGTGGGTCACTGCAGCACATGCAGAAAGAAGACAGTGTTTTCCTATATGACACAGAGAGGCAGGTGTGGACAAAAGCCAGTCCCCTGCCTAAAGCTCTGGTGGATCACGCATCTTGCATGATCAGACTGTCCCCAGGTGAGATGGGGAGAGGCACAAAGGGCTCTGTGGGCAGGAGGCGAAAATCTACCCTCAGCTTGTTCATCGCAAAGAAACAGGAGTCTCGCTCTGCCTCTGAAGAGAAGCAGGATGTGAATAGACCAAGACATTAGTATTTTAACAACTCTTCCAGTTGCCAGCAAAGACCTTCACTGACAATGTCAAACCAGGACTTTGGTGACTCAGTGCTACTGTGGCAACAAGCATCATCTGCAAAAAGAATATTTCCAGTTTGTTAAGCTGCATTACACCTGAAAGGACTCCTTAAATCAGTGCTTGTCATCCAGAATGTGTTTTTCTGACTGAGGCAGAACTTACTTTTAACAAGCAACTTGAGAGATTTTATCAAGGAGTCTTCACAAAACCTTTAGATTCTCTTGCTGCTAATATCCTGACAGACACTGCTGGCTGACAGATCAGGTACTCACAGACAGAAGTGCACACAATGTATTCAAGTTTGTCTTGGCCCTGTATTCAGACCACAGGCCACAAGGACGACAACTTCATCCTCAACAAGCAGATCTAAAAAACTTACTTCAGTAAACTTGCACTGAGCCTGTGACTGCTTGAGCCACAGCGTGGACAAGCTTTAGAAAAGAACTGAGGACTTCAGCAGTCAACGGCTCATGGACAGCCCAGAGGCCAATGGGCTGCACAAGCTGAAAACCTGATGAGAATAAGTTTGGAGAGGTGAGAAAATGAACCTCTGGGCCACCCCGGGACGCTCCAAAGGACAAAGCCAATGGAGGGCAAACCGTCCCCATGGAAGACAAGAGTGGTGCAGATTCCACAGCCTGCACAGCAATGCTGACAGAAGCTTCTAGGTTACGGGGTGTTAGAGACAAGACCAAACGATACCACTGACTCACCAACGAGAGCAGCCAGGCCTCGAATTGGGTCTGCGTGGGCAAGCATTTGTTCACAGCCAACCTGGATGAGACACATTAGAAACAAATTGCAGACGGGATAGTTAACAGGCTCTGCCCTGCACAAGGGCCAAGCAGCAGCCTTCTCCTCCCTTCCAGCAACAGACACATAGAAACAAGGAGACAAGTCAGGGATTAACAGCTCCCTTGCCAAGACAAGCAGAGGCCAGTGATCCACAACAGTTCCTTCCTCCTACAATGAGAGTATTTCAATGCCCTTCTCATGGTGGAGGTTGAGTATTTTCATTACACAGGTGGTTACACAGGCCCTAAAATGGAACCAGATGCCCAGTGGAGCCAGAGAGCATCTCCTCAGTCCCAGTACAGCCTGCATCTTACCCTGTGCTGTAAGCATCTTCCTCCAGAAAGGACTCCCACCACAAATGATACAAGGCCAGAGGCAAATAAAATCTCATGTGCATGGAGTGCTGCAGCACAGCAGAGGAAACCAAGAGCCACAAAAGCAGCTGGTGAGCTGGAGTCAAATCCAAGACCTTTCAAAGCAGCTCATGTGTGAGAAGCCTTTGTAACCCCCCTGAAACCAGGCCCTTTTCCCACACTTGGCCATCTCTGTCTCCGTTGTAAGTTTATGGGTTTTCCAGCCCCCACTGCAGCTGACTTTTCTCTATGCTATAATCCAATGTTTGTCATCTCCCTGTTGTGCTTAGAAAGGAGCCTGACTTTCAGATGTCCTTCCCTCCCGACCAAGAAAAAGCCACCTATGAAAGTGTGTTCAGGTGGGCTAAAACAAAGCTCCTTTAAAAACACCCCAAAGCTACCTAGAGATTTCTAGTGTTTAAAAGCTGAAGTCAACAAGCTTGCACAGGCCTGTAAAGGCAGAGCAGGGTAGGACTGGCTCCAGCAAACCCTTCACAACAAGCCTTGGGGCAGAGCCTTTCTAACACAGCAGTCATTGTCACAGAAACATGTCAGCATGGAAGGGCTGTAACATCCAGCACTACCTCTCTGGTCGCCATCAGCGATGGCAGGTGCTCGGCTGTGTCCCTGCGCTCTGGTTATCAAGGTGCACTCACTCGTACCCTGGTACCCACCTTCACCGGATTGGCAGGGAGGTGACCCATGAAATCAGTGCTGTAAGGGTAGTCCATCATGGCCATCATGGTGAAGGCATTTCGAGCAAACCCAAAGAGCTGGTAAACATCCTCCTTGTTAGAGATCTTATTGCATGTGGCCATTTTGCTGCTGATTTCATCGTAGGCTGCAGAAGGAACGAAAATGAAAGGCACAGACTTCAGAGAGGAAAATAATACCAGGCTTCAGCATCTTGTTTCACTCAGGAATAAGGAGATGCTGTAACACATAGATGAGGTTTCTAGCTGGAATGACACATTACATCTACATTTACACACACATGTGGGTGAATGTTCAGGCACAGCCTCCCTGTGCAGCTTCACAACCCCCACTCTGTCCCTCAGGGAGCCACCCAGAGCCCAGAAGAATCAGCACCCACTGACACAACTGAGAAGAGCAGCTCAGTATGAGCCCATCCTTATCACCTGGCTGCCTCCTCCTTGCCCCTGCAGGCTCCCTGCCCAGAGTCTAACGGGTTCTGCCTTGTCTCACCAGACAACCTCTCATGCAAGAAAGCAGGTACAGACTACAGGTCCCAGTGGCATTCAACTGCTAGAACTGTCAGGAAAAAAGAAAGAGGTTCTTGGGAGCTGGGTGCATCTGCCGTAAGAATTGTCAAGGAGGACTAGTCCTCACAGTCACAAAGGAATCCTGAGAGGTGCCTCCAAACTTCACTGTGAAGTAGAGGTCAGCTGGAGTCAGGAAATTGGTCTTTGAAGAGATTCCTTACAGATGCACCAATTTGCCTTAGTACTGGGCAAAGCTGTTCCCTCCATTTTCATCCTCCATGCTCTGGAGTCATGGTTCCTGTCTGTTTCCACTGTACTCTACAAACTGCCCAGCAGAGCCTGCCTGCTCCACTTAGAAATTCAGGGCATAGGATCTACCTCTTGATAAGTTGCTTGAGACCCTAAGCCTCAAACATGACCACCTTATCCACCCTGCTGCAGAAATCATGGCCCCAGGCAGACCTTGACAACCTTGGCTACTTTTGTTTTTCTGCTGTGATCCAAGGCAAACGTGGTTTTGGATTGCTGGCTCCTCCATGCCAGTTCAGGCATGGAGGCATGTCCAGCGAGCTGGGCCATGTCACATCCATCTGGTGGGGGCGGATGTTGAGCACAAGTATGTGGTGAAACAGGAAGCTTCACCAGCATGAGAAACAGCTGCTCTGCACTGGCAAGTGGTTTTACACTTTGCAGAAGAGACAATTTGGTTAACTCTGTGCAAGCCCCCACATTCTACTGTTTGATACGGGTTTTACCCCTAGTAGCAACCACTCATTAATCAAAAGTCAGAAAGAAGTAACCATCAATTTAGCTGAACCCACTAAAGATGCAGCTGAAGTAAAACGGAATCAACTTCTTTCCAATGGCTGCAGCTGCCCTCTGGAAGCTGCCTGTGGGACTGTGCTCCTTACCTCCGCTCAGGCATAGATCCTTGATCTGTTGGAAGGCTTTGCGGACAGATGTGACACAGCCTGAGCTGGACTTCTGGAAATCCTGCGGGACAGAGAAGACAAGGGATTACGGTTGCATAAAGAAGATATGTGTGGAGGCTGCACTGGGAAGCACTAGAAGATGACAGGGTTACTGTTCCCTCATCTGACCCATCTGAGATCAGAGCATTGGGGTGCAGCAATACTGGTGCTTCTGCACTGTCCTACAGGCATCCTAGCAGAAGGCAAAAATGTGCACAGCTTAGACCAAACAGTGACTGTTCCCCCAGGTCTTGTTGGGATGAGCCGTCAGACAACCACTTGGCACCTAGTGAAGCCACAACAGCAGCCACAAAGCGGCAAGAGAAGACAAGTGCCTCAGGCAGGGCACAGAAGAAGGGTGCCAGGCCAAAATGCTTCTTCTATTATTTTGTTTTACTTCCAGCTCTATTTTGCTTATGAGAAGAAGCCACTGGTAAGTCAGGTATAGATGGGTGGCAGAGCACTGCTCTGGGAACCAGCTTTTCAACTTAAGCCTGCCAGTGACCCGCCAGATGACCAATAACACCATGTCCTTTTTGCTGAAAAAACCATTACTGGTCCTGAAGAAGCCCGTTAAGGTGTGTTTGAAGACCTGTGGCTGTTAGTTACACTGCAGCAACACCAGGCTGTTTCTCTCACTGAAGGCTCTGGCAACCCAAGGTGTTTCTCTTCTGTCAGCTTGTAAGGAAGCCTGAGATCTGCTGGCAAAAGCACTTAAGAATCATTATGCATCTTTTAAGGTCCCTTTGCCCTGCTAGAGCAATGATTAAATAACATTTCTCTTACAGAGCTCAGCCTCAACTAATAATAGACTTGGGACCTTTTTTATTTCTAACTTTGCCTTTGTCTGACTGTTGCACTTAGAGAAATCACTGTTGGGTTCTTCCTGTTTACCTGGGCATCCTTTTAGGTGTTCCAAATCTTCTGGATGTGTTTCTTGATCTCATCTACTAATGGCTCTAATCGGAGTGTGGGGACAATTAGCCTGGGACAGAAGCAGATGCAGGAAGCCTTACAGCCATTCCTGGGAAAGTTGCTCAGGCTGCCAACTTGCCTTCCTGCAATCACACCTAACAGCCATCTGATGGCCCCAGCAGTGGCAAACTTTCGGGAAGCAGCACGTGACTGTGTGCAGCATTCACAGCAGCTCTGTGCATGGCTACAGGCACAGCAGTTGGCAAATGTCACCCAGGCTTGTGCAAAATCAACTTGTTGCCCTTCGCTCACTTTCCCTGTGATCTCGGTGCAAGTCTCAGAGAAAGCTGCTTTAGAACAAAGCCCTAACTCACAGCAAGAGAGAGCTCCTGCAACGACTCAGGAAAAGATTGTGCCTTTGTTACTATTAGTGGCTCCTGGGAGAGTTCTCTCAGCAAGAGGAGTGACTGAATTCAGGTTTTGGATGTACAGGTTGCTTCTACACAAACGCACTGAAGGTGGGAGGAACTGCTTAGAAAACAACACAAAGCACTTGCCTAGGATCACAGCCCAGAGGTTGGTTTACTGCTTCACAGAGAATTTTAAAGATAACTGGAAAGATTTTTCTACATTAAAAGGTCAGAGCCATAATTTCAGGGGTATGAGATGACTTATAGCATATTCACAGCTGAAACAAGTCAGAGCTATGGGCAGAACTGGGCTTCTAAGGAATTAACTTCAACCAGTGTACAATTCTCACTGATGATGAAGTATATTACATTTTTTGGTTTAAAATGTCTAATTTTAAGACAAGATGCTTTTATCTTCTAATATACTTTGCGCTTCAGAAGCCATTGTTTGTTTTCATATGATAAGTCTCTTCTCTACCCTTACTGGTATACTTACCTGTCCTGTAAGTCTCTACACTGACAGCAGCTTTTCATGTATAGAAGTAAGAGCAAAAAGACCACAAGTTTTGCACACAAAGTTATTTGTATCACCCACATCTAGAACTCATGTTGAAAAAGAGGCAAAACAGACAACACTTCAACAGTTTAGTTACTGCCAGGCAGCACATTAGCTTCCTTACAAACTAAACCTAAGTCAATTCTAAACAATACCAGCTCCCTGTGGGGCCTGTGCCCTCAAAACGGGAAAGCTAACTGTAAATGTGGGGTTTAAGTGAGCCCAGGAGACCTTGCCTATTTTAAGCAATGAAATGAAGACTTCTTAGGACTAAGGATCTGCTGTGTGTCATTGCTATTAATGCAAAATGCAGCATTCAGAGAGAGGACTTGAAGACTGAATTATCCAAAGTGAGTTCAGCCAGGCACAAAGGAAAACTTACAGGCTGCAGTATGGTCAAGTCAACAGAAATACGCTCATCCGAGCAGCACCTTTGGGCCCTGACCTGCCACAGCTAAGGCAGTGCTCAGCCATCCCATCTGCACTCTTGTGGGTTCCCATCTAATTCCATTCACTGCCCAGCACTGATGCTCTGCCTGTTCAAATACAAGGAAAATGAAAAAAATCCAGCCTTCTTAAAAGAAGATAATGCTCCTGAAAAGAGACACTACTTACTGCGGTCACATCTCTGAAGAACTGGGTGGGTTCTCCAAGGCCGGCCACAGACAACAGAGGAGCACTGGCAGCCAACGCTCCATCTACAATGTTTGGGTATTTCATCCTCATGTAAGCGCTCAGCATCCCTCCGTAGCTGCCACAGGAGAGGCAAAAGAGGGGTTTCCTTTAACAGTGTGTAACACAGTGACTTGAGTTCAGACCAGTATTCACCAGCTCACCTAACTCAATGCACCACGAAGCTTATGGCTATCCCAGAGCTGCCATCCTCATGGAAATAGATTCAGTTATGATCCACACGCCACCTTCTTACTGGCCCTTCACCAGATGCTAACACCACCCTGGTAGGAACACAGTTTACAGCCCAGTTTGCTTCTGCAGCCAAATGTGCCTCAATATCCAACACTGCACCATCCTAAGCGTGTCCCGACAGCTTCAGCCAAAACCAAATTGGCTCAGGTGAAGCTGCTGCTGTTCAGTGGAGGAAGGAGACACATTTTGTCTACAGGACTCTTAGCAAAGGGTGTCCTTGAACACTACAGAACGTGCAGCTGTCTCTAGCACTGGAAAGCAGATCCTCCCTGGGCACCTCAAGTAACAGCAGCACTGATGATCAGCACAGACAAGGAAGGGGAAACATTAAGAAACGCCACAATAAAACTCAAAGCCACTATAGCTGGTTCTGTGATGGGGTCACAATCTGCAGATGTGTAAAGGGTTCCTAGATAAACCCAGGGGGACAAATGTTATTCACGTGCTGATGTTTGTGGAGTTACTGTCAGGGTTTGGAGCATCTCTCCTGTGAGGAGAGGCTAAGAGTTGGGGCTGTTTAGCCTGGAGAGGAGGAGACTGAGGGGGGAATCTCATTAATTCTTATCAACATCTTTGTTGAGGAGAGTTAGAAGTGTCAGGAAGATGGGACTAGGCTCTTCTCAGTGGTGCCCAGTGAGAGGACAAGGGGCACTGGGCACAAACTGAAACACAGGAGGTTCCACCTAAACAAAAGGAAAAACTTTTTCCAATGAGGGTACCAGAGCCCTGGCCCAGGCTGCCCAGAGAGTTTGTGGAGTTTCTTGCTCTGGAAACTCAAAACTCATACATTGAAGATGCCTTGAAACATCCAATCAGTTGTGCTTCTTCAAAGCAATCAGAAATTGGGACTAATTCATGACATGAGAGCTGACTGGGACCTAATAAGAAGCCTTTAGGAGCTCAAGCACAGATGTGCCTGCACTCTTAGATAGTTTAAAGCTCTGCATTTAGAACTTGCTTGAGAGCCAAATGAGAACAGCACAACTGTGGCTGGGAAAGGAGGTAGCACATAAAATCTTTACCTGCCTCCAAAAGCAATGACAGGGCAGTCTGCAGCACCAAACTGCTCCTTCAGCTCAGTAATTAGCACTGCATAGTCAGCAAGAGCTTGTTCCACAGTGAGCAGTCTGGTCTTCTTCAGCTGTGTTGACTCAAGTCCGAATGGAAGAGACTTCCCATAGTACCTCTGAAAGGAAAGAGAGGCACTGGAGAAACACTGAGATCAAGGTCTGGGTCATCTCTGTTCTCATGACAGAACTGGGATAAGTGTGCACAGACAGGACACCGTAAGAGAGCGCATGGTGTCCTCTAAATTGTTTGTAACCAAGGAAGTGCCTTGTCTGCTGCATCTGACAAAGACCTTCAGGACATATCCTGGAGAGGACAGACAGTCCACGATAAGCTACTTCACTGGGTGTCAAGTGGGCCCTTGGCACATGTTTCTCCTGAAATCCCCAACCAGAAAAGGAAATAGAGTAATCTTTCCACACTTAAGCTGTAGAACAGTAGCTTTAATAGAGTGGTGTGGGAAATGTTGTCCTGGGACTTTGGATATTTAGCCTCTCCAGCCTGCAAACTAAATAAGGACTCAGTGTGGAGTTCAAGGCCCATGTAAAGTACTTACAAAAAGAAAAGCAAATACTCCATGGCAGAGGATTTACTGAAACAGCAGCTGGTAACCCAGACTGCAGGTAGGCACAGTGAAATAAATGCAGAAGCCATGGTTAAGTAAAGAAGAGCTGCTACCACGAGGAGACAGCTCAGAACAGATCTACCTCAGCTTCACGAGAAGATGTAGCATTATTGTCCCAGACCTGCATTGGGTAATCCTGAACAAAACAAGACTCTACTGTACTCTAAAGAGTAACTAACTCTAAGCTACTAAATAGTCTCAATGCATAGTGAGTAGAATACTTACGTGCTCTGCAAAAACCACAAGTGCTTGTTGTTGCTCTGCCAATTCAAATATGAAGCCAGAGTTCTGAGCGAAAGTCCAGATGTCCCCTTCATTGCCAGTATAGAAGAAGATAGGTCCAGAGCCTTTTTTCCAGAACTTTGCTGAGTCAGACAATTGACAGCAGCAAATGGAAAAAACCAAACAACAAAGCAAAAACAAGTGAGCATGAGATTACTTTTTGTGAGTTGGGTCAGGAGCTCAATAAGGAAGAGCTCTGTGAACAGACTGATCCCCGAGATCAGAGCTGCGCGTTTGGGCATCAGACAAGCGCCGCTCCCGAATTCCCTCATTTGTGTGGGGAGAAGAGAGATGAGCACACAGCCTGGACCTTCCGCTTTTTCCTGAAAATCCCTAAAGATCTCAGTTGTGAAAAGCATTTGGAAACAGCTGCCCCCAAAAAGAAAAATTTCCCACTTATATACCATTTGCAGCCCAACTCACCCCAAAATACTTGTGCAGATAACTACTCCCACAAAACGAACATTAGAGCCTCTCTGCTGCTCCTGCTGTGATGCGTAACCTAGAGCCAAGCTAAAAATCACGTATCATAGCATGGTTAGGAAGGGATCTTTAAAGCTCATCCAGTCCAACCCCCTGCAACTAGCATGGGTATCTTCAACTACAGCAGGTTGCTCAGAGCCCTGTCCCCATTTGCTTTTACTCTGATACACTTTGTGGCTCCTAGCGCCAAAGCAGATGGGTTGCTTTAAAGGTGCCTTTTTTTAGTCTGGAATTGTGAAGAACTGTCAGCCAGCCAAGACAGTCTGATGCCTGGCTGTAAAGTAACAGTCCCCTTCAAGTTCTTGCTCAGTCTGCCAAGTCTTATATTGCACAAGAAGCAGCAGAAGGGAAAGGAACGATTCACAGGACTGCAGTGTAAGAAACTATTTGCAAACCAGAAGAACTGCAGTGATAATGTTTTATTTCTCACAAATATTGCTCATCTCTGCCCAGGACACACAGATAAAAGAGAACACTTCAAAAAAACATACATGGAAGAGATGCAGTACTTTAAAGCACATGACCCCAAAGTTCTGCTCAAACAGTGACACTTTTTGATATTACTGGCACTTCAGCCTTGAATGTGCTACCAAAATTCATTGCTGTGATAAGGCTGTGCTGACTGATGAACTTGCACTGGATGAAAAATAAACGAGTGGGTGCTACTGGTGCTGAACAAGCTGCAGAGTAACCAGGGATGTGAAGAAGATGAGAAGCTGAAGATGGACCCCCCCAGAGGCAGGGGCAGGCTGAACATGATCCACAGGTCCACCTTTGGTCTCTCATTCCTCCAAGCAGGCAAGTCTGAAAAGCCTGACACTGGTTACTCACTTTCCTATCTTTTCAGTTCCACACTGTTTAGAAAGGCTTCTGTGCCACTGTCTGTGGCACAGAATATAAGTCATTGTAGGGGCAGAAAAGAGGACACTGCTAGCTCCTTGATGGAAGCCCTCATTCACTCAGCAGGAGTTAAAGTAACTAAAGTTGATGGGGTTTATTTAAATAGTACAAGCCACTGACCCCAGAGGGGTTTTCTTCACTCCTAAGAACACTGAGCTCAGAGTGACACATGGGTCACTGTTTGCTGCTGCACTCAAGAGCAATGAGTTGTGCTTATAGAAGACTGTCACCAAAAGCTGCCGGACAAGCACTGAGCAGCCCCACTGTCAGCCCAACCCAGTGTCTGCTTCTCGACTGCTCCAGAGAGGCCAATCCCCATGGCTGCAGCCCACAGCCCCCAGTCACAGATTGACAGGGAGGAGGAGAGTACGGACAGCACTGGGGGGGATGGACAGTCCCAGGAGCAGCTCAGTCTACCTCCAGCTGCTCAGCCCTGCTTGCCTAGCACCAAATGAGGGAAGAAGCTTCTCTGCCTCAGTGCAGGAGCCTTAAGCTAAAGGACACACATCACTGAGCCATAACGGGGCCCTGGCGGGCTGGGAGCAGCCGCAGCAGAACCCCCCCTTCAGGACCCACCTGAGAGCAGGTACCGCTGTGGAAAGGTCTCGTTGCCGCAGCTCTCGAAGCTGAAGTGGTCCCGCACCTGTTGGAAGAACCGCTCCTCCAGGACGGGACCCGTCGCCGACCGAGCAGCTGGAGGCCGAGTAGCTGCAGGCAGGGTTACAGTCAGCCGGGGGTACTCGGTACTGCCCGGAGCGGCCCAGCCCCGATACCGGGTCCGAGAGAACTCAGGACCCTCGCTCGGGATAGCCGGTTCGAGGCGCCGTTCGGCGCCCAGGGAGGCTGGCTGGGGAGACCCACACAGGGATGGGCCGGGGCGGCTCGAGGCCCGGTCTGGAGGGAGGTGGGGAGGCGGTTCGGGCCCGGCCGAGGAACTTACCGGGGGCGGCGCCAGCCAGCAGCAGGAGGAACAAGAACGACGGCAGCGCCGCCCCCATGACAGAAGCTCCGCTCACGACTGGGCTCCGCTCCGCGTGCACCGAACACCCTCAAGCATGGGTACCCGCGATCGGTCACATGACACGGAGACCTTCGGCGTCACGTGGCACCCGCCCTTCCTCACGTGGCCGCTAGAGCACAGGGTCTAACGTGGCCCCCCGGCGAGGGGCGGGGCCGGGGCCGTTTCCGCCCACTGGTGCCCCTTTGCGGCTGCTGGTGCTCTGTGCTTGGGGTCGCGGCGGCACCACGGGGTCCTCACGCAGCGTAATGGGACACAGGGGGCTTCCGGTGCTCTGGACTGCCCGGGAGCAGCAGAACTTCAGTGACTGGGGGATTTCCCGTGAACAGCAGGTCAGGAAGGGAACTGAGCCCTGCTGCTCTGCTCTGCTCCGCTCTGGTGAGACCCCCCCTGCAGGGGTGGGTCCAGCTTTGTGCTCCTTAGCCCAACAGAGACCTGAAGCTGGTGGAGCGGGGCCAGAGGAGGCCCCAGAGATGCTGCTCCGAAGGGGGAACCCTCTACTGTGAGGCCAGGCTGGGAGAGGTTTGGGGGTTCAGCTGGAGAAGAGGAGCTCCTGGAAGACCTTAGTGCGGCCTTTCAGGGCTTAAAGGGGCCAATAAGAAAGTTGCAGATGCCAATACACCCAGCAGCACCCATGAGCCGGTAGGTTCTTCTTGCACCACGTACTGAACAAACACGCAAAGAAAGGTCTGGTTTCGCCCCACGGGGTCAGCACGTTGTCGGCTTATTCAAAGTGTTACAATGAAGAAGATGTCTGTGAGTGTTGTAGTTTATGTTTTACAAGGGATAGTTTAGCTTACTGAGGGCCAAAGGAGTTTACAGGGAGAAAATTGGAAGGATTGGTGGGAAGCTGTTAAAGCAGTATTTCCACAACTCTATTACCTTTTGCCACCACACTGGCAACCAGAGCACAGAAGCTGATTCGATTCAGGTGGTCAATGGGGAAGAAGATCAGATGGAATTCACATGCCTTGGTGTGGTGAAAGAGTGGCTTCAGGCTCGGGGTATATGAGGGGCACTGGCCAGGGCTTTTCTAGGGCTGATTTTGTTCTTGGGTTCCCACTGGAAGAGAGATATCCTGCCTGCTCCTTGTCTGTGAGTTGTGTAAGGTTTATCCCTCATAAACTGGTCACTTGTTTTACAAGACTTTTTCAGTGCCTTAAGACTTAAACAGATACAAAGAAAACAAAACACATGAGCAGGAGATGGCTTTTTCAGTGGAGAGGAAAGGCTGTAGATGGTTGTTTGAGAAGGTTATAGATGGGCTCAGGGTGAAGGCTCTGCTGCACACACAGGATTAAGATCTTATTTTTAGAATGCTGCTAATATAAATTCTGTCCCAAAGACCTGTGCAGTGTAGTACAACTAACGCTTGTGAGGTGTGTAATCCAGGGCTTTGCAGGAAGAAGGATTTGTACTCATTGCCAAGGTTTATGAATAAGTTAGAGACATCCACGAGGTGACGTGGGCAAAGACATTTGTTCTGGGGTGAGGACAAGATTTTCCATGAAAGCCTTTTGTGTAAATTAATCCAAATAAAATAAAGCCTTTGTAAAAGCTCTTAGCATCTTCATAAATGAAAGTACTCACTGGTAGATGGGAGAAAAAACTCAAAAGGTTTCCACGATCTGTAAAGAGAATGGATTTGCCTCTCCTCTATCAGTAACAGTAAACGCCTCCAAAGACACTAAACTGAGAAGGCAGGTCACTGTCTGGTGATGCTTTTAGACTGTTAGCCCTGGGAAGCTCCAGCTGGACAAGCTCCTTCCAATCTCCCTTGGTCAGATTCTTGGCTTCAGTGGGATTGAAAGAGCAGAAGGTGCCTGGAGTGAAATCCTGTATTTCTAGATGGGTGCATTACTGTTTTGTCTGCCTATTCAAAATGCTACAAATCCTTTTTCACATGTTAACTGTTTCTAAGTTTGTTTTGTGAACATGGAGAAACTGGACACTTGTCCTGTCTGAACTGAGCAGCATGTCTTGCTGTAACAATCTGTGGCACTGTGCTGCCTTTTCACGGATCCATTTCTGCTGTCTGTGACAGCTAAAGAGTGGTTGGTGTGAAAGTCCCCTGGTCCCAGTGGTAGGATGGAAATGGGATGTTCAAACATTTTGAAAGTATGAAGAGACATTAAGGGTACAGTCAGCTGTAAACAGCCTTGCACATAGTCATTGTTATCTTCAGTTCTGTCTTTGGAGGAAGTAGGATGTGTGTGTCTTTGCTTACAAATGTTCCCTGAGTGCCTTTGAGGGCAAGCAGTACCTGTTGCATGCACAAAGGCATCCCTGGAGGCTCAGCTCCAGTGTTCTGTGGGGCAGCAGTGGAAGTTTTGGGGCAGTGGTGGGGCTTGGCTCCCTGGTGATTTGCAGCTCAGACTGAGGGCTGTCAGAATTTGTCCTGAGCAGTGGCCAGAGGCAAGCACAGCCTCCTCAACTCCTCCGCCTGCTGTGGTGACTCCTGGCTCCCCATCCCTGTGCTCCTCCAGCTGCTTGCTTATGGGCATGGCATATTTGGGCATGGCATATTTGCACGTGACATCTCCTTTGTCACCTCAGCTGACAGTGTGGGTGTATCCATTGGGACAAAAAACCACAGCTTTGTTTGGGAAGAGGCCTCCACATTGAGGAACAAGTGGAGAAAAATCCAGGAGAGGATGAACAAGGGTTCAAAAGGGCAGCATTGGACATTGTCCTGCTTACTGCAGAGGTTAAAAAGACAGTGGAAGTGGAAGCAGGCCCTGTCACTGCAGTGAGGCCAAGGCTACCTGGACCCTTGGTCTTGCATGTGCCCAGGCTGGAGCTAGAAGATGAGGTAACCCCTTCCTGATCAGGCACTCATCATGGTCCCTTCAAGCATAGGTTTGTGCTGTTGGGTGGAGAGCAGAACCAAGGAGCTGTGCCAGCTGAAAAATCATTTCCCTTTCCTCCTGTTGAGGTTGTTTTCTAAGGGATTAGTCTCTGGTCAGACTTACAGTAAAGCTTGTTGGTGCGGAGGCTGATGCAAGCACAGGGTGGAGCGCAGGGACAGCCAGAGCAGGAGTAGGGTGCAACTGTTCCTTCAAGTGGCAGCTGGATTTCTCCTAGATTGCAAAACCAGCATTGCCCAGGAAAATGCTGTGAGGCCAGGTCTCAGGTCACAGAGGAGGTAGAAGGCTGTGGTGTGGCTGGAGAAGGCCTCTTGCAACACAGATTGTACTTAGTCTAATCTTTTCAGCCTCATAGTAATGAGAGGAAAGGTTTGACCTTGTCTTTTGCGGCTCCTATTTTGTACCACTCTGGGTGAATGTCCCTGAGGCTGTGCTAGTGCTGCTTTAAGCCAAGGGTCGGCATAGCAGCACTGAATGTAGAAAGAGCCTTGTCCGTGAGGAGCACAGGGAACTGGAGCTGTATGGAGCAGCGCTGAGCTGCAGGGAGCATCATGGTGTTTGTGCCAGCCAGGTGACCTAGTACTAATGTCAATCCTTGGGCTAGCTTGCCAAGGCAGAATGTGTGTGCATGGTGCAAAGTGCCCTCACGGCGCCGGCCTCCTCATAAAAGTTTTCCTGATATCAGATGTAGTGGCACTGTGACTTTCACAAAGCAGGTAGCTGAGGAGGGACATAGCTGTGCTGCTGCAGAGGCAGGAGGTGCCAATGGAGAGCTGTGACTGGGCATCACTCAGCCTGGCTCTGTCAGCTACCTCCACACTGGCACCACAGCTGCTGGTCTGGGTACCTCACATGTGCCTATGGTACTTGGAGGCCAGTGTGGACCTGCAGCCCCACACTACAAGAGTGAGCACAAACCCAGGAGGAAGGTGTCAGTGAGGGTGCTGGTGAAGGGTCTGACCACTAGAAGTTGCGTTTCCATCACCTGTGGAGTTGTATTTGCAGGAGAAGGCTGCAGGATTTACGGCTGAAGGCCGTCCAGAGACCTGGACAGACTGGAGGGCTGGGCACAGAGTAACCAGATGAAGTTCAACAAGGACAAGTGCAAAGTCCTGCATCTGGGGAGGAATAACGAATTCCACCAGTACAGGCTGGGAGGTGATCTACTGGAAAGCAGTCCTGTGGAGAGGGACCTGGGGGTCCTGGTGGACAACAGGTTAACCATGGCACAGTGTGCCCTGGTGGCCAAGAAGGCCAACAGGATCCTGGGGTGTATTAGGAGGAGTGTGTCCAGCAGATCGAGAGAGGTTGTTCTCCCCCTCTACTCTGCCCTGGTGAGGCCTCATCTTGAGTACTGTGTTCAGTTTTGGGCCCCCCAGTTTAAGAGGGACAAGGATCTACTGGAGAGGGTCCAGCGGAGGGCTACGAGGATGATTAGGGGACAGGAGGGCATGGCTTATGAGGAGAGGCTGAGGGACTTGGGGCTTTTTAGTCTGGAGAAGAAAAGACTTAGGGGAGATTTGATAAATGTTTATAAGTACCTGAAGGCTGGCCAGGAGGGGGGGGACAGGCTCTTTTCACTTGCTCCCTGTGATAGGACAAGGAGCAATGGGTGTAAGTTGCAGCAGAGGAGGTTCCGCCTCAACACAAGGGGGAACTTCTTTGCTGTGAGGGTCACAGAGCACTGGAACAGACTCCCCAGGGAGGTCGTGGAGTCTCCTTCTCTGGGGACTTTCAAGGCCCGCCTGGATGCGTTCCTCTGTGATCTGTGTTAGATAGTTTTGTCCTGCTCCGGCAGGGGGGTTGGACTCGATGATCTCTTGGGTCCCTTCCAACCCCTAACATCCTATGATCCTATGAGAATGAACGTATCTTGAACCAGCCCTAAGTAGCAGGAGGCCTGGTGGGCCAGAGGGACTGTCATAGGATGCTTTTCGGTGCAGCAAGCTCCTCTGTGACTTGGAAAGAATCATTTATCCCATGAATGAAAATTAGAAGTTGTGCAGAATCATGAACATCATTGCTTTCATCGAGTGCCAATGAGAAATAGCAAAGTTTTTTTGAGGAGTTTTGCAACTGCAGATTCAAATTTTCCCCCCATTTCTTCAATCCTTCGTGTAATTGTAGTTCCTGAAAGACTCACTGTACTAAATAAACCCGCCTTCTCTGGACACATCTCTTTGGCAACAGAAAGCAGGCATTCTTTAACAAATTCTCCCACTATGAATGCTCTGCTGGTGCGTCCTGTGATCTTGGCAACTTGATAGCTTGCTCGAAGTGATGATATATTGAGCTGCTTTTGCTTCACAAAGTTATTTTGCTGAGTTGCCAATCCATGTTTCAGTCTTAATATTTTATCTTTTCTCAGTTGTCTGACCAAAGAATCATATTTAGCTTTACGTTGAGTTTCGTAGTGTTGACGCAAATTGTATTCCTTGAACACAGACGCTGATTTCTGGCATATCAGACAAACAGCTCTTTCTTTGTACTCTGTGAAAAAATAATCAGAAGTCCACTTTTCGTGGAATACCCTGCACTCAGAGTCAATTTTTCTTTTTTTTGACATGATGGTGCGCGTGCCTCCCACTGGTGCTGGCTGGTTTGTGCTGCCTGGCTCGTCCTGCCTAGGAGATGGAGGGAGGGAGGGAGAGACCAGGCAGCCGCCCACCTCGCTGATGCCGCTGCCCCCCTCCTCAGCCCAGCAGCGCAGTCGGCAGGAAGTCATCTGCAGCTGCTCGGCTTCCCCACCCCCAAACCCTGGCTTGGGGGGGGGTTCTGTAAATACCGTGGGGCTGCATTGGAGACCCTGGGGGGCCGTATCTGGCCCAGTGGCTGGGGTTTGAGGACTCCTGTCCTAGAGGCAGCTGCTGCTGAGTGTATGGCCAGGACAGCTTGCAGATTGCTGGTAGGAAGGATGGGCCTTGGTGTATAACAGGGCTCAGCAGCCTCAGGCTTGTTTAAGGGACCAAAATAAGCCATGGTGCAGGTCCGGGGCTCTGTGGCCACTTTGGGGTGGGGGTCGACCATGTGTCCCTGTTCTAGCCTTCGCTCTGAGCCCCAGCCCCGTCCATTGCCCGAAAGCAGCTAGATCTCCCTGAGCCCACCGGGAGATGGTGGGTTCCTGGCCTAGAGGTGTCCGGTTGGGTGCAGTTGGGGGTAGTCGGTTGCGGGTCGCCTCTGCCGCCTGCCACGGTGGGTGGTATTGGGAGGTACCCGGGCGGTGCTATTAGAGGGACAGGGAAGCTGCACCAGGGGTGCTGCGGCACCAAGGGGAGCGCCGCGGGGCGTAGGTGGTTCAGGAAGGGTCCCTTTGGGAGGGTCGAAGAAGGCCGGGCTGAGCCTGGGGCGGGGCTGTGCCGAGCCTGGGCAGCGGCGGTTGTGCAGAGCCGGGTAGAACTGGGCGTGCGCAGGGTCCAGCCGAGCAGGTGAGTCCGCAGGGTCCGGACTGGGGATGACCCAGTGTGTCCGGTACCGCCGGCACCGGGAGCGATGGCGGGGGCTGGGACTGGGGGGTATCTCCGGGCCCTTAGCGCTTCCCCTTACCCGATCCCGTCCCTAATGCAGTTTCCCCGCCGCTGCCATGGAGAGCCGCTCGGTGCCCCACGTGTACAGCACTGCCCGGGTCTCACACTGGAGAAGGGCTCTGGGCTTTCAGGAATTAAAAATAAGATCACAAGGGGATCCCACACACTGCCCCGGCTGCTCCCAGGGCTTTCCTGAGGCAGAACTGTGTTTTCAGCCTGTTCTCTGCAGAAAAGGTACCACCTGCCTCCTACCCTTGTTCAGTACGTCTGCCCTGCAGCTATAGATATGCCCCAGGAGCTGAGGCGGAGAGCGGCTTAGGCAGCATCGATGGCCCAACAGCTCCAGCAGCTTATTCTTCCGTTTCCCTGCTAAGTTCAGCAATTCCAGCATAAAAACAGCACCCGGGAGTGAGCTCGAGCTGCAGCACCCTGCCCTCAGCTCCGATCTCAATTATGTCTTGTTTTTATTTAAATAAAAACAAAACTCAACAAGGAAAGCTGAGTTGTAGGTAGTGTAAAACCCACGTGCAGAGTGCAAGTAAAGCTATGGAGTAAACAAAAAGCACCATGTCACAGCACTAGGTAGTGACAGGATTGCTGGCACCCTGCAAGGTCAGGCACGGCATGGCATCAGCCTTCCGTGAGCCAGACGCCAGCTACAGCTGAAGTGTAGAGTTAGACGGCTGCTGTCCATGAGCAAAACGATGGGAAAAACCCAGCTGGTCCCAAGCAGTGAGGCTGAGGAATGCAGAGCTAGGATGTCAGGTCATCCCAGGATGGGTCTGGCAGCATGGAGGAGCAAGGGCTCTGCAAGGACGTTGTCGAAGGTCCCTTACTGCACGTAGGGGTCAGGGCTGAGTCGCTCAGGTTACCTGGCAGGTATCTGCTTGTCTTTTTCCCCTTGAATCTTACTCCACCAGGAGCATCACAGGGAGGCTGGGTGGGTGAGGTGTAGCTGTATTTCCAGCGTCTCTACTGTGCTGGTCTTTCTGGCATATCAACAATCCTCATGGCTGATGTTTGCTATTGTTATTTTCTCTTAAATTATTAGCTGTGTGATGATCAAGTTTGGTGGTTTGCAGTGATGTTTCAGAGAATCCCAAAGCTAAGTTAATCGGCTGAAACTGGTGGGCATAAACAAAGCATTTTTCTACACCCATTGGCAAAGCTTTCAGGAGTATGTTCAGTGTCTTCACACTGCACCTGAATGTACCTGCACTTAAGGAGTGGCACAACAGTCATCAGGAGAACTTGGGGTGTAGGTGGCAGAAATGGTAATTTTTCTACCACCTTCCGACTTCTTGCTCTGTGGAAAAGCTGCTGCTTGGCTGCCTTGAGAGCACAAAAGCTGGCTTTCCTCTGCTGAGGACTGGTGGCCTGGAAATCTGGCAAGTGTCAGAGTTTAAAACGTCAGGACCTTTAAAGAAAACAATCCAGGGTCATTCCTACTGTTCAAGTTTTGCATAATGTTTTCCTCTAAGGGCAGATTTTGCAATGAAGACTTAACGTAGAGCTGCAGACTGGATTCAAATAAAGGGAGACCCTGGGGTGCTGACTTGAAGCACAGTTTCTTTTGCAACTTTCAACTCTGAGCACTGATGGCAAATGCTTTGGCTCTTGCTCCATTTGACCCTGAACACAAGTGCTTAAGGCTGGAGATGTTAAACATTTTGTCACTGAACATGAAGTTGTGTGTTGTTGCTGTTTCTTTTGTGGTTGGCTGGTGCCTGCTCCCATCTCTGGTAACAGTAACTGAATAAAGTACCAGAACTGTGGTACAGCTCTGTACTGCTGCAAGTTACTGCTGCCCACTGTGGGCATGAGCCTGCAGCTAGGTCTGCAGCTAGAGCTGGACTAAGGACTTTGCAGTGATGTTAGGGGATGTGAAGAGTTGCTGTGGTGGGCAGTGCTGACAGAGGTTCAGGTTGTGCAGGTATTAGGCTTGGCAGATCTGATTCTTGTTCCCTGCACAGTGGGCAGGCTGGGCTACCGTCTATAATGATGTCAAGGTAGTGTGCATTTGAATCAGGATTAGGGGCAGGGCCAGCAAGGCTGATACTGCTGTGAGAGTCTGCTGGAGACCTCCCAGCCAAGGCAGTGAGGTGGATGAACTGTTCTATAAATACCTGGGCGAAATCTTCTGGTAATTAGTTATGTTTTGAAAATTACCCACATTTTCAGATGTCTAGAGTTGTGTTCTCATGAAGAAAAGTGCATTTAGCTTTAAGAGAATTCTCCCAGTGGCCCTGTCCTGAGAGTAGGCAAAGGTTCGATTATAAGAGAGGGTTGATTTATCAGCCCGGCCTTTTCTCACTGGGAGTTTTAATCCAGCACATCTCTGCTGGGGGAGCTCTGGCTCCTCCCCGCCCCTTCTGGGGTAGGGCCAGATGCATTGGGGCTGTTGCATACCCTGGCCCCTGCCACCATGACCCTGGCCCCTGCCACCATGACCCTGCTGGGTGGAGAGAGCAGTGGCTGGCCCCTGGGCCCCTTTTGCCCAGGGGGTCCGAGAAGCAGACCCCAGAGGCACCAGCTCGGCCCTGACCTCAGGCTGGAATGCCAGATTCCGGTGGTGGCAGAGCGTGGTGCCACTGCCGTGCCAAGCTCAGCCATGCGGAGGCTTGCAGCTCAGTGCTATGCCAACAGAAAGCCCTTCCCCTGCCTGTGCCACAAGGTGGTCAGGTGTAGCAAGAAACCACCAATGCTGATTCCTCCCTGTGTTAAGCAACATGAAACTATTACAAGGCTGGGGCCGTCAGAATGGTGAGATAACTTTAAAGAGGAAAAGCCCCAAAAGGCCAGAGTAGGAAGAGGGAGGTCCCTGCTGGATGCAGCCATGCAGCCGCCACAATTATGTGCTCACCATACGGCCAGCCATGCAGCCGTCGCCTTCTTGACTGACTGAACAGCAGGAGAAGAAGTTGTTTGTCATTTTGCTGCTGAGAAAATGGGATACTTGAGTAAGCAGGAGACTGGAGCCCTGAGGGGCATTTGCTGAAAGGACTTGTAACTCTTAAACCTTTGGCAGATTGCTTGGGAAAAATGGGGAGCTGAGATGTTCTAGAGGTGGCCCTTCTCCTTTTGCTGCTGAGTGTGTGTATGCCTTGCCCCAGGGACTTTTGCAGACAAAAATCCAATATGTAATTCTTTGCTCATTTTCTTCTCAGAATGTGTGTGATGGCATTATGACGGAGGTTTCTGGTTTGTGTGTTTGACCTTTCTTGGGCTTTTCTTCCTTCTGTACTTAGTTGTAGATTTAATAAACTGCTTTTGTTTCTCTACATTGCTCCATTGCCTGATAAATTCTGTCCAAGACCCTACTTGAGACCTGGCTGCCTTTCTTTCTGTTTCTGTTTGGTTTTAACCTGGGACATCTTTTGCCCTTGTTCTTGTGGGGGACTTCAACTTCCCTGATGTCTGCTGGAACTACAAGACAGCAGAGAGGGAGCAGTCCTGGAAGTTCCTGGAATGTGCCAAAGATAACTTCTGATGCAGCTGCTGAGTGAACTGACCAGGCAGGGTGCTCTGCTAGAGCTGCTGTTTGTGAACAAGGAAGGGCTGGTAGGAAATGTGGTAGTTGGAGGCTGTCTTGGACACAGCGTCCACAAATTGTCAAAGTTCTCTATTCTTAGAGATGCTGGGGTGGGGGGGGGGGGGGGGGGGGGCGGCAAAACTGCCACTCTAGACTTTCAAGAGCAAACTGTGGAAGAAGGGACATATTACATGGGGGCTTTATAGAGAAATTGCTGGTACATGTAAAAAGGTCATAAGGAGGGCAAAAGCCCTATTAAAATTAGCTAGGGAAGTTAAAGAGAATAGAAGGGATTCTATAAATATATTAATAGAAGAAGCAATAATAACGTATGGGCCCACTGCTTAATGAGGGGGCAGCCGTGGTAACTGACGACACAAAGAAGGGGGAATTGCTTAACAAGTTTTGTCTCAGTTTTTACTTTTATGAGTAGCTCTCTTGAACTCCAGTCCCTGAAGATGGGTGAGGTAACTTGTAAAAAAGATGATTTTCTGACAGTTAATGAGGAGTGGGTCAAAGATCAACTGTGTAAATTAAACATAAACAAGGGACAAGATGCATCTGAGAGTGTTGAGAGAACTGGCTGATGTTGCTACATGACTCTCCATCATCTCTGGGAAATTGTGGATGACAGGTGAGGTACCTGAGGACTTGAGGAAAGCAAATGTCACTCCAGTCTTCAAAAAGGTAAAAAGGAAGATTTGAACAACTAGTCAGTCTCACCTCCATCCCTAGGAAACCAATGGAGTGGTTCATTCTAGAGGTTATCTCTAAAGATATAAAGGATAGTAGGGTAATCAATAGTAGTCAGCATGGATTTACAAAAGAGAAGTCATGTTTGACTCATTGAGTAGCCTTCTATGATGTTGTAACTGAAGGGGTGGATGATGGAAGACCAGTTGATGCGGTGTACCTTGATCTTAGGGAGGCTTTTGATACAGTCTCTCATAACATCTTTGTAAATAAGCTTGGGAACTGCAGAATGAAAGACCAAATTGTGAATTAGATTAAGAATTAGCTATACATTAGAGCTCAGAGAGCGGTGATTAATGGTGCAGAGTCCAGCTGGAGCCCTTTAACTAGCAGTGTCCCCTGGGGATCAGTCCTGGGTTCAGTGCTGTTCAATATTTTCATTAATGATATTGATGATGGAATAAAGCATTGGCCAGGCTGGAGGGTTGGGCTGAGACAAATTTAATAAGTTTTAACAAAAACAAATGTAGAGTCCTTCAGTTGAGAAGGAATAATGGGACGCATCAATGCAGGTTGGGTAGTGATGAGCTAGAGGGCTGCCCTGGGGAGAGAGATGTTGGAGGTTTTGTGGATAACAAACTAAAAATGGATCAGCAGTGGGCCCTTGGAGTCAAGAAAGCCAACAGGGTGTTGGGGTGGATCAAGAGGAGTGTGTCTAGAGGATCAAGGGAAGTTATTCTACCCCTTTATTCTGCTTTAGTGAGGCCATACAAGGTATGTATGTATACCTGTGTCCAGTTCTGGTCTCAAGAGGAATAGTTCCTCTCTCAGGAGGAATAGAGAATTAATAGAGAGAGTTCAACAAAGAGCTATGAGGATGATTGAGATGATTGCAACAGGCTCTGGACAGGCTGGATTGATAAACCAGGGCCAGTTGTATGTGGTTCAATGAGACCAAGTGTCTGTCTCTGCACTTTGGCCACAACACCACCCAGCAGCGCTACAGGACTGGAAACTTCCCAGCAGAGAGGGATCTGGAAATGTTGACTAACAGTGGCTGAACATGAGTTGGCAGTGTGCCCAGGTGGCCAAGAAGGCAAATGGCATCCTGGCCTGCATCAGCGATAGTGTGGCCAGCAGACCAGGGAGGTGATCCTGCCCCTACACTCAGCTCTGGTGAGGCTGCACCTTGAGTACTGGGGGCAGTTTGCGCACTGCAGTACAGGAAGGACAGAGAGGTGCTGGAGAAAGGCAACTGGGCTGCTTAGGGGTCTGGAGAACAGGTCTGCTGGGGAGAGGCTGAAGGAGCTGAGGCTGTTCAGTGTGGAGAAAAGGAGGCTGAGGGGAGACCTCACTGCTGTCTACAACTTCCTGAAGGAAGGTTTTAGTGAGGCAGATGTTGGCCTCTTCTCCCTAGGGATTAGCAATAGGACAAGAGAAAATGGGGTCAATTTGTGCCAGGGGAGGTTCAGATTGGATCTGAGGGAAAACTTATTTCCAGAAAGCATATTGGCTGCTCAGGGAGGGGGTCGAGGCACCAGCCCAGGGGGCATTCAAAAAAAGAGCAGACAGAGTGTTTCAGGAGATGGTTTACTGATTAGGGGTTATAGGGTAGATGGTTTAGATTGCTGGTGGTCTGCTGCATTGTCCTTCCAGCAGATGTCAGGGTGTTTGAAATCACCCGTGAGTACCAGGGCTTGTGAACACGAAGCTGTTTCAATCTGTTTATAGAGGGCCTTATCCACTTGGTCTACCTGGTCAGATGGCCTGCAGCAGATCCCAACGATGATGTCTCCTTCCCTTGCTTTGCCTTTAACCCTCACACATCAGTTCTCTGTCAACTCTGAGGAGCTTCTTACAACATGGTGTTGTGCAAGTACCGCTTGTTTATGCAGCATTACATGGACAAATGGTTCTGACGGGAGTAAATGTTTGATTGGTTCCCTAGCAAGGCTAACTTGACTTTCTGAGGAGTGCAGGACTGCTGAGCAGCTTGTCAGCCTTCTGAACCTTAACTGCTCACAAGTCTGACAGTTTTAAAAAGATACAGTGCAAGGTGGCAGGAGGAAGACTCAGAGTGGAGAGGGGCAAATTCAGGTTAGGGTTCTGTCCCTGAAACAGACAGACAAACCCTGCACCAACAGAGCCGGACTTGAGCAATTCTCCCCACTTAACGCCCCTGGGCACCACTCAGGTCTTGTAGGACTATCCTGGAGGCTGTTGGAGCAGGGATGTGGTGAGCAGAAGTGCTGTGAAGATGCTGGCCCACCTGAGAAAGCACCAGATGCTGCTGTGTGAAGATGAGTCTGGTTACCTCCACCTCAGGCAAGGGCTTTTAAATTATTTCTTACCTCCTTGTCTCATGCAGCCTCTAGCAAGTGGATTGCTGTGGATTTGGTCCTTGTGTGCAGGCAGGATGGAGACTCCCTGCACCCATGGAGTGAGCCTCACTGGCCTCCCAGTCAGCAGCTGTTTCTTTAAGTAAGCATTTCTTCTGAACATGAGTTAATCTGTTTCAGGAGTGGGGGTGGAGTGGGAGCGTTGGAAAACATGAGTTAACTATATCTGTGTCTGAAATTCAAAAAACCTTTGTCACAGCTGAGACCTGAAGCTTCAGTCGAGATTTTTACAAGAGAGCTCTGTGTTCTTTCAAGAGACAATGTGTTTTCCTTGTGTAGCTAGGGGAGCAGCTGTGGGAGCAGAGCTGAGCCAACATCACACCAGCTCTTGGGCACATTTGGGTGGCAGAGATGGAGAGATGGTTTGGCTGAAAGGGGTGTTTTCAATCCCACTGAATCAGAGAGGTTTCATCTCTTCTTCAACTTGTGTAGCGTGAGGGGGTGGTTGGTTTGTTTCTGTGTTGAGCTGCATAATGCAATGAAAGTAGCTCCACAAAGGTGTTTTTCCAGTGCTGAAAAACCTTTGAAGCACAACAGTCTCTGCCAAACTTGCTCTTTAGAGGAAAAAGACTAAGAAGCAGAAAATGGGTTTGTCTATGACAGATGCAGAAGCGCTCTAGAGAGCAAAGTAGAGCATATAAAGTCCATGTTGTGAGCAGTTGCTTCTTCCCTCTCTCCACAGTGGAGCTGAAAAGGGGAATAGAGATATTTTTGCATGCCTCAGCCCAGAGGAAACTCTGCCCTTCCTCTCGAGGGGCACCTAAGAGTTAAAGTCACACTGGAGCCATGCCCTCATGGAGGCATCTTGCCTGGGAGCAGGATTAGGAACCCTGAATCAAGTTCCCTGCTGAATTAAGCAGGATTTAAAATTCTGCCAACCTGGCCGCTTGCTTGTAAGGCCCAAGGGGGCTGCTCCTGCAGAACAAGGGGCTGGAGGCAGCTTTTTTCCATCCTCTCAGCAGCGCTTTGACTTATCTTTTTCTTTGACCTGTACATGCAGAGAGAGGAAAAGCGGTCTCTTTAGGAAGGAAATGGAATGAGCAATTTCTGCTTGACAGAAAGAAGATACTTTAGTTTTGCCTTAGATCTTGCCAAATTCAGAAAGTACAAAGCCATACCCAAGCATCATCAGGGCAAGGGTGAGAAGCCGTGATGGTGAGGTGAGGGAGGGATACACAAGGCTCCTCAAAGTACTCCTATTGTGACAGGGTCTGCTAGGGTGTTCCTTGGCATCAGGCTGCGTTAAGAAGGCGTTGCCACGGCTTTCTGCTTTTCTCTGCATGCTGATGCTTCTTACCTATGGCTGTTGTGTCTGTGGAGCCTGTGGCTGTAGCACCTGCCTGCAGTCCCTCAGCTGAGGGGTTGTCCTCTACCAGAGCAGGGGTGGCCCTTAAATTAAAGGCTGCTTTTGCTTCGATTTTTGCTTTTCAAGTTGTTTACCTCAGGTGTCTGTTAGCTGTTGTTGCTTTCTACCCAAAGGGCTGGTATCAGTAGAATGGCAAACAAAGCAGATGGTGTTTGGGGCCCAGGGTCACCTCTCACCAGATTTATTTCTCCAAACATGGGGTGTACGGGCCAAGCGGGTGTCCTTGGTAGTTTAAGAGTCACTGGAGAAAGACCAGCACTTCCAAAGGAAGACTGATCCCACATCCTTGGCATCACATTCACCTTCCATAGTTCTTTTAGCAGGGCACTTGGTGTATCCCACTGTGCCCAGGTCCACTTGGGTGTTGAGGGTTCGTGCATACTGTCCTCACAGACAACTGTTGTAGCACATCCCACAGCTCACTTTCACTGCTCTGGAGACATGGGTGCACCCATGGTGGCACTCTCACCATCAAGAGCCTCTTGAAAGCATTCCCTGAGCTCTGCAGGGCAGAGCAACCTCCTCATCCCTGTCTCCCTGTGAATAATGTGATGTTCAAACTGAAAAAGGGTAGACTTAGATTAGATCTAGGGAAGAAATCCCTCCCTTTGAGGGTGCTAAGGGACTGGAACAGATTTCCCAGGGAGGTTGTGGCTGCTCCATCTCTGGAAGTGTTCAAGGCCAGGTTGGATGGGGCTCTGGGCAACCTGGTCTGATGAGAGTTGTCCCTGCTTATGGCAGGGGGCTTGAACTAGATTATCTCTGAAGTCTTTTCCAACCTAAACCATTCTATGATTCAGACCTCTAATGCCATACATGCAGCCCCCACTCTTCTGTTAGTATCTTTAAACCTCCTGACGGCCCCTAGTTGCAGGATCCCAAATAGCTTGTTTCAGGACAACAGTTGCTCCTGTTGTAACTTGTATGCTAGTTTGTACCAAACCCCCCTGCTCTCTCTGTGCAGTTTATTGTGGTTTCCACTAGTAATCCATTTCAATTTGAGCAGTGCCATGTGCTGGTGTGTGGTGCCACAGCGTGAGATATTTGCCCATGGTGATAGGGATGTTCTCTGGGCAGTCCTGGACTTAAAATAAGAAGGTCTGCTCCACCTCAGAGTGGTGACTGGGATGTGCGGGTGACAAAAGAGTGCTTGATGAGCCAGGGGCTGATTTGCTTTCCTGTAAACTGATCAAACCCCTGAAATATCTGGACAACGTACTGCCTTCCATCATGTACTGCTGCATCCCAGAGGTGGTTGCAACTGATGATTTGCAAGTGGATGTGAGACCAAGGCACAGCAGATGCTCCATCCGTGGCTGGCTGCAGCTGGTGCAAAAGCCGTGGTCCAGCACCTGAGACAGATGCCTCTGTGCCATCCGTGTGGCTTTCCACCCCCTACCTTGGCTGCAGGATGCTGCACTGCAGCTTTCCTGTGGAAACGGGGCAGCAACATGTCCCATAGGGCTCTACATTCCTCCCTCCTTCCTCAGCCTGGTGCAAATGTGGCTTTGGGTGCATGTCAGCAAAGAGCTGATAGTCAGCTCCTGGGAAGGGGTCAGCACCCTGGCACAGAGTGCTTTTGCATTGATTAGAAGGCTATGAAGCTCTGGAAAGACTGAACAGCTGGACGGTGGTGGATCTGAACTGATGCAGCCTCTGAGGGGCTCTGCTGGATGCTGCTCCATCCAGCCTGAGAGTCAGCCAGGCCAGGAAATGTGCCCATCCTCAGCTTCTGAGCCATGACCAACTGTAAGTCCAGGGTGCAAAAGGGAGGGCCTGTCCAACCCTCCTGACTCCTCACCTCAGAGGTAGTGCTGGTTGTGAGGCACATCAGAGACAGACCTGGCTGAGAACAAACCCTGCAGAAGTGGTTCTCAGCTGAGCTGAGCTGAGTTAAAGCAGTCAGATTGTATCTGAGCAGGCTCGTACAGTGGCTGGCACACTCTGTGTGGCTAGGCAGGGAGGCAGCCAGGCTAATGCCTGTAGTCGAGGCATTTCTGGGACCTTCAGCCCCAGCTCAGGGTCCTTATGCTCAGTGGGTTGCAGGCCAGATTTTACACTGTGCTTGGGTTCATGAAATGGTGGGAAAGGGTTGTCTCTGGCATCGCTGTTCCTCATGAGCCTCTGGTAGGACTTGCCCTGTTTTGCAAGTTCTTTGTGGGTTAAGAGCTGGTCTCTGCCTCAAAGGTCTGAGAGAAGAAGAATGAGGAGGAAAGGTGATGCCAGGGAGATGTTGGCTGGGTCTGCAGCCTAGGTGTCCTGAGTCAGCTCCTTACTCACTGGGCTGTGCCACTTCTGCAGCAGTTTTCTGTGCCATATGTGAATAGTCTTCTGGAGCAGTGTGGCCACAGTGGTGATTCTGGTATCTGCCCACCTGTAGATTTCAAAGACCTTAAAATGTTTAATTCTGTTTATATGTTCAGTGTGCTCCTAGGAAGAGCCTCAGAAGAGCTGTGGGGAGAGTTTGTGTGGAAGAAAGCTTGGGGTGGGGGGACTTTTGCATTGCTCAGAAACATCTGGCAAAGACCACATGGTGCTCCAGCAGCTTACCGGGAGCACTGAGCACTGTTAGTGCAAGGGATTACAGCAGTACAGTGCTGTTACTGCCTTTTGGCATTTGAGGAGAGATGGACTCAGAGGCTTGTTTTCTGTGGCATCATGTGCCAGCAGTATGTGGCACACAGCCTGAGCCTTCCTTCTAGCTTAGGACTCTGGCTGTCTCCACTGAGCACAGTCTTTGAGTTAAAAATCTGTTGGCTTCTAGGAACAGCACAGAGTGGTTGGGTTTTGAGATTTATCTTTGAAGCTGGGATAGGAAACCCCAGAAGTCAAGGGACTGGCTTTCACCTGCTGTGGAGCATGTGGTATGTAAGGAGCCCACCCACTTTTCATGGACTATTTGACAGTATAGGTCCCCCCTCCCTGTCTGGCTCCTCCACAGCCCACAGCCCTTGTCTCTGGGCTGTAACAAGAATCAAATTGTGGAAATCTCTATTAGATGATGCCTCAAAACTTCAGCAGTAAAGGCACATTATCTTTTTTTCATTCTAATTAAATTTTTCTTGATGGAGAGGGTGGGCTGTGGATGTTCCAGCCCGTTAAAATGCTTGACAGTTCCCACATGCTGAGCTTCCCTTTAAACACCCACATACTCCACTCTGCCTTGTCATTGGTACAGCATCAGTTAAATATGAGGGGAAGATAAGCTTTACATATGCTGGGGAAATAAGTGCCATATGATATCACTTAGAGGTCTTGTACCATAAGTCTTCAGAATTAAATATAAGAGTAATAATCACAGAAAGTGCACGAGGAATGTGGCAAAGGGAGCAGAGATAGACAGTAAATGTGTGGGATTTGGTTTGTGACTGCTGAGTTCTTAAGAGCATTTTTTTTCCTGCTCTTTTCTTTCCATCTCAAAAGAATTTGTTAATCATGCCTTGTTAATCATCATGCATTTTGCAAGGAGAGCTGGCTGGAAGCCCTGGAGAGTGTTTACACTTGGCTTGTTTCTCTTCCTTCAAAACATCCCTGCTGTGGCACTTTCTGTGCATGGGGAGTGTTACCAGGGAGGACTCCACAGATTGGGTTAAATTTGGCCAAAACTTCACCGAATCCCTAGCTGGTGGGAGAGGGAAGGACCTTTGAAATTCATCCAGTCCAACCCCCTGCCAGAGCAGGATCCCCTGGAGCCGATCCCCTAGTGCACCACCCTCCTAGTGAAGGTGTCTTACAGCAGCCTTCCAGTACCTGAAGAAGGCACACAATAAAGCTGGAAAAGGACTTTTCACCAGGAACTCCAGTGATAGGGCAAGGGGTAACAGTTTCAAACAAAAGAGGAGAGATTCAGATTAGATCTGAGAAAGAAACTCCTCTTTGTGAGGGTGTTGAGGCACTGGAACTGCTTTCCCAGTGAGGTTGTATCTGCTCCATCCCTAGACGTGTTCAAGGCCAGGTTGGATGGGACTCTCGGCAGTCTGGTCTGGTGAGAGGTGTCCCTGCTCATGGCAAGGGGTTTGAACTAGTTTATCTCTGAAGTCTCTTCCAACCGAAACCATTCTATGATTCTGTGATGGGGTTTGCACACCATGCAAGATTTGGCCTTGGGGGGGATCAGGTACAGAAAATTGTAGATCCTTATGAACATTTTATGTCTAGGTTTGGGTTTTACCTGTTGTGCTGATGATAACAATGCTGATGCTTCACTGATGGCTACTTGTTTACATCCCATCTCATAATGTCTACAACTACCTGAAAGGAAGTTGTAAAGAGGTGGAGGTTGGTTTCTTCTCACAAGTAACAAGTGAGAGGAAATGGCCTCAAGTTGTGCCAATGGAAGTTTAGGTCGACGTTATGAAAACTTATTCCTGGAGAGGGCCCTCAGGCCTTGGAACAGGCTGCCCAGGGAGGGGCTTGAATCGCCACCCCTGGTCATGTTTCACAGTTGCAGCCATCTGAAGGTCAGGGATAGGGTTTAGCTTTGAGACTGGCATGGCTGGACTCAATGATCTTAAGTCTTATCTAAATAATTCTGTGATTCTAATAAATCAGTGAATCACTTCCAATCTCAGTGGCTTAAAACAAGAATTATTGAGTATTTTTTCCGAGGTCATCTGTCTTAAGCCAGATGAATGAAGTACCTCTGTAGTTACTCAGCATTTAACTGTGTTATTAGAAATGGACCTCCTTCTGTTCTGGCTTCCTGCAGTGTAATGGAAATGTAGTAGGTCAAGCAAAACGAAAATGGATTTGCTGACCAGTACTAGGTGGCTGATCCTGAAAAATCTGCCATCAGTATTTCTGAGTTCTTGACCCACAAAACCCCCAGAAGTAGTATTTCCTGAATACTCCCAGCCTGGGGAGAAGGCTAAAGACAGAGTAGGTCTCCTGCTGCCCAGTGAGGGGATGGTTTCCCACCAATGAAACAGTGGCAATCACCAGCATGATGATTTCAGTAGCTCCTGTAGCCAGTAGTGATCCTGTTGGCAGAGTGATCCCGCTAACATAAGGTTTGATGTGTTGGTAAGCACCAGATAAGCTTTTACATGCTGCTCCCCAGGAAAGGCTCCAGCTATCAGGCACTGGGCTTCCTGGAGCAGATTGCTCCAGTCTTTTACTTACTGGCACAAGAAGCTGGGAAGAAGTGCTCTGATTTCCTAATCATATAAAAAGAAGTGCTGGGAGCAATGGCAGGGGAGGCAGGTTGGTTGGCTGATGGGTGAGGGAAGGCAGAATCTATTATTCTCTTCAAGAAAATCAAAGTAGGAGTTTGAACCTGGGCTTTTCTTCCTGGCAGCAGAGTCTCGGCAGGTGCTAGGGTGTGTGTCCAGCTGTGTACCAGGCTGCGAGAGCCAGTTTGCTGGGTGGGTGGTGGCTTACTTGAGAGCCCCAAGTGTTGTATTGTTCGGCAGAGGGAGTAAAGCCTGGACACCCACATCCTGTAGGCTCTTCTTGGGCTAGAGCCAGCCTTGCAGCTGGCTGCATGCTCACTTTGCCAGGGTATGTGCACAGGGCTGGCTATGGCGTCTGTGCCAGCCGGTGCAGCTGCCACAGCATGAGCAGTGCCTAGGCCCTGCTGGGGAGCCAGACTCTGTCCTACAGCATGTGAGTGCCTCACTGGTGTCTGCAGCCAAGGAAGCGCCAGGCTCTGGGCTCTGCTTTTCAAACTCACTGCTAATTTCATGTTTTTAATCTTTCAAGGAGGAGGTTCCCTGGGATGACAGTTCAAAGCATCCCAACATTCCCCAGCTGCCTGTGAGCTCCTTCCTGAGTACTTCTTGCTGACCCTGGCAGCTGGGGGAGATGGTTAGTGTTGGCTGTTGGTGCAGAGGGAATTCCTTATTTGCTGTGTAGGCAGGTGAAAGCTCCAGCACAGGGCCAGTTTACTCAGAGGGTGGGGGAAGCCAGTGCCTCTACCTTCCCCATCCTTGCAGGCAGGTTAGCCTTGGAGGCTACAAGCTTCCTCTTGTATGAAAGCCTGGCCTCCCCTCCATGGGTTGAATTTGAGCTGGGAGCACTGGGAATACAGCCTCAGATCTTTGCCTGCCATCATAATCATGGCTTTGGGTGCTCCAGATCTTGCTGGTGACTTGAGGATGTGCCCTACCCCACTGTCTGGGCTGTGGGTTGTCCCCATCCTTCCTGCTCCCTGACCATCTACCACTCTCCCCCTCCATCCATCCCCAGCTCCTAGGAAACTTTCAAATAAATCTTGGCATTTCCAAAAGCCATTTTCTCTTCCAGCCAATGTGTCAGCACTAATTTGAGGACAAACAGCCACATTTATAAGAAGAAAATACTCAACTCCCACTCAGTACTGTAATGTGTGGGGCCATTCCAGGCGTGCTGGGGATGCTGCAGGGATTCCTTCCTGGACAAAGAGGCAATTGATGAACTAGGTCATGGCAGGAGGAGATGGGAAAAGCACTGAACAGAGAGGCCTCTGAAAGGGAAACAGTTCCCTGTGGAAGAGGCAGACCTGGGAAGCCTGTACTGCCCGCAGGAGCTGCTGCCTGTGGCTGGGTTACCCCACAGGCAGGAGGGACTCCAGGGTGCTGGGGGTCAGGTACCTGCTGGAATGCTGCTCTGCTGAGCAAAGGCTGCTCTGTCTTCCCTCACTGAAAGGTGCTCAAGAGAAGGAAGTGGCTGTCAGGCTGTTGGGTAAGTGTACTTCTGGTGGCTGTAGGGGCTCAGCTCTGCCAGTGGGTGACTGGGTTGCGGTTTGCTGTGTTAGTGTTCCACGGTCTGCACACCAGGGGAGGGCAAACTACTGTGCTAGGTTTGGGACAAGAGTAGGTAAAGCCTGAGAATGCATTCTCAAAGATGGGTCTGGTGCTCAGAGTGACCCTTTGCTATTCCTTCTCCATGTTTCCTTGGCAGCTTGGGGTCAGCAGGGTCTGTCAGACTATGTCAGCCTCCCCTTATGTCCTGGCCAGTTGTGAAGGGTGTGGAAAAGCTGCTGTGTCTCACTGAGTGAAGCATCTCTTGCTTAGTCTGGAGTTGCAGCCACCTCCTGTGTCTGCCCTGCGTGAGCCCTTGGGCAGTGAAAGCCCTTTGCTGCATCCTGCTACCAGCTTGTGTTGGAGTGTTGCCCTGCTGTACCCCTGTCCCAAACCCACATCAGTCTGACTCATTGGGCAGCTCTCTCTGAAACTTGGCTATGAGTAGATGAGGTGTCATGTGTAAATATTTTATGTATCCATCAGTGCCTTGCACTGTAGAAGCAAGGTAGCCATGAAATAATCTGTGGGATCAAAGGGTGCTGATAACAGCTTCTTGTTTGATGCAAGACCTGAACACAAATAGGAAGGGCAAAGCCTACCTTTGCTTCAGCTGGAAGTAGCAGAGAATTACCCTTTGTTAGATACCCTTCCATCTGGTTACCGTCTGGCAAAGCACCCCTCCAAGCCCCCAGGAATCTGAGCACACATTGTGACTGGGAGGTGCTCCCACAGCTTTGTAGTTTCAGTTTTGGAGCCAGGCTCAAGCAAGAGCAGATAAGACCAACAAGGCCAAGTACCAGGTCCTGCACTTGGGTCACACCAACCCCCACCACCAACCAGGCTGGAGCCCAGGCTGGAGCAGAGTGGCCAAAAACTGCCTGGGGCAAAGAGCCTGAGGGGTTGGTTAGCAGTGGCTGAAGATGAGCCAGCGTATGCCCATGTGGCCAGTACCATTCTGGCTTGTATCAGCACTGCTGTGGTCAGCAGGATCAGAGCAGGGATTGCCCTCCTTGTACTGGACACTGATGAGACCTCACCTTGAATCCTGGTTCAGGTTTGGGCCCCTCACTGCCAGAAGGGCATTGAAATACTGCCTAGGGAAAGACAACGGAACTGGGGAAGGGTCTGGAGCACAGGTGTTCTGTGGAACAGCTGAGGGAACTTGGTGGGGTGTTTAGCCTGGAGCAAAGGAGGCTTAGTGGAGACCTTCTCACTCCCTGACAGGAGGCTGAAGTGAGGTGGTGGTTAGTTTCTTCTCCTAAGGAACAAATGACAGGACAAGAAGATGAGCCAAGAGATGTTCAGGTTGGAAGAGTTTCTTCACTGAAAGAGTTATCAAACATTGGAACAGGCTGCCCAGTGGTGGAGTGCCCATCCCGGAAGGGATTTAAAAGGTGTGGAGATGTGCTGCTGAGGCACATGGGTTGGGGGTGATCTGGGAGTGGTGGGTTAATCATTGGACTTGATTGTAGGATTATTCAGGTTGGAAAAGAACCTTGAGGTCATTGAGTCCAATCATCAACCCTACCCTACAAAGTTCACCTCTAAACCAGATCCCCCCAACACCATGTCTAAAAGGTCTTTAAACACACCCAGGGATGGTGACTCAACCACCTCCCTGGGGGAGCCTGTTCCAGTGTCTGACTACTCTCGCTGTGAAAACATTTTTCCTAATGTTCAGTCTAAACCTCCCTGTTGCAGCTTGAAACCATTGCCTTTTGTTCTATTGCTAATTACCTGTGAGAAGAGACCAGCACCAGCCTCTCTACAGTGTCCCTTTAGGTAGTTGCAGAGAGTGATGAGGTCTTCCCTCAGCTTCCTCTTCTTCAAACTAAACAGCCCCAACTCCTTCAATCACTCTTCATAAGATTTATTCTCCAGGCCCTTCACCAGCTTAGTTGCCCTCCTCTGCACCTGCTTCAGCACCTCAGTATCATTTTTTATTGTCTTTAACAGCTGTAGTTGAGTCAAGCTTCAGCTCGGCGTTGGGTCTCCTAATTTTCACTCTGCATGGCCTCACTACACCTTTGTAGTACTCATGAGAGACCTGCCCCCTGTTCCAAAGGTTTTAGACTCTCCTTATGTTCCTGAGATCCAGCCACAGGTCCTATTCAGCCAGGCTGGTCTGCTTCCCCACTTTCTCATTTTTCAGCACATGGGGACAGGCTGCTCCTGTGCCTTTCAGACTTCCCTCTTGTAGTGTGTCCAGCCTTCCTGAACTCCAGTACCCTTCATGTCTGCCTCCCAAGGGACTGTGTCAGTCAGTCTCCTGAAGAGGCCAAAGTCTGCTCTCTGGAAGCTCAAGGTGGCAGCTTTACTGACCCCTCTCCTTGTTTCTCCAAGGATTGAAAACTCAGTCATCTCCTGATCGCAGTGCCCTTGACAGCCTCTAATCTGTATTTCTGCCACAAGTTCTTCCCTGTTCACAGGGAGCTGTTGAGACTGGTCCAGAGATAGCCATGGAGATGATCAAGGGGCTGGAGCATCTCTTCTGTGAAGACAGGCTGAGAGAATTGGGACTATCTAGCTTGGAGAAGACAAGCTAGATAGATGTGGAGAACTTAGTGCAGTCTTACAGTACCTGAAGGAAGCTACAAGCAAGCTGGGATGAGACTTTTTACAGGGGCTTGTACTGATAGAATGACTAATGCTTTAAATTGAAAGAGAAGACTAGATTAAATATAAGCAGTAAGTTCTTCATTGTGATGATGGTGAAGCACTGGGACAGGCTGCCCAGGGAGGTTGTGGCTGCTCCATCCCTGGAAGTGTTCAAGGCCGGTGGGGCTCTGGGCATCCTGGTCTGGTGAGAGGTATCACTGCCCTTGGCAGGAGGATGAGACTGGGTGGTCTTTACTGTCCCTTCCAAACCAAAGCAGCCTGTGATTCTCTGATTCTGTTTGTGTGATATCCAAATGCTGCTGTTGTCTCACTGTGCTATCCACTGTGTTTTAGCTGCTGTCCACACAATGTGCGAGGTGGGGCTGATCACACCGGAGCTCTCTGGCCCCATGCAGTACTATGGTGAGTCTGACACCTACTACCACGTGGACCGCTGGCAGAGACTGCGCAAGGCAGTCAGAAAGCTGGAGTTCTGGGAAAATTTCAACGCTGAGTTGATAGGCAATGGCTTTTTCTCCAAGGTCTATAAGGTAAACCAACATACGGACAGCCTGTGATGTATCAAAGCAGCTGAGAAGCTGCTGAGGCTCTGTAGGTAGTGCCACATCTGAGGAACCTGTTCTCAAGCTTTCCTTGTCTTTGTCCCTTACAGCTGAGTCTGGTGGGTTGGATGGAGTGAAGGAGTAAAGGACTGTCCACTGTGCACCTGACATATCATCTTGGTTGCATATTTCCTCTTCCGTAGTGAAAAAGGCCATGGGAAGACTCACTGAAACTGTCATGCAGATACTGGTGATACATTGGGCTTGTTAGGGAGCTAAACTGGTATTGGCTAACATTGGGGGTTATTTACACTCTCCGCAGGTTTTGTAGTCAAAACCATAGCAAAATGTATAGTGAAAAAGGATGTAACCTTAAGCTGTTTGTGTCTCCCAGAATACCTGCTACCACGGTCCATGATGATACTAGTACTGTCACCCTTCTCCAGCTGATGTCTGGTGTCACACAGATGCCAGGGTAAAGCAGGAGACCTGGGGTAGGGTCAGGCCTTTGTTTTGCCTCTGCCAGGACACCCATGACTTCCTGCAAGCCAGTGTGTTATGCTGGTGGTGTGTCAGCAGAACAAAGCTGCTTTTCTCACTGGGGCCTTTCTGATTCGTTCCCTGCACCAGGCTCTGCTGGTGTGGGAGTTTGTTTAATGAGCTTGAGGCCAGCCCGGGACCTGGGATGGTGCAGGCTTTGCTCCTGGTCCAGTGCCATTCTGCAGCCCAGGAGTGCCACTGCTCATCTGGGGGAAGTGGGGGAGTGGATGGGACTTGGGGCTCTTTCCCTGGCTCTTTCCATGCAGCACTTGGAGATTACCGCTCTATTACCAGCAAAGCAGGAGAGGTCCTTCACGTCAGGAAGTGAGATTTGACTTTCACCTCTGAGAACAGACACTAAGTTACTTTGCAATGTGGTTGCTGACCACTGGGCTTAGCTGTTGGGGTGTGACACAGACCCAGTGGAAACAAACTGGGTGTAACTCTTCTATTGCCTTCAGCTCCTTAGCTTGACCAGCCCCATGATAAATACCATAACTACAAATTTCTCCTGGGCCAGCATAAGATGCTTCTTCCAGAGGAGTACTCTGAGCTACTCTGTGTGACGTCCCTGGCTAATGCAAGTGCGTGTAGACAGTGGAAACTTAATAGAGCCAGGCTGACGGGAGTTGGCCATGGAACTGCAGAAAACACGCAGTTTGAACAGAAACGCGTGTTGCTTTCTCAAGACTCTGTCTTTTCTGCTGCATCTGTGCTTTGTGCTGTGATAAAACCTTTGGGCGAGCTGCGGTGATGATGCACTAAAGCTGCTCGAAAAGAATCTCCAGCCTATGGCAGCTCTTTGTAGATTGGAGTAATACATGACAAACACCTCACCACAGCCTTCCTCTAGTAATTGCTTTGCCCACCTACGCAGCAGCTGTTGCCATCACTTTCTTCTCCTTTATCTAGCAGATTTTCATAGTAACAGTTGCTCTTTCCTCCCTGAATGGTGTTTTCCCCCTGCCTTGGCAGTGAATTAAATTCCAGCAGTAGGCAGGCTGGAGACACGGATCTTGAATGAAAGTTAAATAACTTCTTGGAAGCATAGACAGTAAAAGAAATGTGAAAAAAACCCAGTTTGAATGAAATGCTATGGGTCAAATAGTCAGAAGACAGTGGAGGAGGTCTTGGGACAAGGATGGTCCTTTGTGGGGACTTGACGTATGTCTGGGGACTCAGACACAGCTGTAACCAAGTGCTCTGATCACTCATGGCCCTCTTGGGTCAGCCAGTCCCCTGTGGACTCATAGCCCTGAACAGCAGCTCTCCTGATGCAAAGCATCACTGGTGATAATCCTTTGGAAGAGACGTAAGCTCTTTGTCACTGGATCTTCTGTTCCAAAACACTCCCACAGTGAGGACACGGACTCCCCAGTGTGCTGGCTGCTTTAGCCATTCTTTGTCCTTTGGTTAAACCCCTTCTCAGGAGAGTTGGTGGAGGAAGGAGAATTTGCTTGGTTCTACTTGGTGTCTCAGACTCAAGAGGTCTGGCACAGCTTTCTGCCCTGTGAGTTATGTATTGCACGACCTGGGAACAAGGTGCTTTTCCTCTGGAGCCATTCAAGTATGCGTTTCTCTCAGGCAAAGCATAAAGTTTCTTCCATTGGCAGCTCTCTCATACACAGGGGATTCAGGTGGTCAAAAGCAGAAGAGAAATTCAGCGTGACTTTTTTTTCCTGGGACTAGTTTAAGGCACTGGCCAAAGGGAGAAACCTCTTTCCCTGTTGGTCCTCAAAAAGCTTCTTTCACGTCAGGAATCACAGTCCCACTCTATCTTTCTGCAACTTTCCAGTGCTAGATTTTCATCATTATTCTCTGCTCAAGGCTGACACCTGATCTTTGTCCTTTATCATTTGTTAGCATGAGATGAGAACACCTTGGAGGCCTCTCTGCACTTTCCTGCTTCTCCCACTGATCCAGGACAGAGCACTGCAAGCACTCAGTGATTCAGAGCAGACCGAGGGTAGCCAAAGCAAAGTCTTAGGGCCTCTGGTCTTGGAACAGACCAGAGTCTGTTACCTTTGCCCATCTTAGAAAACCACTTTTGGTGTGTGGGCCTTTCCTTTCATTTTGGTAATTTCTTTTCCAAAGCAGGCTAGGCTTTGCATTGTCCTGAGGACAGGAATCCCTCCAGCACTCACTCACTCTTGGCAGTGAACTCTGCTGGTGTCCGTGCAGCCTTGCCTGGGAGCTCGTCTCCACCAGTATGTGCAGAACTGACAGGTCTCACTGAAACTCTGTATTGGCTCTCCTGAAAGTTTTTCAGCTCTTCTGGATTTCATCTGGACAAAAAGGCACCCACAGACTTTGGGCAAAGGTGATTGATAGAGTCTTTAATATTTATCTGTGTAATTACAGTTGATAATCAGTTATAGAATCATTACGGATTGGAAGGGACCTCGAAAGATCATCTAGTCCAATCCCCCCAAGCTCATTAGTGACCCACAAACTGGCTAGGAGTTTACATCAAGTGAGAGTATCAGAGCTCCAGCTTCCTTATGATCAGATTGAGTAGGGAGACAGCTATTGCAGTGGTAACATCCACGATCAGGCTGTGTTCCTTCAAAGAGGAAGCAGCAGGTCATGTTGCTCCCAATGCAGTTTTGTGACCATGATTATAATGACCCTTCCACTCCTTCTATCACAGCTCAGTTAATATACAGCTCATTGTTCTCCTTACCTGGTCTGCTAATCTTATCAGTAAACTGGCAATCACAGAGAACAATGGGAGGCACTTCGGGGCTCATGCTGTGTCTAAACTGTTTTCCCCTTAAAACAAACAAGCAAAACCCCATAAACTTCAAAAGGAGAGAAAACAAAATGTGTCTGGCTTCTGTGGTAGCCTTGGGGGGCTGTCAGAATGTCAGTGTGGGCCACACCTGAACAAGAATCTCCTTAAAAGAGATGTTAATTGAGGAAGAAAATGTTAAAGTACTGTAGTGCCCTTTGATGGGGTCTGGAAACTGCTGTTTTATAGAATAATAGAATAATGCAATCTCTTAACCTGGAAAACACCTTCAAGACCATGAAGTCTAGCCATTAACCCAACTATGTCCCTTAGCTCAATATTTGAATCATCAGCCCAGCCATCATGAGCTGCAGTGCTCAGGGGCCCTGAGTGATCCTGTCTGGGCTGAGCCAGAGGCCCCCTGCACGTCACACAGCCTGAACGAACATCCCGTATCACTTACTGCCCAGTGCAGGGCAGTGATTGGTCCTAGGTAGGAAGGTGGGATGGAGATTGGGCAGGCTGTATTGGGAAGAGATGTTCAGGGGAGAATGTCAGCTTTGTTGTAACCCACACATGCTGAGGAACTGCTCCAGTCAAGGGAAGACACAAATCTTGGCAAAGAAATAATATTGTGATGTGTTGGGACAGGAGGGACCTTGATGTCCCCAGCCATCCAGGTGAGCACTAATGGAGTGGTGATTATGTGGAAGGGACAGCATCTTGCGCTTGTGCAAAGGACTGTGCAGAGCTCTGGGCAGCAGGGAAATGAGATGCAGGCCCTTGGCTAGGAGGGTCTAAAGAGGCTGTCACATCTTGAGAAGTTAAGAGATGTCCTGCTCCAACCTTGGCTACAGGTGACCCAGACTGCTGCTTGTAAAGTGATGGTGGTGAAGATCTACAAGAACAATGTGGATGAAGAGGTGATTGTGCGTGAGATCAGCCTGCTGCAGAAGCTGTCCCATCCCAACATCGTCAGGTGGGCAGATCCTCTGAACATGGGTAGTGGGCGCTAGCAGAGGCTGGCGCTGGCTTGATGTCTTAAAAGCAGTTCTGTACTGAGGGGTTGAGCTGAACCTTGATGGCTCCTTTTCTGTTTTTGGTGTGTTCTTCTGCTTAGGTACCTTGGGATATGTGTGAAGGATGACAAGCTGTACCCCATTCTGGAGGTAAAGGTTTCCTCCTTGTAAGTGCACTATGGGAGGTGAGAACCTTGTGGCAGGTCTCTCTGAATCCTGTGCTGGTAAATGGCTCTGGACTAGCAGAATTGCCTCAGAGGGGTTTCTGGTCCTTTCTGCCCCACAGCTAGTCACATCTGTAATGGGGCACAGTCATTGCAGAGCCATGAGATTCAAGCACGATAGCCCAAAAATGAGTCAAATTGGCTTGGCCACACTCTAGGGCCAGAATGGGCAAGCTAGCAGAGAAGAGGTGCCAGGGATGAAGGGCAAGAGTAGAAAGGAAAGTAGGCATTGAGTGGCAGGACTTCCCGGGTGACTTTGGGATGGTGATGTGGCCTAATGGAAAAGCCTGGGCTCATTCCAGGGAGGTTTGACCTTGTTGCTGGTGGTTGCCGAAGGTATTCCCTGAGCCAGGCTTTTTACCTCTGGTTTGCTGCCTGCAAGTGAGGACCACAGCTGGTTTATAGAGGTGTCCATGCAGTGAGGCAGTAAACTGCTTTGCACTGTAACATCCTGGAGAAGGGCTTCTAGGTTGGCAAGGAGAGGGAAGTATTGGAAAGCTCCAGAGTAGCCTGTGCCCACCACACAGTCAGACAGTTTCTGTCTCTGTTCACAGTACGTGAATGGGGGTTGCCTGGAGGAGCTCCTGGCTAGTAAAGATGTTGCTTTGACGTGGAAGGAAAAGGTGGACTTAGCTTCTGACATCACCAGAGGCATGATCTACCTGCACTCCAAGAACATCTACCATCGAGATCTCAACTCCAAGGTATGCAGCTGGAAGGGAACCTTATCCCTGGACTGTGATAGGAGACCACACAGGGATCTCATAGGGCTGCAATCAGGAGGGCTCAGGCCGAATGGTCCCTGCTCACCCCTCTGCAGTCTAGGAAGCTTTCTTGATAAAACCTGTCATGTCACTGCATTCATTGCTTGCCAAGCAGGATGCTCAGGCAGAGACAAAAGTACATTGCTCCTAACGCTGTTGCTGTCAGAAGAGAAATCAGATGGAAGGTTGTGTAGGATTGCACATGCATTTACTTACCTACAGATGCAGCAGAAGCTCTGCTAGATTTAGAGATTCCCTTTTCTGTTCACAGCAAGGAGGAAGCTGTTGCTGACAGGAGTTAGTCACAGGTCACAG
This sequence comes from Rhinopomastus cyanomelas, assembly GCA_013400115.1. Lineage (NCBI taxonomy): Eukaryota > Metazoa > Chordata > Aves > Bucerotiformes > Rhinopomastidae > Rhinopomastus > Rhinopomastus cyanomelas. Next base: position 40,871 of record VXBP01006020.1, on the reverse strand, counting down.
GGACTAAGTGCTGTGTGAGATGGTCCCTATATTTGTGTAGAGCACTGGCAGAGCTCAAGAAGAAGCCTGTCTTCTCACTCAAGTGCAGGGAAGTTGTTCTTCCTTGAGTCATAGTGTCCAGTTTTAGGATGGTCACCTCCACTGGTTTCAGACCCTGATAGTGTGCCAGATGTGAAGACTGGCATCTAGAGACAGGCTTTGGGTGTGATGCAAAGACCTATCATGTTCCTGATGTATTTGGACTGCTGGCTGGTTGGCTGCTTTCCTGAGTCTGGCTCACGAGGCAAGATCAGCACTGGGGCTTTGCCATCCTCAGGTCCATCTGTCTCCATGGGTTTTGATGTTACTGTAGCAGTAGGAACGTGGTGCGGCATTGTCTTGTTGATCTCTTTCTTGGGCAAAACTACCCAAACCCACGTGGATCTGCAGTATGTCTGAGATACCACAGGGAATGTGAGCTGAGAAGTTCACCACCAGCCTGGACCATATCCATGTCAGCTGACCCCAGAGACTGGCTTGGGGATGATGAATTACTGATCAAGGTTATCAGTAGAATCATAGAATAATAGAATCATTAGGGATTAGAAGGGACCTCAAAAGATCATCTAGTCCAATCCCCCCAACACAGCAGGTTCACCTAGACCAAGTTGCACAGGAACATATCCAGGCAGGTCTTAAATGTCTCCAGACATTGTGTTGTGGAGTTGTGAAGGAGACTCCACAACATCCATGAGCAGCCTGTTCCAATTCTCCGTTACCCTCACTGTGAAGAAGTTCCTTACCATATTTATATGGAACCTCCTATGTTGCAGCTTGCACCCATTGCTCCTTGTCCTATCACCAGATGACACTGAGAAAAGCCTGGCTTCATCCTCCTAACACCCACCCTTCAAATATTTATAGATGTTAATGAGGTCACCCCTCAGTCTCCTCTTCTTCAAGCTCAAGAGACCCAGCTCCCTCAGCCTTTCCTCATAAGAGAGGTGTTCCATNGGGGCACTCCACTAGATACAGGCCTCCAACTAGACTCTGTCCCATTGACCACCACTCTCTGGCTTCTATCCTGCAGCCAGTTCACAGTCCACCTCACTACCCGATCATCTAGACCACACTGCCTCAGTTTGGTTGTGAGAGACCGTGTCAAATGCCTTACTCAAGTCGAGATAGACCACATCCACTGCTCTGCCATCATCTATCCACCTGGTTATGCCCTCATAAAAGGCCATCAGGTTCGTCTCTGCCTGACTATTCTGTCTCACTGTGGTTATTCAACCCTGAAAGAGGTTTATCCTTTCCCAGGGAAACCTACATTGAAATTGGCTGAAGATACAGGAGAGAAGTGTGTGTGTGTGTGTGTGTGTGTGTGTGCTCACCTGAAATCGAGTTGTCATTGAGAGCTCTCTGGAGAAGATGCACCAGTGCCCTGTGAGCAGATGCCAAGGAGGAAATCCCAGGGAGCAGAACTGCTGAAACCACTGGGGGTCTGAGTGAAGTCTGGCAAGGTGCCACTCTGAAGTGCCCTTCCTCATCCTGTGCCCTATGGGCTTTTTTCAGAACTGCCTCATCCGAGTGACGCTGCGGGGCCGCGAGGCACTGGTGGCTGACTTTGGGCTGGCCAGGGAGGTTGTGGAACTCCCTGTGAAGGATGTGGAGAGGAAACTTTCTCTGGTGGGCTCTGCTTTCTGGATGGCTCCTGAGATGCTGCGCGGTGAGCCCTATGACCGAAAGGTATGGCACTGCGTCATCCTTACTCCTCATTTATCCTCAAAGCTCCTGAGTGAGCATGGGAGATGTCTCCTCTGCTTGATGGCATCTTCCAAAAGCAGAAAAGCCCTTCTCTTTTTCCCTGGGAAGCGCTTCACTGCTACCTAGACCTTTGCTCAGTAATGCTCTGCTTAGCAGCTTGGAAGTCCATAATGTGGCCTTAAACTTTTAAGGGAATGGGTCACTGCAGAGGACAAGCACAGTGCAGTCTCTCTGTGCACAGTGTTGATGAGTTACAACGTGCTGAGCCTTTTGCAGGATCCTTGAACACAAGCACAGGGCCAGGCTTCCTGAAGTTGAGCCTGGACTCCATGTGGGGCTGTGCTGTTTCTAGGTGGGTTCAGAAGCCCAGAAGAAGTTTAGGGAATTTCTTGCACTATCTCCAGTGGGCTTTTCTGATGGGCTTTTGTATAAGTAAAGGAGATACCTAGTTGTTTGTTTCTGTGCATGTGCCATCTCACCTCTTGCTCTTCCACCCCTCCTGCAGGTGGATGTATTTTCCTTCGGCATTGTCCTCTGTGAAATCCTGGGCAGAATCCCAGCTGACCCTGAAGTGCTTCCCAGGACTCAGGTAATGGTTCCTCAGTCAAATCCAATGGTGTGTTCTCCAGAGTAACAGATCTGGGTCTCCTCCTGGACCAGACCCACCTATATGGGTGTCCATATGTCTGCACTTAGGTTTCTTGCTCTGGAAGTGCTTCTACGTGGAAAATTTGGTCTCAGAATTTTTGCTGAATGAGAATTCAGTGTATCTGTATTTTCTAAACTTCGTTGCATCGGTAGTATTAGAGGAGGCTGAGGAGAGACCCCATCACCCTCTACAGCTACCTGAAAGGATATTATAGAGAGGTTGGTGCAGGTCTTTCCTCACAGGTAATTAGCAGTAGAAGAAAAAGCTATTCTACTTCTGCTAGGAGACCTTAATTCTAAATGCTCCATTTCACTTTGACCTTTCAACTTCTCCATCAAAGGTTAAACACAATTTTAATTGCAAATATTTATTTTCAAATGTGTTGAATTTAATGCAATCGTGCAATCGTGTTGCAGGTAATGCACAGCTCATGTGGAAGCAAGGCCTTAATGGCCCATTCTGTCTCAGTATTTGCAACATTTCATGAAGTGGGAAGGGGAAGTTTATCCTGAACAAGGATGAAAAATTCAGGAAGAGTACAGCAAATTGGAACAGGCTTCCTAGGTTCAATTGCTATCCCTGAACAAATGTAAAAGTAATGTAGATCTGGAGCTCAGGGACAGGGTTTAGCAGTAGGCTTCAAATAGTTGAGTTAGTCACAGAATCACAGAACATTAGGGATCGGAAGGGACCTTGAAAGATCATCTAGTCCAATCCCCCTGCCAGAGCAGCATCACCTAGATCAAGTCACACAGGAACCCGTCCAGTTGGGTCTTGAATATCTCCAGTGNGTTCCTTCTCATATTTATGTGGAACCTCCTATGTTCCAGCTCACACTCATTGCCCCTTGTCCTATCATTAGATGACACTGAGAATAACCTGGCTCCATTCTCCTGACACCCACCCTTCACATATTTATTAACATTAAAGAGGTCAACCATCAGTCTCTGTTTCTCCAAGCTCAATAAACCCAGCTCCCTCAACCTTTTCTCATAAGGGAGGTGTTCTACTCCCTTTATCATCTTTGGGGCTCTACACTGGACTCTCTCCAGCAGTTCTGTGTCCTTCTTGAACTGGATGGCCCACAAATGGGCACAATATTCCAGATGTGGTCTCACCAAGGTGGATCTGTTAACCAACATCCTTCTGATCCATCCCAGGATGCCATTTGCCTTCTTGATTACAAGGGCACATTGCTGGCTCATGGTCATCCTATTGGCCACCAACACCCCATGGTCCATTTACACTGCTCTCCAGCAGGTCAGTCCCCATCCTATACTGGTACCTGGGGTTGTACTTGCCCGGATGCAAGACTTTACACTTGCCCTTGTTATAGTTCATTAAATTTCTCTCTGCCCAGCTCTCCAGCCTGTCCAGGTCTCACTGAATGGCAGCACAGTCTGCTGGGTTGTCGGCGACACCACCCATCTTTGTGTCATCAGCAAACTTGCTGACAGTGCACCCTAATCCGTCATCCAAGTCATCAATGAATAGATTGAATAGAACTGGTCCCAGTACTGACCGCTGGGGCACTCCACTAGATACAGGCCTCCAGCTAGATTCTGTCCCAAGGACCGCTACTCTCTGGCATCTATCCTGGAGCCAGCTCACAATCCACTTCAGTATCTGAGCAACCAGACCACCGTGCCTCTTTTGACTGTGAGGATGCTGTGGGAGACTGTGTCAAATGCTTTACTGAGGTCAATATAGACCACATCCACTGCTCTGCCATCATCTGTCCACCTGGTTATGCCCTTATAAAAGGCTATCAGGTCGGTCAGGCATGACTTCCTCTTTGGTGAAGCCATGCTGACTGCCCCTAATGACCCTGTTGTCCTTGCTGTGGCTAGAGACAGCATCAAGGCCAAATTGTTCCATCACCTTTCCTAGGATGGAGGTGAGGCTGACTGGTCTAAGTTACCTGGGTCCTCCTTCTTACCTTTTTTGGAGATTGGAGGGACATTTGCTATTCTCCAGTCCGTAGGCACCTCTTCTGATCTCCATAACTTAGCAAAAATGATGGAGAGTGGCTTAGCAACGACTTCCTCTGTCTCCCTTAGCACATCCCATCTGGGATGTGGGTGCATCCCATCTGGGCCCATGGATTTATGTACATCCAGTTTGCTGAACTTATCCCTAACCTAGTCCTCATTAACCAGGGCAAACTCCTCTTTTGTCCCAACTTCCTCTGGAGTCTCAGCAGTCTGGGGCTTGACATCAAGACAGCCCCCAAAAGTACAGACAGAGGCAAAGAAGGTGTTGAGTAGCTCTGCTTTCTCTGTATCCTCTGTCTTCAGGGCACCCACCTCATTCAGCAGAGGGCCTACATTGCCTCTAGGTTTAGTTTTACCTGCACTGTATTTGAAGAAGCCCTTTTTGTTGCACTTGACCTCTCTTTCAAGGTTGAATTCCAAGGAAGCCTTGGCTTTCCTAGTTGCATGCCTGCCTCCCCTGACTCAAGCCTTATAATCATCCCAAGTGGCCATCTCCTCCCTCCATGACCTATAGACTTTCTTCTTCCTCTTGAGTTTGCCCAGCAGCTCCCTATTTAACCATGCAGGTCTTCTGGCTCCTTTCCTTGACTTCCTACCTGTAGGGATGCTCTCATCTTGGGCTTCAAAGAAGTGGTCTTTAAATGTTAACCAGCTGTCTTGGGCCCCTTTACCTGCCAGTACCCTGTCCCATGGGATTTCCCCTAGCAATTAATGTTGGACTCTATGCTCTTAAAGGTCTTTTCCAACCTAAACAATTGTATGATTCTATGAAATTGCTGCTTTCCAAAGAGCAATGCAAAGAAAGTGCATTGATCAGAGATGATTCCGTTTTTCTGTGGCTGAACAGGAATTATCACTGTATCATGAACGAGAATTATGTACCAGAGGTTGTGAAGGGACAAATCTNAGAAGTGGTCTTTAAATGTTAACCAGCTGTCTTGGGCCCCTTTACCTGCCAGTACCCTGTCCCATGGGATTTCCCCTAGCAATTAATGTCACTTGCTTTACCTCTGGCATTTTGTGCTTTTAACACCTTGAGAAGGANGGTCTTTTCCAACCTAAACAATTGTATGATTCTATGAAATTGCTGCTTTCCAAAGAGCAATGCAAAGAAAGTGCATTGATCAGAGATGATTCCGTTTTTCTGTGGCTGAACAGGAATTATCACTGTATCATGAACGAGAATTATGTACCAGAGGTTGTGAAGGGACAAATCTGTAGTTATGGGAACAGTTGCTGGACCTTTAACTATAAGTTGCTGTTAGAAGACTGAATAATCTACAGCCTCTGTCCTCAGCAGCCACTGATTAGCACCTGATGCTGGTTCCTCTACCCATTTGCACTTTTGTGTCCCTTGTTGCTTTAGTCTTAGCTTTCCCAGGAGGACTCGCACTGCCCACAGGGACAGCAGAGGCAGCAGAAGGAAGCTCTAGTCTATCAGCTCTGCTAATGGTTTACCATCTGTACAGCCCACCAGAGCTGATGTTGCCCTGTGCCTTTGCATAGTCACCAGTAAAATAGCTGTGGTGGAGACTCTAGACACTTGCTTTACCACTAGCGTTTTGTGCTTTAACACCTTGAGAAGGGTGAAGAGCTTTTAAAGGATTTCATAGCTCAAGTGTTTTCTGCCTACTCTTCCCCCTTCCTCATAGGATTATGGCTTGGATGTTGCTGCCTTTGAAGGAATGATCAGCGAATGCCCCAAGCAGGTGATCGACCTTGCTGCTAGCTGCTGCTGGGTGAGATTCTTGCAATTTTTTCCCCTTTGGTATTACTGAAATTGTATTCCAGTTCTGTCACAGATACCAAAAGCATTGTGAATGGTGAAGAGCCTGAAGCTGCTGCTCTCAGTGCCAGTACACAGGCCTCTGCTACTTGAGCTGTGAAGTGGTGAGATCTTTCTGAGCTAGTAGCATGCCAGTAGCATGCAGTTTTGCCCCTAGGATAAGAGTTTAGTTGGTTTATTCCAGCCCAAAACATCCCAAGGTTCTGCCTGTTTCCTTGCGTGTTTGCCCCAGAGTGGGAGGCAGTTTGCTGATGATTTCCAGTTCCTTCTTAAGCCAGGCTGCAGGCAGAGGCACCCAGCTGATCCTCTCTGGAGGGTATTGCCTTGCTGCCACCAGTCCTGGTGTCACAGATATCATCACAATACTCCAAACTTTCTTGCTTTAGTGTAAAAGGATGTAATGGAGAAAGTTGGGATGCTCTACAGGCTGCCCAAAGCATTAGGAGGCAAAGCACAGAGAAACTCTGAAAATCCCTGAAATCTCTGAAAGGAAAAGGGGAGGACCTTTTCAGGCAGAGAGTGGAGAAATCATCATGCAGCCAGTTGTTAGGAGCTCAAGGTAGCAAGTGGAAGTGAATCCTTGAATAGGTCCCAGGGATGTGTAACTGACCTGCCCTGAGTCTGAGGAGAGATTCTTGTTAGCCACTGGCTTAGACTGATGATATCTCTGATGATAGAGTCATAGAATCATTTAGGTTGAAAAAGGCCTTTAAGATCATCAAGTCCAACCATATACCTCCTCTGCTATGTGGACTAATAAGTCCACTGTTAGACCCAGCTCTAAACCATGTTTCCTAACACTACCTCTGTGTGGTTTTGAACATGTCCAGGAATGGCAACTCAACTCCCTCCCTGGAAGCCCATTCCAGGGCCTGAAAACTCTTTAAGTAAAGACATATTTTCTAATATCCAATCTAAACTTCCCCTGGTTTAGCTTGAGGCTGTTGTTTGTTGTTCTGTCACCAGTTACTTGTGAGAAGAGACCAGTGCCCATCTCTCTATGACATCCTTTCAGGTAATTGTAGAGAGAAAAACAGCCTCAACCGTTCCTTACAGGACCTGTGCTCTAGACTTTTCACCAATCTAGTTGCTCTTCTCTGAACCTGCTCCAGCACCTTGATGTCTTTCTTCTGCTGAGGTGCCCAAAACTGAACACAGTGGGGCCTCAGCAACACTAGGTACAGAGGGACAATCACCTCTCTGGTCCTGCTGGCCACACTATTTCTAATACAGGCCACTGGCCTTCTTGGCTGCCTGGGCACAGTGCTGGCTCCTGTTCAGCCATTCGTCAATCAACATCCCCAAGTCCTTTTCTGCTGAGCAGCTTTCCAGCCACACTTCCCCAAGCCTGTAATGTTGTCCTGAGTTGTTGTGGTCCAAATGCGTGACCTGCCACTTAGCTGTATTAAGCCTCATCCTGTTGACTTCACCTAGGTCTCTCTGTAGAACCACTCTACCCTCAAGCTGATCAACACTCGCACCCAACTTAGTGTCATCTGCAAACTTACTGAGGGTGCATTCAACCTCTTCATCAAGATAATTGATAAAGATGTTAGGCAGAAGTGGTCCCAATAATGAGCCCTAAAGACACTACTTGTGGCTGGCCACCAGCTGGATTTAGCCCCTTTCACCACCACTCTTTGGGCCCAGGCCTCCAGCCAGTGTTTGACCCAGCAGAGCTAAGCCCATTCAAACCATACGCATCCAGTTTCTTTACAAGGGTGCTGTGGGAAACAGTGTCAAAGGCTTTATGGAAGTCCAGGCAGACAACACCCACAGCCTTTCTGTCATCCACCAGGCAGGTCATCTTGTCATAGAAGATTAGGTTCATCAAGCAGGACCTGACTTTCATGAACCCCTGCTGCCTGGGCCTGATCACCTGGTTGTCCTGTATATGGTGTGTAATAGCACTCAGGATGATCTACTCCCTGACCTTTCCTGGCACGAAGGTCAGACTGATGGATTTGTAGTTCCCTGGATCTTTTTTTCTGCCTGTCTTGTATACAGGGATCATGCCTGCTACCCTTCAGTCCACTTGGGACCTTCTCAGATAGCCAAGACTGACAGTAAATTGATGCTTGGCAAGTGCAATTACCAATTTCTTCAGAACTCTTGGGTGTAACCCATCTAGCCTCATAGACTTGTGTGTTTGTAAGTGGTGTAGCAGGTCACTGACTATTTCCTCCTGGATAGTGAGGTCACATTCCTTGTGTCCAATAAAGGGTAGAGACTGTCCCTGGTCCTCCTTTTGCTGTTAATGCTCCCTGGGGCTGTTCTTCACTGCTCTTGGGTGAAGTGCAGGTTTGGGGAGTCTCCAGTGCAGCTACCCAGGCTGGACCCGTATGGTCAGGCACAAAGGGCAGCCCCAGGAAGGCACGGTATGGGGTGGGGATGCTGCAGGCCGTGTCCCTTACTTTGGGTACACCCCAATGTGATCAAAAAGCAGCTCAGGGATATATCACCTTGCTGATACCTCATTGTGGGTCCTTGTTTGGATCCCATGTGTCCCATCGTGAATCACCATTAATGTAATCATTAATGTAATTTTAGTTCATCCCCACACACATCAGAAAAACCCCCACACAAGACGCAGACACAGACAGGTGGAATTTCATCACACTGCTCCTACACTGAACTGAGACAAAATGTCCAGAATATCCATTGTAGCTCCTGCTTCTCTCTGAAATTGCATCTGTTAATAATTTCCACAATTCTCAGACTCTCCAGGTCCAGGTGATGCTATCCACCCGCTGTAAATTTTCTTTCAAGTGGTAAACATTTTCTCTCAGCAGCAAAAGTGTTGCAGCTCATAGCAAGACGCCAAGAAAGTGGAAATTGCCAATGAGGTGAGAGGGAAGAGAGAGAAAGGCGGGGGCAGAATATTTTCTTTTCAAACTTTTTGAATTTGAACTTTTCTGCAGAAAACACACAAATTGAACTTTAGATTCTGCTCAGCTTTTAAAGCATAACATACGTGCTTGCAGACTTACCCTGTACAATGCCCACCCTTGCACTCTTGGAATGGGCTTTGGGAGGGGCAGACCCCACAAACTATCCAGGTTGGGGTGTGTCAGGCAAATTTTTGGCATTTCACTGCCTTTGCTTGAACTGCACTGCACATGGGACATGTCCTGCAGTGGCTCCTTTGCAGCAAACTTGGTCTGGGGCACCATGTGGTGATGCCAGAAGGCTGCACAAGCAGGTGTGTGACCACAGCACCGAACTCCTCCTGCCCATGTGTCCTCTTCAACTTTCCCTTCTCATTGCAGGTTGAGCCGTTCAAGAGGCCATCTTTCTCTGAAATCCTGGATCAGTTGGAGGATGTCGCAGAGAGCCTGGAGCCTAAGAAGGACAATCAGCTTTTGGGCTGAGGTGCCTGCCTCATGGGAGGCTTGTCAGAGAACCACCCAAACTGTAAATTAATTGTCTAGGAGTCAGGAACGAAGAAGGAAGATGGAGAAGGGAAGAGCTTAGTGATGTGCTGGTGTTTATTTAATCAGTCTTGGTCTCTAATTTCCTGATGGAAAACATGGTTAACCATGAAGAAGAGACTTAACAGGGCTGTGTTTTCCCTAACTGAGATTTTTAACAGATCTAATTAGGACACTGGACAGCTTTTGTCTGTTTGCTTGTTAAAAGCAAATGATCCTGGAGGGGCCCAAATTCCTTTGAGGGTTCTTTCCAGATACCTAGTAGAAACATCTTCCTCTTGATTTCCCCATGACCTCTAGACCCAGGACGTTACCCTTCTCCATCCCCATGGCTTTCGGGAAGCACTTTTCAGGGGCTAAGTTCTGTGCAGTGAGAAGGAGAGGGGGATTTGGGTGTTTGGTGAGCCTCAGTTGCCTTATATTTCAAAGCCTTAAAGCACCCTTCTGGTAGACTGGCACTGGCTCTTGGGACTGCACTGGGGATGCAGAGGCACCTGAGAAAGTTTTGGAGAGTCAGCTGGGGCCACCTGCACTGGCTAAGTCTATGAGAAGGGTGTGCCCTTTTGACATAGAACTAACCAACTAATATCTCCTCTCAGAAGAACTTTGTCAGACACATGGCTCAGCAGCACAGCAGTCTAGATTTCTCCCACCACCCTCAGCTGGGATCTGCCTCTCACCCTCTTGTCCCGCTGTGATGAATTCAGTGCAAACAGCTTCTGAGGCTGGAACAGGGGATTGCTGGTTCCAGCATCTCACTCATTTTTCTGCCTGGCTCAGGAGCTGTTGCCTTCTCAGTGACATTGGACACCCTTGGGGGTCCCAGGCAGCTAGAGAAGTCCTTTTGTTTTGATACTGTGTTTTCTTCTGTGGGCCAGAAAACGGGGCTAATTGATCCAAACTAGAGGTGAAAAGAGTAATGGATGGAAGTGGTCTGGCATTGCAAATTAAGAGAAAGAGTTGGGCAGTCAAGTCTTTGCACATAGGTCATCTGATTGCTGGGCCATTGGTCTGAAGGTCGTGTTCTGCTGCGACCAAAATGTTTGTGGTGTAAATAGCTGTAATGGCTGTATAGTGGTGGAACTGTGGCTCTGTTCTTGTAGACTCTGAGCTCTTGGAGCAAGGATTGTTCCTTGAACATACTTGTACAATGTTTAGCCCAATGGGCCTTCAACCTGCAGCTTGAAGGCTGTTCTCCCACGTCAGGGTAGACCTACGTGGGGGCCTCATCTCAACCTCTTGAAGACTAATTTAGTATCTCATACAGCCCAACTTGTCTGCCATGGTATCTGCACAAGTCAGTGGTGTGCTGGGACAGAGATGTAGTGGAGGACCACTAGGCAGTTCTGTGAGGGATCATAAGCAGCTGGTAGTTGACATGAAATGCACTAGTTACCAGCAGTCACCATCTCAGCCATCTCTGGGGGCATCTTCACTCCCCAGAGGAGCTGTTGTACTTTTCTGGGATTTTTCTTTCACTATAAGCTTCTTGCACAAGAGTAAACTGCCCAGCAAATACCTTCACCCCAGCTGAATGCCACCAGTGTTGGGGAAGCAAAACTTTCAGAAGTAGAAGACAGAAAATAACTTCAGGCCAGTGCAGTTGTGCACACTTTTGTGATGCTGTGGCAGGAAGAAAGATCTTTTGGTTTTATTTATCTGCTTATGGTTAAGAAGCCTGCTCAAGAATTAAACTGATCTGAGGGATATTTTCTCACCAAGTGCAGAGGATAGTGTTAGCCAGCATGGTCTGAACTACAATGGAGCAGAACTGTGGTTCTTTTGGGTTTGCCATGTGCCCTGCCCACTCTCATGGTAAAGTCTGATGCTAAATCTCAGGTGACCAAAGGAAATTGTCTCCTTGCTAGAGGGACCTTTGGTGACTGCTGCAGGGCAAGGTGTGACCAAAACTGCTTGCAGGCACTATGTGGACTAGAAAACCTAATGTTGTAAGTCTGCAGAGAGCAGAGAATTTGTCTGGTGCATCTTGTGGACCAAAAGTTTATCTTCACTGATGGGAGCTGGACACAGAGGCAAGTGTGGGAAACCTGCTGAGATGGCCCTCTGGGTACAAGCTCCTCTGCTTGGAAGCACAGGGCCCAGCTTCCCCACAACAGTCTGGTGCAAAGTCCAGGTCATTGGTCAAATTTTATGTCTTAGAGTCCTGTAACTGAACTAAAGCAACTGCAATGGTGGGTGGAGGGTATGGGTGGCTCAGTCAGACTGGCCTGTGCTGGACCTCACCAGAAGCCACCTTCTCTGCTTCTTTCCTCTTTTGATCACTTGCCCCAAAGGTGCTAATGGCAGAGACCTGGCCATACTGAGCTCCACAGGCCATGCATTCCCTTTCCATTTTGTCTTGGTTTGTTGATTTTTATAAATATCATTTGAGAATAAAGGGTAGTGGTTTATTCCACACCAGCCTTAGCTGCTGTGTTTTATCATCCTGGCTCTAAGTGAGTGGTGCCACCAAAATACATGTTTCCAAGCACAGACACCAAACATAAGTGAACAAACCTCTTCATACACTGTTGGCATAGTAAATCTTTAGCTAAAATAATTTACCTATAAGAGCAGTATTTTGAGTCCATTTCCCCCTCGTGCCCTCTATTTGTGGCAGAGTCAGCTGGTGTCTAAAATCACCCCTTCACTTTGGTTTAGTTGGGCACAAGGTACCAGCAGCAGCACAAGTATAGCACAAAGGGTGTTTGATTCATCTTTTATCCCATAAGCTAAAAGAACTGAGCACAGTGAAATGATTTCCCTTCATTTGTAGCATTAGTTATTCTTGAGGTACAACCTTGTCACCAGGACTGCTTGGAAAACTGGAGGAAAATTCACTGTGCCAGGACTGCTGGGGCGTGCTGCATCCAAACCCACCTCACAGCAGCACTGAAGTTCAGCTCTCTGACCTCACATGATCATCATGGGTGTTAGGTAGGAAGGTGACCTTTCCATCTAAAGTTCAGTTTATTCAGATTTACAGCTGTAAAAAAAAAAATTCCTGGGCACTTGCCTGTGGCCACAGAGCTCTGTCACTTTCTGGGAAGAGTCCCTGCCCTTGGAGGCTGGCATTAATCCCTGGGTGGTTTGTCTGGGACATGGGGCAGTCCAATACAGGAACATATTGTTTGAATCAGCGAGAAGCTTGGCCTGGGCTGGATCTGAGAAAACTAGTCTGGCCCTGCTTTTGTTTTCAGGTGAGGACTGTGCATCAATGAGCCATCAAAGATGCCTCCAGCATTTAGACGTGTCTGGTTCCTTGGCACAATAGGAAGCAGGTCCTTCCCATGCCCCATAGCCTAGCCCAGCCTGCTCCTTTGGAGACTTCCCCGGGTTCACATCATTATTTGCAACAAGAGAAATGTCTGGAGAAGCTTCAGGAACATAATTTCTAGGCCTCAGGGTTGGCTCTCCTCAAATCCACTAATAAACAGGAGTTTTCGAATACAAAATGCAAACCTGATCCATGAGCTTTCTAAGAAACAGACAAAAATCCCTGAGATGAGCAATGACCAGGATTAGTGTCAGGTTAACTGGTTTAGTGGTGGTGGGCTCCATAGATTGATGGTTGGACGCAATCCTCTTATAGATCTTTTCCAACCTAAAGGATTCCATAATTCCCTCTGGAGGGTGTGTTCCACAGATTTAGTTTATTTTGTACTGGTTAGTTTCTGTCAGAGTCAAAAAACACAGAAAAACAGGGATTTTATTATAAATATAAGGAATTTTAATAACTGAAAAGTAAAGAAATGGTTTAAAAGATAGAAAAGCACAGCTGAGAGCCTTTCACACCCCCTCCCTCTCCCCACTCCAGACAAGACAAAACCAGCCACATTTCCTAGAGAGAAAACTAGAGAGACACAGAAACAGGCAAACAAATAAAGGTGGAAGATGAATTACCTATCACTTGTATGCATATTTGGAGGGCTGAGATAGAAAGTCTCTGCTCTGTAGCTAGCTGGAAAACACCCAGACGGAGTCTGTAAGTCTGAGAGCAATGGCCTTTTGAGTTCCAGGTGGATGGAATCACGGAGAAGGACATCTGGCCATCATACGTCCACAGGAACAACATCAGCGTCACAAGCAGAAGGTCCCCAGTTCGAATCCTACCCGATCGTTAGATTACACTACAGCGCTCCACTCCTATATACCTTTCCATAATCCAGAAACATCTAAAGCTACAAATGAACGTTCATAATAGCCACATACGCAATAAACAGAGCTATATACAACATCCTGTCTGAAGAACAACATAAGCTGTGAAGTGTGAACAGGATGGTCGTAAACCCCCCCCCATTACTCCCCCTCTGTGGGGCCCTCCCGTAGCTACACCCCCTCTTCCACCTTGGGACCACCACTGCATCCTGAGATCCCCCCAAGGGACCTGAAGCCCCCCCAAAACGTGGGACCCCTTGTGTAACGCTCTGGGCCTGGATACCATTCACACATGGCCCCATTCACACATGGCTTTGCCCACTACTGAGGGGGTAACCCTGTGTGACCCCGCCCCTATCCCCAGTAAGGTGTGAGGGTCCCCGCTTCACCCTCCCTCAGGCTATGTCGTGGGGAAGGGGTCCATTCCATCCCATGCGGTTCTGTGGCCCTGGGGGATCCCCTGGAGCTAGGGTGGGTAGGAAATGTTGTTTCTCCACCTCCGTACTTTTCTATTTTACCTGTAAAAAAATTTTAACACAAAACAGTGAGAGATGGGGGCAGGGAGGCCGGGGAGGGGGTCGGGCGGGGGCTCTGCTGGGGGCGCTGCTCGGTCCTAGGGCGCCCCCGTGTGACCTCCCCTGGTGCTGCAGCGCCACGGGCTCAGCGGTGGGAGGGGTGTGGGGTGAGGTGAGGGGGAATTTAAGATTTGGGTTAGTTTTAGGGGGAATTATGGGATGGATTTAAAGCTAGGGATGGGTTTAGGCTTGGGGTTAGAATTGGAGGTGGGGTTAGGATTAACCTCATTTTGCAAGTGAGTCTAGGGGGATTAGAATTACATGTGGATTATAGAGTGGGTTTGGTATTAGGGCTGGGTTCAGTGTGGATTTTGGTTGGAAACAGCTTATGGAGTGGTTGTAGGATGAGAGCAAAGTACAGTAAATACCTAAGAGTGAGACCTAATGTTTTTGACTGCAAAACTTAAGTGGATCTGCAGGCTTGTTAACCTTTCAACCGTTGCTTTTCAGGAGTTGAATGCCATGGTTGAGGAGGTGTCTTCCCTCTATACGATCTTTCAATTGAGATAATGAGTGAAAGCAATTATGGGCATTTTCCACCTGTGATTTTCACTTATTATTTAAATACTCTTGAAATTGCTGAGAAACGAGAGAGTACAAATTAGTTAGAGAATGAGACAGACATTATTCTTATCTCCAGTTTTAATCTAGACTATTCACCAGGTAGCCAAGACTTTGAGTAGATGACATTGTCTTTTTTGTAGTTTGACTCAAACTTTCTCTTGGGAAAAGAATAATGTAGATGTAAAGAATTTAGCTAGAAAGTGTCAGTATTGTGTTAGCATGACAGATAATGAGGCAATTTGGCAGAATGTAAGAAACTAATTGAGCTCAGCTCACTTCAATACAGCTTTTTCAGCTGAGGCTGTTTTCTAAAATGAACAGGAGAATTACGTAAGACAATATGACATGTACAATTTTAATTTGAAGTTCTAATTTAAAATATTTAAAGCATGGTTAGAATAATTTGTGAGTCTACACAGACACATTCTTATCCAATCAATTAAGTCTCTTCAGTGGGTTGTCTAATTACAGTGTCAAAAATATAAATTATGAAACTCTGCAGATGTAAATTTTCAAGCAACTGTTAAAGAGCAGGAATTTCATTTTAGTAGAAAGAAAGTCTCACAACTACACACTGGTATTTTAAACTGATATGGAATTTTGTAAGACAGCTACTATGCTTTGTTGGGGTTGTTAGAAATCTGATTTCTTAATTGTCTAAGCTTCTAAAAATATGTATAAATTCTAAAACTTTCTGAATGTTTAATTTAGCTTTTTTGTATAGTTCCACAAAAAAGCAGTAGGATATCTGCAACTGTGCAGCCTTAATAAAAAACTAGATGTCCTTGGCAGTAGTTTATGTTTATTAACATTTCCAGCTTTTAATCAATTACATTTCATTAATTCATTATGTTAAAATATCTGGATTTCCAGTAGCAAGAGTTCTTTATTTTTGTTCAAAAATGTAAATGAATGCATTCCTTCTAAAGTCAGTAATTTTACCCAATTTTCTATAATGCACTTACTAGCTTAATCCCCTATCATTATTCCTAAACACGCAAGATTTAAATTCTTAATCTAATTCCAGCCTAATCAATACCCTCAGTGAATTAGTTTTTGACATCTATGTTAAATCCTTGCTACTTCCGATACAATGTTTGATATGTCAAGCTTATTCTTGTAATTAAATGTCTGGTGTACGGAACAGTCTTGTCCCAGAACCATGCAATGTTTTGAAACTGGGAAAACTGAAGTAACTTTTAAATCAGTTTCTCGATAGAGTCAATTCAGGATGAAATTCAGTGGGAGCTGTCAGGTATTTCTAATGATTTGTACACCTTATCATCATACCAGAGGACTGCATCGTTAATTAGGTCTGGCTTTGATATTACTGACTGCTTCTCCCCCAGAGAAACACAAGATTTAGCAAATTCAGAATACACAAAATAAACGAATGAGCACTTATTAACAGCCTAGATAAACGTGTCACTCTTGTTTTAATTCACTTCCTTTGACACTTTGTCAATAACTGTTCCCTAGTGACTGCTGCTATGACTATCAGCACCGCCTTTCACAAGCTGTCTTCAGCTGGTTTCTGTGATTGAGTGTGAGGGATTGAATGGCACGGACACTGGAAGTCTGCCTGAAGATGCTGACAGTGTGAACGATTATCGTGCATCATTCATGGTAACTCTGTCAGGTTGTCTGAGAATAATTGTGAAAGAAACACAGGCCGTTACAGAATGAACATGATGTGTCTGTAACTGTTCCTCTGAAGCTGCTGGAGTTTGCTTGGTCAATAATATGTCATGATAAAAGTAATTCAATACATTTTACTGAAAGGCTGGATGAATCAAGTATACTGCCCTCCAGTTTATCTTCAGAAGTATTATCTATCTTTGTAATTCTTGAAAGTATTAGAAATATTAAGCATACCATTAATCCATTGAAAATACCATTCTGAGTTGATATTAATATTCTTCTGAACTGTCTTTTAAAGGCATTTACAATGATACATAAAATATTGAACATAACTGTGGGATAAAAGTAAGAACTTTCTGGTATCAAATTACTTTTCCTGGTTCAGAATATAAATTGTTCAATTTTCCAATATTACAGAATCACAGAATCATTAGGGATTGGAAGGATCCTCGAAAGCTCATCTAGTTCAGGGGTCCTCAAACTTTTTAAACAGGGGTCAGGTTCACTGTCCCTCAGACACTGTGGGGGGCCAGGCTATAGTTTGGAAAAAAATGAACGAATTCCTATGCACACTGCACATATTTTATTTGTAGTAGTGCACAAGAAACAGGAAAAAGAACGCGGTACTTAAAATGAAGAACAATTGTAACCAACAAAAACAAATACTATTTCAATGTGGACTATGGGCCTGCTTTTGGCTAATGAGATGGTCAGTGTTAGGTTCCATATTTGTCACTGCTACTCGTAGCAAGCGATGCAAGTGTTCATCAGTTAGTCTGGATCTGACTGGAGATGAAAGAAAAGAAAGAAAACTAAATGGTAATTACAGGATAGTACAGAACTTGAGGAGTAGCAACCCTTACACCTTACTAACTAAATTGACTCCTGAGTTCTCTTGGTTTTCCATGCTGGACCTGTAGGATGCATTCTGTGGCCTGCCGAGAGGCAGATGCTGTTTGCCTTCGAATGGGAGAATCCTGATTCTGGACAAAAAACACAGCTAACCTGGACTATACTGCTGCAAGGGTTTAAAAACAACCCTACCCTGTTTTGGAATCAGCTAGCCCAAGACCTAGAACATTGGAAGTGACCAACAGAATCATGTTGCAGTACGCGCATGACCTGCTAGTAACGACAGAGACCCAAGAACTGTGCATCACCTGGACTGTGAGTCTCTTGAACGTTCTCAGGCTGAGAGGGTACTGACTGTCCAAGAGGAAGGCTCAGGTTGGGAAGCAGCAGGTGACTTATTTGGGATCAAGCCATTCTGACAGAAGAGGACAACACTGAAATTGTGGTCACTAACACTGTCAGCACAGCCTCTTTTCTTAGCAGGGTGCGAGGGGAACCTGTAACCCATGACTACCTGCAAACAATCAAAGCTGTGTATGCCAGCCAGACCTAAAGGAGGAACCATTGGACGACGCTGAAGATTCCTGATACACAGATGGGACCAGTTTCATCAGACAAGGTAAATAGAAAGCAGGATATGCTGGGCGACCACGATGGATGAGGTAATAGAGTCTAAGGCTCTTCCCCAAATACCTCTGCACAGAAAGCAGAGACAGTACCTCTTACATGGGCTCTGGAGCTGGCAAAAGGGAAGAAGATCAATATCTGGACTGATTCAAAGTATGCTTTCAGTGTGCTACATGGCCACGGAGTGGTGTGGAAAGAAGGGGGACTTTTATCCACTCAGGGAAAGCACATGAAACATTTGGAAGAAATTTTGAGGCTCTTGGATGCAGAAAAGGTAGCTATCATGCACGACAAGTCTCATCAAAGAAAAATAACTCTTCATGAAATTGGGAATTCCTTAGTAGATCAAGAAGCTAAAAGAGTGGTGGAAAAAGGCTCAGTAGGTGTGCCACCCTTGGTCCCAGACGGTAAGATCCTAACAGACCAGGAGGAGGGGCCTCTGAAATACTCAAAAGAGGACAGAAAACTTATTCAGGATCTCAAAAGGGAGTTAGGAAAGGATGGGTGAACTATTACTCCCCAGGGAAAAATCATTATACCTTTTGTGATGTTGTGGGCTCTCATTACAGTAGAACATAGAAAAGCCCACCGGGGAGCTGAAGCACTGTACCAGTATCTCACCAAAAGTATAGTTACTGGGAACTTACATATGATAGTGAGACAGGTAACCCAGCAGTGTGAGCCAAAAGAATCCAAAACTGGGATTAAGCTCACGTTAGGTCAGATAGGCAAGGGGAACATCCCTGGGCAGCAATGGTAAATTTGTGAAGTTTCTCCTGCAAGAGATCATACCTGGGTTTGGGGTCCCGGCAACAATATCAGACTGAGGACTGCACTTCATTGCCAAAGTGGTTTAACAAATTAGCCAAGTCTTGGGGATTAACACTACATACCCCATATCAGCCCCAGGTGAGAAATCAAGAAGCTTGAGATGGTCTCAACTCATCCTTTCTTGGAATCCCTGCTGGCAAATGGACTAAGCTAGATCCATCCAAATTACTTGATTATGCCTCAAAAGGTTGCAGACAGAGAAACAGCGTGATGGAATGGATGTGGTATCAAATGATGCTAGCAAACTCTTCCATGCCATACATGAAGTACAGCTCCTCAGGAGAGTCATTGGGAAAATTTAAAACTGATAGTAGTGTGGGAGAGTGGACCAAGACACCTTTAGTGAAACGATTTGATACTCGGCCCAGCATACTGCAAATACTTATGGCAGGGGGAAATACAACACCTCCCTGGCCACAGATGTAATCTACCAGATGGTTACTGGTGGTTGTGCGGGGGCTTAAATGTTAGAAAGCAACTACCCAGAAATTGGACAGGAGGCATAGTAAGAGGGGTATGGAGGGGGTATTCCCTTCACTAGGAGTATATGAATTACAACAAGACATGGTGAACATCTCTGCAGAGATGGAAACAATAGCAAATGCCCTCTCCCATCTGGTTGCAGAGATGAAATCTCTAGAAAGGGTAGTATTGCAGGATAGGATGGCACTGGATAAAATAACAACTAATGTAGAAGGAGTGTGCAAACTAATTAAAATAGAGACCAACAACCAGAAAATTTGAGAACAGGCTGAAATCTTTCACCAAGTAGCACAACACAAAACTGAGTGGGGATTCCAAGAGCTGTGGGAAAAGTTGACCTCTTGGTTGTCCAATTTTGGGTGGATAAAAGTAATACTAACTCGATGTTGTCTCGGGCATACTAACTATAATAAGGATCAATATATAGACTGGAAAAGAAATCAATTAAGGCAAAAGGTAGAAACAGGTAAAACCTTTGAAAAGATAGATGACAGTATGCTGTAGTAAAAGAATTTACTAACAATATAGAAAAGGGGGGACTAATATACTGACAGAATTGTGTGAAGGGATGTGCTGTGAAACATAGTTTTGCTTTACTGGGGAATGGGGAATTTGCTTTGAGATTGGCTGAGAAGAATGTGTTGGGGTTAGTAAAACAAAATGTCTGGTTGTCAGCCCTGAAGTACAGATAAAGAGGACAGAAGAGAACAACTAATCTTCAAACAGCAGAGCTAAGTGGATAATAAGATGTTCGAAGTTATTTTCCCAGGCTTGGGTCTGTAGCAGATTGGCACTCTGCTGTATGAATTTTGAATTCAGTAGGATTTCTGGCATTGTCCTCAATGCTGCTTCTATGAACATTCCAGGAAAACATGGCCCTAGTGAATGAGCAATATTGAGAGAAAAATGAATCTCGAAATTGCTTTCTAAATGTCTTTGTAAAAGTGGGGGCAGACCAGGAGAAATGTTTCTAGGGTGCTTCTTGCAAATAATAGCCTAAATCTCATCCTGTGCACTGTTCTTTTTCCATCTCAAAGAGCAGGATTTTTGGAAGACACCAGACTATAGGAATGATGGGACTTGAAAGTAAAGTGATTTTTGCACAATGAACTAATGCCTGAAATCAGCAAGAAAACATCACAAAGACAAGAAGACTGTATGGTTCTTGGGAAAGGGACACTGCATGCTTGAATAAAAGCAGGAGACAATTCACAAGGCTGCTGAAAAGGATCTTAAATTTTGTAGACTACAAGGTAAATACATAAAGATGTGTAAAAATATCAATCAAATTATGTGTTTCATATCAACATATTCAAGGTATATAAATCACATAAAAGCCATGTATGATGCTGATGTGTGTTTCAGTGCATAAATGGCTCCCTACATTAAAAGACAGAAACAATGTCATTTAGTTTCCAGCAAAGAAGGGCTAGATAGGATGTGAAGACAAGGATAGGCATGTATGTTTTTTAACAGCACGTGGCAAACATCTCTTGAGACAAGTTCACAGCGTACCAGGGTTCTATCTCTCTGCAAAGGTACAAAGAAGGTTATTTACACAGGGGCTTTTCCAAAAAGCCTTCCAAAAAGCCATCTGGGATTCTAGATTAGTGAGAGAAAATAATCTTTACTAGATTTTCCTTAAGATGTCTGAAGTTAGATTCCTTTGAAAAAGATAGTTTAATAACTACTCTAATTATGTAGATCTTGGTTAAATAGTCATCTGGGCAAGAGTCTGGGACTTTTCACTTCCAGCGTATCACAATTACAGCCAAAGGCATCAGCATCTTTCTCACCCATTTTAACTCAGCAGTGGGTAAACAAGAATTTTGTGCAAAATGGGAAGAGGATTTGATCCATGATTTGGAAAAAGCAATAATATCTACTCTGAGCCAGGGGTTGGTCCAGGTCCGCATAAACAGAGCAAAGATATTTAGATGTTTTTGAGTAAAGGACACTGCAACCTTCAACAAGTCTCAGGATGTGCTTTCTCAGAAAAGCAGTATTTATTTTCAGTAACATCCACTTATAAACTTCAGTCTATAAAGCCTGGAAACTTTATTAATCTCACCAAGAAAACCTGATTCTGAACATTCCTTCCCAGACTGGAATGGATCTGTTTTGAGGTGCTGGCCCCCAGCATCTTTCATTTTCTAAGACCTCTGTGATGCCAACTCTTGGTAGAAATGACAAAGTGTGATGAAGGGATGTATTATAATTTGTATTTCATCTTGTTGGAGGATGGTTTTCGTTGCTCTTACTATCATATAAATTACAACTTTGACTACAAATTGCAATGACATGGCAGGAATAATAGTGACTAAAAAAAGAATTTATTCTAGTAGTCTATAAAAGAATTGACTAAAAAACCCAAATAAAATCTGATTTTTGTTTGCCTCTTAAAAGTATCATTTGGTTAATTCTAAATACCAAGCAATTGAATGCTAATAAAACCTCAAACAGCAAACAAAGCAAAAGATATAAAGACACCATGACCAAAACTTTTTAACAGAGAAAGCAATAGTCACTATCCACCCCTGAGAGAAGAATAATGAACATTAAACTTCGGTGGATTTTGGGATGGCTTTCTTTAAACACTTGGAAAAGCATCTATTTCACTTTTGAATTTTTAAGAGGGTATCACGCTTATATAATGCTGTAACAAAATCAGGCTGAACATGCAGCTTTAGGCCACCTTATACCACATCATAAATGGTGTTTGGCTGTAACTGATCTGGCAAGAAATTAACCTGCCTATTTGCATTTCTTTAAGAAATCGTTTTGGTGGGCTCATTTTGCACCAACAAGCTCTATGACAGATCAAGTGTCACCTGCTGTCATCACCTGCTTAGCTTTATTCAGACTGATCATTGTCTGTCCTTCCATAGCCAGCATAAAGCTGGCATAAACCTTAAAGCCCACATAAGCTTTCAGTAATTTGACAGAAATGTGACAGAAATCCAACACCGGATCTGGATCATAAATTATACTGCTGAGTGATCCATTCATACGCATACCTGGTATTAATGATCAGAGAGACAGACGGCCTAAGAAGAAGGCCAGCAGTATGTGAACTAGGTAGAGCCAAAAGGAAGAGATATCCAATGAGTTTCATACTCAAAAGGTGGTAGTACTGAGAAATGGGTTGAGGTGACAGTTATGACACCTTGCAGGAGCTGATAGGAAGAAATGTGTCACACATATTGTCAATCAGCAACTTAATATAGAGACGTCCCTATGTGCGAAGCATCTGAGAAACAAACAGCGACTTAGATACAGAAAGAGCTGCTGCTCTAGAAGCTGCCAGAGGAACTTACTAGAATGATTAAATAGTTTATCAAACAACTTCTGCAAACTTTTAGCTCTACATAGACACCAGTAGAGATCCAAGATCTCCACTGGTGGAAATCCGAAGATCCAAAGCCTTCTCTTTCTAATAGAAACAAAGCGATGGACACTGCAGCAATTCATCCTTTGCATACAGCGGTGCTGAGACGTGTGTGATAAAAGAGCTCTTACTGTGCTCTGACCTGCCCACACTGTTGTTCTTGCCTTCAAGGGACTTATGAAAGCCCTAATAAAATGAGTACATCAAGGTAGGCACAAGTGTATCCCTCTTTATAGTAGGACTTGAGCGCTGATATAGAATCATAGAATCACATTTGTCCTCACAGCACTCAGAGGATAAAGCATCTGAGGCACTGATGACTAGAATTAGAACATTCAAAGGTACTTGTGAAATTATCTAACTCTTCCAATAGGTAAGTTTTACAGCTTCAAAACTTACCTCAGGTAAGTCCTGCCAGCCACACTATTTCTAATAAAAACTAGGATGCCATTGGCCTTCTTGGACACCTGGGCACACTGCTGGCTCACATTCATCTTCTTGTCTAATAGAACCCCCGGGTCCCTCTCTGCCAGACAGCCCTCCAGTCACACCTCCCCAAGCCTGTAGCATTGCATGGGGTTGTTGTGGCCCAAGCGCAGGACCTGGCACTTGGCCTTGTTGAAGCTCATGCCATCAACATTGCCCATCACTCCAATCTATCCAAGTCTCTCTGAAGAGCCTCCCTACCCTCTTGCAGATGAACAGTCCCATCTAACTTGGTGTCATCTGCAAACTTAGTAATGATACACTCCGCGTCTTATCGAGATCATCAATAAAGATGTTAAACAGAGATGGTCCCAACACTGAGTCCTGAGGCTACCACTTGTGACAGGCAGCTGGCTGGATTTAATTCCAGTAACCACCACTATTTGGGCCCAGCCGTTTAATCAGTGTTTTATCCAGCAGACTGTGTGCTTGTCCAAGCCATGAGCAGACAGTTTATCAGGGAGAATTCTATGGGCATCAGTGTCAAAGGCTTTTCTAAAGCCCAGGTAAATAATATCCACAGCCTTTCACAGCCATTAGTCAGCATAGAATCAGATAGCTTTCTTTTTAAAAGAGAACTTGCTATAGTTTTCTGAAGAGATAATAGCATTAGCATCAGATGCATTGTCCTGTCTAAGAGGTGAAAGTGTTGTGTGGTGCTGCTCAGAAATGCTAATTCAAGTTCTCAAAGCTTCAGAGCCTCACTAAGACAGACCTGCACCAGGAATACCAGGCCCTGCTTCACTGCAGGATAATGGGGTTGCCCATCTGATCCAAGAGCACTAATAAGAACTCCTTCTTGTGTTCAGCAGGATGCACAGACTGTTTGCAGTGTAATGTGACACCATGGGCAGAACAAATTACTCAGGGTAGTTATTGTTTCCGACAATAGAAACAAATCTTACTCGTTCCAAAGTGTCACCAGTCTCCAGGGCCTAGACCACAAGTCTTGTGAGTAGTGGCTGAGGTAACCAAGGTTACATAACCTAGAGAAAAGGAAGCTGAAGGGAGACCTCATCACTCTCTACAATGACCTGAAAGAAAGTGACAAGTAACAGGATGAGAGGAATTGACCTTAAGCTGCAATACAGGAGGTTTAAGCCGGGTATTAGGAAAAATTACTTCACTGAAAGGGTTATAAAACATTGGAACAGGCTACCCAAGGAAGCGGAGAAGTCACCAACCCTGGAGGCATTTAAAATGTATATAGATGCTGTGCTGAGGGACATTAGGGCAACCTGGCATTGCTGAGGTTGGGCTTGATCATCTTAAAGGCTTCTTCCACCCAGAACAATTCTGTGATATTTTGCTGCACGACTCCCACAGTGCACTACTCCAGTGCACTACTTCAGTGCATGTCAGCCTTGCATGGTTGTAATGACAAGAGAGAAGCCACAGCAGGATGGAGTCCTTCTAATGGCCACACTGTTCTCACTGCCATACCCAGATTGTGGAAGTAACTAAAGCCAGAACACAACAGTACAAAAGAAACATGTATCTACAGAACAGACACTACAGTGAAGCAACATCCTGGCAGTTCATAAACTCAATGTTCATGTATTTGACTGAATTTAAATAGTTCTTACAGGCAGGGACTCTTATTCCTTGATGCTAGTCCTTGGGTAAAGCCATGAACAAGTGAATACTTCTGCTCTTTCTGGTTTACTGTGCATGCAAGACCTTCTCTCAACATTAAACATTGTTTGTATATTTTCTTGAATAAAAGAGAAGGACAAAGCTCAAGGCTGCAAAGGCAGTATAAGACCATCAAATGTATTCAGAGAACATGCAAGGCTGTTAGAGGAAAAATTCATTTGAATTGGGATGAGTGCATATGAAAAAGAGGAAAGAAGAAAGGTTTTACGTTACCATTTTAGATGCAATAAATTATCTTGCTACTGCTCAGCTGTGTCCATGCAGTCACTTTCTCAGTCGTGCTCAGATGCTGTTTGCATGTGCAATCACTGTTAATCCCAGCCTGAAGTGGCTCCATGAAAGCACAGACCAATGCCAACCTGCTAACGTACTGGAAGAAAGAAGCACAACCACGTGTAATAAAATGCCTTACATATTTTCAGGAGCCGTTGCAATCGTTTCTTAAGACTTCAGCAAACAGGGTGGTACAGAAGCAACACTATCCTGTCCTATTCGAGGTGGAGAAATGACATCAGGTTGTGCCTGTCTGAAAGGCACCCGAGCTCCGTGGACATCTCGCGCGTCTCTAAGACCGACCACCACAAGGTGGCGCTGGTGCTGTTCATACACATTCATTTCTGAGCGCCTCCATTGATAACGCGTCGCTTTCAGCAAGCAAGGCTCGAGTGGAAAAGAGCTCGAGTATTTCTCTTAGTGGTTTAAGACCCAAAGATTTTAAAAAATCCAACCCTTTGCCATGTTACTGGAGGCTGGAGAAGGACTAACTGACCCTCTCTGTCTCAGCACTGTCTGACTGGGTCTTTAACTTGTTAACCTCACTTTCATGGTATTTAATGATTACAAGCCATCTGATGGAAATACTGTGTTGTGCTTAATGGTGTTTTTATAAGCATTAATTATGTTGTTACATTACATGTGACCGTTGCCAAAGGGCTGGGTTCTGTGATAGTGAGCTATCAGTGCTGGTTGATGGCATTAAGATCCTTATCTTACAGCATAATTAGATATATTTGAAAGTGTTAACACCACACAGGGGTTAGCAGCATCACAAATTATCCTCCTCTGAACTGACTTTAGAAAAATCCCTAAAGTTTTCTTGTCAGTATGTTTACTTGCTCACAAATTCAGGAAAACAAAACCATAAAGTAGCAATAAAAGGAAATGGCTTTCCTTGGAACTTATGAATTAAAGTCAATTAAGACACAGCTTAAAAACTGTACAAGAGAAATAATTCAGATGTGATGAGGAACATCAGCATCAACAAGACAGGAACTGACTCCAAGTTAGCAAGCTTTGTAATGAAGGCCACCACTCAACCACTCTAGTTTTAGATTAACTTCATGCTCTGAGTCCTAAGAAGAAAACAACAAAACAGTGTCATTCAGAGATGGAAAAGGGCTTGTTTAATCTAAAGAACATAATGTAATTGAGCTTTTTTCATTCTAATTGTGCTAAAATTGGCTCTTGCAGTTAACGCACTTGCACAGTAGTACTGGTTTCAGCTTGTGAAACCTTTCTCAGCAATGGTGATTTGAGCACAGGGTTCCTCTCTGTGTGACACACAGCAACCCATCATGTGGTGTTTTGTCTTGATTCTATCTTGCAGAGACCACACAGCCCCAGCACAGTCCCTGCTCACTGCTGCTGCAAGCCTGCTGCTACCGATTCCTAACCTTGTGTTTTAGAGATGAAATGTACAGAGATACAGGGCAGAAAAATTACTTCACACATCTTATGTAAATCCATACAGGGAATATCTAATTTCCTTTCATGTGAAAGCTGAATGAAAGTTGCAGTCTAGAGACTCATCTAAAGGTCCACATCTGCCTCCTGATATTCTAATCAAGCTAAAGGTTTCACTGAAATACTTGTTCTCTAAGCACACAGGTGGGCCATTTCATGTGATACCAGATATTTCAGTTGTCTTCCTTCTGCATATTTCTACAAAATCCCAAACAACCCAGCACTCAGTGAGCTCAGGCAATCTATTCTTCATTTAGACATTATGTATTAAAAAAAAAATCACAACTTTGAAACCCTAGAATTCATATTCCACAAACTGTTTTGTGTCAAAGAAATACGGAATAGACATAAAACATTGATTTATAGTTCCCTAGCACATGTGCAAATTAAGATCCTTCATGTGAAAGGTCACCTTATTGCCAAATGTTTTCAAGCTCTCTCTGTCTGCCAACACACAGTAACTCAAAAAATACATCTGGCAAGTTTAAAGTCATTACTCCGTGTGAGTTCTATGATCACTATTAATTTCTTCTCAGGTCTTCTCTGCTACCTGTCTTTGAGTTTTCTATCTTCAACTATCTGTTTAAGAGGAGAGTGAACAGAAGATAGAGAAAAAATTTTGCTGGAGGTATGCAGTGGAAAGAACACACATTGCACCTGCGAAATTCAGTAGGTCAAACACTGGGTCAGGCACCCAGAGAAGGTGAAGAACTTCCACATTTGGAGATGCTCAAAACTCAGTTGTTCAAGGTACTGAATCAAAGCCCCTGTTTCAGGTGGACCCAGTTAGAGCTGAGGGCTGGACTAACTGACATCCAGGGCTCTTTAGCAGTCCAAAATTTTCCATTATACTAAGTTTCTGTATCACACAATAGAAACCAGGTTGCAGAAAGAATATTTTAAATTTGCAATGCTTTGTATCTCTGCAACGCCACTGTTTGTCTACAACATTCTGATGTGCTTACATATGGATTATTTAGAGCATCCGTAAAAAATTGACTCACTTTTCCTGTTTCTTTCAGTGGTGGCTACAAAAACAAGAAATGTCCAAGCTACCTAAGGGTAAGCTCAGCTACAGCACCAGTGTCAATCAATACTTCAGCTGAAAATTGCTGGGAAACTGCCTCAGGGTTAGATGCAGCATTTATGCTTTTTCTTTAGCAACAACCCATGCGGTGCAATAGTCCAGCTGTTGACACTGAAGAAGGGGACACCAATATTCTTAGAATCATAGAATCACTACGGATTGGAAGGGACCTTGAAAAATCATCTAGTCCAATCCCCCTGACACAGCAGGATCACCTAGACCAAGTCACACAGGAACATATCTACACAGGTCTTAAACGTCTCCAGTGAAGGAGACTCCACAACCTCCCTGGGCAGCCTGTTCCAGTGCTCTGTCACCCACACTGTGAAGAAGTTCCTTCTCATACTTATGTGGAACCTCCTATGTTCCAGCTCACAACCATTGCCCCTCATCCTATCACTAGATGACATTGAGAAGAGCCTGGCTCCAACTTCCTGACACACACCCTTTGTATATTTATAGACATTCTCCAAGCTAAAGAGACCCAGCCCCCTCAGCCTCTCCCCATAAAGGAAGTGCTCCACTTCCTTCATCATCCTCGTTGCTCTATGCTAGACTCCCTCCAGCAGCTCCACATCCCCCTTGAACTGAGGGGCCCAGAACTAGACACAATACTCCAGATGTGGTCTCACCAGTGCAGAGCAGAGGGGGAGAAGAACCTCTCTTGGTCTGCTAACCACCCCTCTTCTGATCCACCCCACATGCTGTTGGCCCTCTTGGCTACAAGAGCATTATACTGGCTCATGGTCATCCTGTGGTCCACTAGGACCCCCAGGTCCTAAACTGCTGTCCAACATGTCAGTCCCCAGCCTATACTGATACCTGGCATTGTTCTTGCCCAGATGCAAGACTCTACTCTTGCCCTTGTTATAGTTCATTAAATTTTTCCCTGCCCAGCTCTTCAGCCTGTACAAGATCCACTGAATGGCAGCACAGTCTGCTGGGGTGTCGGTGATACCACCCAGCTTTGTGTCATCAGCAAAGCTGCTGACACATATGTCTGTCCTATCACCAGAGAGCACCTCAAAACTTTTTTAGAGCAAACAATTGTTCTTAAGCCAGTGCCCTGGCTAAAATTAAACATGATTGTTACTACTTGTCCTTCCCACCCTACCCTTTCCATGCACTGGCTCTCATCTAGCAAGAAGATTCTTCCCTACTGCATAAAGCTCTTTGATTATATTCCCTAGACCCTGCATGTACAGGGGACAATACCCCACATTTGTTTTACAGATTATATTAATTGTGAGTTATCTGACAGAGGTAAGATGTTGAAAGAGTATGAACTCCTCGCTACACCTCTGTTGTGACCGATTTCCTTTCCACCTTCTCCTGTCTCTCGTTTGGCAGTTCGGGTGGCACTGCAGTGTACATCTTGTGGCTGGGTGTCATGCACTGAAGTCCACTCAGATGAGCTTTGCTGGACTTAAAGCTGCTTTATGGTAACCTGGAAGGCTTGAAAAGGCTTGAGAGAAACAATACTTTAACTATTTAATAAGAAGCATGTAAAACATTTTAAAGACTAAATGTGCCGTGGCACAGCTGAGCAGCAATGTTCTTGAGAAATGTGATGTGAAAGATTCTTCTCCCTTTAGCTCTGATCTTTCAAATACTTCTTTGTCCAGCATCATGATTCATTTTACTTCATTGTATATGACATGACAGAAGTGGAGGTAACAGCCCTAGAAACTGAAATCAGGTTTCTGAAAAACATGACTCAACTGACATTATTATGATTATAGATCATGGCAATTCAATGGTGGCTACAAATGAGGAAGATATAGTGAGCTTCCACCACAGGGATACATAGCTACAAACAGGCTGGTACAAGCAAATAAATGCTCCCTGAGATTAGCATTTTGGAAGTAACAGAGCAAGGAAGATGAGAGAGGGACTAGTCATTCACAGAAAACAAACTATTTTATTTAGTCTGTAATGAGGCATTTGAGGGTGGTTTAAAGTTTCAGATTGCCATTGAGTGAACTATTCTCCTATTAATCTGTTAAAAACTTGGTAAACAGCCACAAAAGGAGAAGCACATGGCTATGGCTTTAGAGGAAGAATTGCCTACAGATTACACTAACAACTATTTTCCACAGGCTGGAGGAACGCATGAGAACACTACCTTTGCTGATAACCCTATATCTGCAAAAGAGCAAATGCTCAGCAATTATTTACAGCACGAAGAAGGGCCACATTTTTCTGACTACCTCCATAAAAGCAGCCAGGAGCCAGGTTTACGTGACACAGAAAAGCTAGGTAGAGAATTACCAAAAGAAAAAAGAAAGTATTAATTTTGCCTGAGAAATGTCAAGGGAAGGGAAAGAAATAGAAGACTTTCTCATTTTATGCAGAATGTGTTTTGAGAGCTTTTTTATTGGTTTTAACCTCAGACCTTTCAGAAACCATGTCTAGGCATTTGTAGGTGTGTGCCTCTTCAGGGAGGAGGTGGGTTCTCCATGCAGGTCAGCATGGCACACTGCACTGGCCAGTATAGATTATTCACAAGGCATTTTAATAAGCCTGTGGATTTTGTTCTCTTTTCATTACACCACATTGCAGATGATCTCTGCCAGTGGAAAACCCTGAAGGAGAGAGGTATTGTTGTCCTGAAAAAGACTTTCATAAACATTATAGATTCCTAAAGCCTTCACTTAGCAATGAAGGCTAGAGTTTGATTCAGACACGTTAGCTCAACCTATGCACTGGCAAATCAAATGGTGTGGCATGAACAGGTCTGTGGTACTTTAATGTGTTTCTACAGTAGTTCAGACCAAGTAAACCCTTAAGGAGTTTAGAAAATCCAAAACCAGAACCATCATAACTGTGTCCTATTCATCAACGTGCACATACGGTCTATCTTTACTTCAGTAAAGCATTTGATACAGTCTCTGCAGCATCCTCATAGCCAAACTGAGACAGTGTGGTCTGGCCGATAGGGTAGTGAGGTGGATCGTGAACTGGCTGCAGGATAGAAGCCAGAGAGTAGGTCAATAGGACAGAGTCTAGTTGGAGGCTCGTATCTAGTGGAGTCCCCCGAGGGTCAGTGCTTGTACCAGTACTATTCAATCTATTCATTAATGACTTGGATGAGGGATTAGAGGGCACTGTCAGCAAGTTTGCTGATGACACAAAGCTGGGTGGTGTCGCCAACAACCCAGCAGACTGTGCTGCCATTCAGTGAGACCTGGACAGGCTGGAGAGCTGGGCATAGAGAAATTTAGTGAATGGAGAACAGTTGGAGGTCTGTTGGAGACTGACCTGTTGGAGAGCAGTGTAGGAGAAAGGGACCTGGGGGTTCTGGTAGACAGCAGGATGACCATGAGCCAGCAATGTGTCCTTGTGGCCAAGAAGGCCAAAAGCATCCTGGGGTGGATCAGAATAGAGGTGGTTAGCAGATGAAGAGAGGTTGTCCTCTCCCTCTACTCTGCCCGTGTGAGACCACATCTGGAATATTGTGTCCAGTTCTGGGCCCCTCAGCTCAAGAGGGATGTGGACCTGCTGGAAAGAGTCCAATACAGAGCCACAAAGATGATGAAAGAAGTGGAATATCTTCCTGATGAGGAAGGATGAGGGAGCTGAGTCTCTTTAGCTTGGAGAAAATGAGACTGAGGGGTGACCTCATTAACATTTATAAACATGTGAAAGGTGTAAGAAGGATGAAGCCAGGCTCTTCTCAATGTCATCTAGAGATAGGACAAAGGGTGTCAGTTGGAACACAGGAACTTCCACATCAGTGTTAGAAAGAACTTCACAGAGAGGGTGGCAGAGAGCTGGAAGGGGGGTTGTGGAATCTCCTTCTCTGGAAAAGTTTAAAACCCACCTGTATATGTTCCTGCACGACTTGGTCTAGGTGATCGTGCTGTGACAGGGGGACAGGACTAGCTGATCTTTTGTGGTCTCTTCCAATCCCTAATGTTCTGTGATTCTGTGGTATTGCTGGTACACTGGGTAGGGTGCACAGTGGGGACTGCTTTGGGGTTAAACAGTGAAATTAAGTTTTTGAAAGGGAATACTTACACTGGGGAGAGGTAAAATGCAAGGTTTGCTTCCACAAAAAAAAAAAATCACAGATGTCTGTGAACTTGTAATACCCATTACAAAGACTGTGTATGTGAAATATCTTGAGCTACACCTTGCAGCTGAAGTAGTTAAAATTAAAAGATAATACTTATTTGATGACAGCAAAGGCATTAGAGTTCACGTAGTTTGTATTCCAAGACTGGAACAAATAGAAGATCACAGAAAGATTGCAAAAACATGCTGTGCAGTTTAAAGCTCCCTGGATAGAAACAAAAATGTAGAGAAATAATGGACTTTGAGGAAAACTGATTGAATAAAGAATGCAGATAGATCCCCACATTTGCTGGTTAGTATATCTCCATCTACAGAGGAAGGACATATGAAAAGATTTATGGGAACTGTAAATTAGGCATGCGGAACAGTCTAACTACACTGGCTGCTGAAACTGCTAATGCTGAAAAAGTAAATGGTGATGTGAAGGAGGAGGAAAATATCAACCAGTGGGTAAAAGGACAATCAAAAATGCCAGATGGAACTTTCAAGAAATGTCTTTCAGCAAGATACCAGTTCCTAGTTTTACTTGAAGATGTATTTCTCATGACAGCCAAGTTAAATGTACCCAGAACTTTATCTACAACTGATAAGCATGAGGAGATAAATCATTTCCGTCTGCATGTGGAGGCATGAAAATGATTAAATGTTTTGATATATAAAAGAAGTATATGTAACACAGATCACGAGGTTTTGGTGACATTTGCAAACAATAATAGAAGATACACTTTTCAAATTTATGTGAACTGTTTCGTTTCAGGTGCTGCTTAATGGTTTAGTGCTAGAAAACACACTTGGAAACAAGTGATGACAACAAACACCTTGTCTTTCAACAGAGATAAGGTTTGACAAAAGCAATAACATGATACTGTGCCACCAAATATTTGAAGGGACATCCAAAGTTTCTACAGATTCACTTGTTCTTTCAAAAACCCCAAAACAAACCACAAAATGTTTTGGATTCTGGATGTTTGTATGTTCTTCCAGGTACAAAGAAGTGATCAAGGGGACAGAAAAGCTGCTTCATGAGTGAAGACTAAAAAGGTGGAAACTTTTCAGTCTGAATTTAAAAAAAGATCAGAATAAGATTAAGACTGATTAAAATATACAGGCAGTGGATAAGCTGAATGCAGAATCTTTGTTCATGAGATGTAGGAGTAGGAAGCTTTCAGGAAAGACCTAGAGATTGGCTCAGATAAAAAAGTAGTTACTTAACAGAGCAAGGAATAAGCATCTAGTATTTACTGTCAAACCAGGCTGAAGAAGCAGGTTCAGAGAGGACTTTAGACAAATCACAGACCAGAGGTCCACAAACAAACATAAAATTCCTAGGTGGAGCTAGACCCTCTAACAGACAGAAAAGTCCTGGAGACTGGGGCAATACCAAGGCAAGGGACTGACTGCAGTGTGACCAGCCCTTGATCTTCCCCAAAATAACTCTTCCATTGCTACTGTCAAAAAAAGACCCCTGGGCAGGATGGACCACAGATCTGTCTGGGTGAGGCATTTCCTATGGTATTAAATGTGACGTAAATTAAACATGGCATATTCTAGAAATGATTCTTCTAATATTAGATAAATGCAGTTAGGAAACCAACCAACACCTTTATACTTGTCTCTTTTTCTCTCTCACTGTCTCTCATTCTTTCCTCTGCTGTTTCTTCGAGGTATCAGTTGTTATCGTAAAGACTCACTGTAGTTATAAATGCTAACACTCAGTTCTTACTGTGATTACTGAACAATATCATTTGGAGTTGTGAATACCTCTCAGTTCCACCTCTTCTTCTCAGAATGTATCTCTTCCTTCAAAACCATATTTTTTCATATGTCAAGAGAAGTGGCATGAGGAGCCACTAGACTAGGAGAGCTACTCATTGAATTATTTTTACCCAGAGACCTTCATGTCCAAAGAGCTACTCAAGTACAGCTTCTCTCAGCACTGAAATTAAGCCATCTCAGAGGCAGACTGCAGCAGGCATTTAATAGTTTGCAGCAGCACTAATCAATAGGTAAGGACAGGAGGTTAAGGAGGACACTATGTTAAAATAAAGTGAACAACTCAATTTTGAAGTTCTTGTATTTCTTCAAAGCATCTGGGGAGAGGCCAAAAGGAGTTAGATGTAAAATGCAAGCACTTGCTGGGTGGAGGAAGGGAGAGCAGTAGACATTGTCTACCTTCAATGACTTCAGCAAAGCCTTCGACATCATCACCCTTAACATCCTCATTAGGAAGATCATGCAATGTAAGTTGAATGAGTGAACAGTGAGGTGGGTCAGGAGCTGGTGGTGTGACAGAACTCAGAGAGTTGTTATCAATGGTGCAGGGTCTAGTTGGAAACTTGTGACCAGTGATGCTCCCCAGGGCTCAGTACTGGGTCCAGTTTTACTCAACACGTTCATCAATGATCTGAGTGAGGTGACAAGAACGTATCCTCAGCAAGATTGCTGATGGTACAAAGCTGGGAGTAGCGGCTGATGCACCACAGAGCTGTATGGCCATCCAGCATGATCTGGAGATGCTCGGGAGGCGGGCAAAGAGGAATTTGGTGAGGTTCAACAGGAGCAAGAGTAGGGTCCGGCACCTGGGGAGGAACAACCCCATGCATCAGTCTAGGTTAGAGGCAGACCTTTTGGAGAGTAGGCTTGACAAGAATGATCCTGGAGTCCTGGCAGACAGTGAGCTGCCCATGAGCTGACAGTGTGCCCTTGTTGCCAAGAAGGCCAATAGTATTCCAGGATGCATTAAAATGTCCGTGGCTAGTAGGTCTAGAGAGGTCATTTTCCTCCCTTCTGCTCTGCCCTGGTGAGACCACATCTGCAGTACTGTGTCTAGTTCTGGGCTTCCCAGTTCAAGAGAGACAGATGTCTACTGGAGAGAGTCAAGTGAAGGACAACAAAGATGATTTGGAGACTGGAGCATCTCTCTTATGAGGAAAGGTTGAGAGAGCTGGGACTGTTTGGTTTTGAGAAGAGAAGACTGAGAGGAGACCTGATCCATATCTATAAATATCAGAAGGGTGGCTGTAGAGAGGATGGTGCCAGATGTTTTCAGCTGTGCCGAGTGACAGAACAAGATCTTGTGATCTTGTGAATACCTGATGGAATCAGAGAGGTGAAAGCAAAATAAGATGCTTGGCAACTAACATTTCCTACAGGCACGTATGTCAACACTGTTGTTTAAGCAAGATTTTCTTAATAATTTAACAATTAATTCTTAATGAGACCCTGGCAAAGCAGATGGCTTTTTAGCTGTGATATAGAAACAAGACTTGTTTTGTGGTAAAGAGCAACGACCGCTAAAACTATTAGATGTATGTTGTTTTTTAGCAAGGCAGTTTTTTCTGTGTAATTCTGGTTGCTGTTTTCTGATTTCTTCCCTCATTTTTTTTTTCCAGAAAAAGGCAAGGCAAGGAAATAGAGAAAGTGTGGTCCTGGAAAATTCAAAGGAAAAAAATCATTCAGTGAATTGTAAACTCTGTAGAAGAAAATGCAACAAAAACTAATGTTTAAAAGACAGTAGTCCTGATTTCCTTAGTGCAGACATATGCCAGAAATCCAGAGCACTAAAATGGAGAACTCTGTTCTCTCCAAGCTAGGTGTGCACATATGCATGTGTTCCTGCAGGAGGCCCTTTATTCCTCATCTTTTTCCTTTAGTTCCTATAAGCATTTGTGCATCTCACTTGACAATGAGAACTGTAGCCAGTACACAGATTCCTGCTTTGAAAGTGTCAGGAAAGCTATTCAGGAAGACTTCAAATAAAAAAATAATGACATTAACTATGTTTGAATATCCCCAGTCATAGATGCAAAGCTTTTGTATCTCATTGGAAGGATTGCTGCTACTCATAGTATTTATGATTGACTCCCTGTGAGAAATTTCACAGTCTTGAACCCCTGTAAAAGACTGTGTCAGGACAGCTAGACACTTGCCCATAAACACTTGCATTAGCACCAATAGAAAATGGAGCTGGGGATGATCACCAAGGGAAGAAAAGACTCGTCTAAATGCATTCCTACAGAGACAAATACTAAATGAACACACAGAAAAATGAAACTTTTATAAACATAGGAGTTAATATTGGAAAACTGGTAAGCTGTTTTAAGTAAGTATTAGTAGTCATGCCCTCCTTATATGCACTTGCCTAGTTTGTTGAAAGGATGTTTGAATGACAATACATCCATATAATACATTTTAGAGGAAAAAAAAATACTATCCTCAGATCATTTCTCATGGGGAGTTTCTAATGAGCACAGTGGTTATGGTAAGCACTCTCTGAACTCACACTGGGCAAGTTAACTTCCAAAACAGTAAAATGCTCAAATTCTCCTGAGAAGTTGGGCTAATCCATTTGTAATGCTGCTGTGCTAACTGAGCTGTGCTGCTCCTGCCTCCTCCTGCTTTGTTCTGCACAGATATTAGCCTGCTCAGAGGGAGCTCAAGATCCCTTTATCGTGCTCCATAACACAGCTGGACAGAGACCTTCTATCTCTCCCACATGGTAATAAGGAGTCACACCGTACCACTGGGTTTACCAGAAGTTGAGTAAAAACCTAGTTTCTTCATCCTCTACAGGCATTTCAGAGCCTTGCTTACCAGTCCACTGAGACAATCTGAGTGGCCTATGGATCAGTGTGGACTAGTTGCTAGTGAACAGGTATCTCCTTCTGTCTCCTGAATAACTAGGCAGCAGTGTGCAATGATTTTTTCCCCCATATGTCTCTAGAGGTTACAAGTCAGATGAGCACGTACAAATGCATGTGTCACTGAAGTGTCATTGGTTTTTCTTGTAAGAGACAGAAGTCAGATAATAAGTGATACTCCAGCACTGACAGCTAGTCACCTCCAAGCTTTTCTCTGCAATCCACAAACACATCAGTACCGCCAAACATCACATGACAAAGAGCTTCCTCCGTTAATAAATATATGACACATCAATAACTCATGGAGCAGTGACAGAGCTGGTGCCCAGTTCCCAAATGCTATTTATCGAGGTGTTTTGGATGATTTGGAGGTCCCGTTAAATACGGAATCTCAGGGGAGTTAAGAGGGAGCTGGTGGGGGTAAGAATCTCTTGCAGGAAAAGCCAACAAGCAACGCAGTGGGGATCCAGCTGCGGGATATTTGAACGCAGTAAAACCAGAAGTTACGCACAGACTGCATGAAGCAGCAACAGAGAAGGCTTCTCTAGCTGCCAGGGGGCAAAAAAAAACCTGGCAGCAAAGGAAGACCAGGCTACAGTCAGCACAACTGCACATGGATGTGGGAACTCAGACAGAGGTTCCACAGCAAGATGAGGCTGTGCACGTGACAGTTTGCAGGGAATGCAGCAGTATTTCACTTTTCCCAGGCTGTGTACAGTGTGAACAGGTAGATTATCTGCTTAATTGAGAAGCACAGCTGCAGGAAAAGGTTGAAAAGCTACAAGGGGAAGTAGAAAGGCTCAGGAGTATTAGGGAGGCCAAAATAGAGTAGAGACAGGCTCTGCAGTCTGGACAAGGGCCAAATATGAGCCAGAACCTAGGGGTTCCTGTATCCTGCAGTTCTCAAATAGAGGAAAGAAGCCCAAGTAAAAGGGGTGAGTGGAGCCAAGTGCAGGGCCATGGCAGAAGGCGAGAACCCCCCTTGCCCGCCTCACCTCCCCAGATGCCACTGAGTAATAGATATGAACACATCCTGAAAGAGAGCCAGTCTAATAAAGGTATAGAGGACAGGCAACCTATTCCAGAGGTCCTAGCACGGTCACATAAATCAGGGAGGTCTTCTAGTAATATGACAACCTTCTTCAAAAAGAAGAAGAGAAGGGTTGGAGTTATTGGAGACTCGCTCCTGAAAGGGAACTGGGGTCCCAATATGCAGAGCTGACCCTCATCACAGGGAAGTCTGCAGTCTGCCTGAAGCCTAAATAAGGGATATCACTAGGATGCTGCCTAACCTGGTGAGATCAGCTGCCGATCTTCCAGACAGGTGGGGAGGAAGCTGTATTGCATAGCCTGAGGGGAATGAAGAAAGACTTCAAGGCCTTAGGACTTTTGATAAAAGAGCTTGGGGCACAAATTATATTCTCCTCATTGCTTCCATTTTAGGGTGAGGACATGAGCTGGAATAGAAGGATTTAGTCCATAAATGCCTGGCTACAAGACTGGTGTTTCAGGGAGGGCTTTGGGTTCCTTGATAATGGCTGGTTTTATCAGGCACCAGACATCAGCAAGGCTGCACGGGATGTTATTCAATGCTTGCAGGGAGCTGTTGCTACTTTAGGTGTTCCTGCCCAAATATGTGTCTCACCAAGTGCACGCCTTTTCGCAACTCTGGGGTGTGCACCAGGTCACCGGCACTCCCCATTCCCCTACAGGACAAGGTATCATGGAGCGCACTCACAATCTAGTCAACACAAGCAGCTTTGATTTTGTTTTTCTTCCCACCTTTAGCTCTATGTAAACAAGGAAGGAACATCTTTCATTAAAAAAACCCCAAAACAAGCCAAACAACCCCAAAGCCTAAACAAAAACAAAACCAAAAAACCCCAACCAAACAAACCAATAAAAAACCTACCGCAGAAGAGCACTTCTTTTAGGAAATACTTTCTTTCCTCATTTAGTAGAAATGTGCTTTCAGTACATTTCTGCAACATGTCACCACATATTGCCTTTGTTAGAGTTTAATCCACATTTGCTTTAAGTGTATTCTTTGAAGCAGATATTCTCCAGATTTTAAGGAACATATATCAGGTTTTCCAACAACCACTCCTTGTTTCACATTTGTGTAATTTCCTAAAGTTGTATGAATTTTATGCATATTAATTTTCTGAGCTGGTAGGAGTTAGATCTTAGTCTGACCTACTTCTCACTGTAGCTACACCCACAAACTAAAGTTTCCACAAGCAAAACCAATGTTGCAAGTTGAGGCAATCCTGCAGAACCTACCATAGCATCTGACCACCTAATTCAGCCATGAGGATATTTCCTTCCACCTCTTCATATAAATCACAATGAAGTAAGAGCTCAGAAACACTGCTGTCCTGTATACTTGAAGAAAGCAACTTCTATGCTATCCTTAGAGTGAAAGCACTGTTAGATGTCCAGGGTATAATATGAAAAGGTAGGCTTAGGATTTCTCTTATTTGCCTGGGTAAAATGTGATAAATTATACATTTGTAATCCGAACAAGAGCAAACATTTATTTAAACGCTAGAGGATACTTCCTGAAGTTCTGATATTCCTCTGGCTTTCCTTTACAATGTTTGATGCATAAGAGTGAAAATAAAAATGTGTCTTTGGAGAATGCAGGGACCTTCCTTATCAGTTTTTGTTACACCACAAGTAAGCTACAGTCCATGGAGCACTATGGGAATGATGTGATCAGACTGTCTATTGTTTAGTCGTGCATGAAAGGTGCTAAGTGAACAGGAACATAGATCCAAGCCTACAAAGAGCTTGTGGTTTTCACACATTGAACTAATCCAGGGTTTTTTGAATGCAGATGACAATGACTAGCTCCATAAAAAAGTCTCATTTTATAGCTGATTTCAGATTGTGCTTGAGAGAGAGAAATAAAGAAGTAAATGTGAGCAGGTATTTAGGCACTTAGGTCTGGGCATGCAAAGATCATAGGATCATAGGATGTTAGGGGTTGGAAGGGACCCAAGAGATCATCGAGTCCAACCCCCCTGCCGCAGCAGGACAAAACTATCTAACAC
>VXBP01006019.1:0-10635 GCA_013400115.1 Rhinopomastus cyanomelas | reverse complement strand
GTCCAGCGGAGGGCTACGAGGATGATTAGGGGACAGGAGGGCATGGCTTATGAGGAGAGGCTGAGGGACTTGGGGCTTTTTAGTCTGGAGAAGAGAAGACTTAGGGGAGATTTGATCAATGTTTATAAGTACCTGAAGGCTGGCCGGGAGCGGGGCGGACAGGTTCTTTTCACTTACTCCCTGTGACAGGACAAGGAGCAATGGGTGTAAGTTGCAGCAGAGGAGGTTCCGCCTCAACACAAGGGGGAACTTCTTTACTGTGAGGGTCACGGAGCACTGGAACAGACTCCCCAGGGAGGTCGTGGAGTCTCCTTCTCTGGGGACTTTCAAGGCTGCCTGGATGTGTTCCTCTGTGATCTGTGTTAGATAGTTTTGTCCTGCTCCAGCAGGGGGTTGGACTCGATGATCTCTTGGGTCCCTTCCAACCCCTAACATCCTATGATCCTATGATCCTATGAAAAGGGAATGGAATATTCTGAAATGCTGCCAAATGTTTGCCCCCACTCCTATTGGCATGCAGTACTCTAATATGGCACAATTACTAGGTTGTATATATATATATACTATACATATAGCAGTATATACAAGACACTGTATAAAAACATGTTTATACAGGCACTTGGACTTTCCCTAACCGCTAACCCCTAACACGGAACCCAAATTCCGTTGTCATTACAGTCACAAAAGGACTTACGTTCTAAACATGGCGGACATTGAAGTAGTTTAACCTTTCCAACATGGCGGGCTTTCTGCCAGTTTACCTTCTCACAATAGCGGACATCGTCGTGTCGGTTTTAATTCGTTGAGCGACATTCGTGCGGTTCATGGCGTGAAAAAATTTGGCGTAATTAGAAGATTAACGAGCGTCAGTGATTGATTATTGAGGGTTTCGTTTGGTTTGTAAGCGAGTCGGGGGTCGGTGGAAACACTGGTGCGTATGTGGTTGCAGTGCTCGTGTGCGTGCGGTAGGGGGTGCTCGTTTGTCACATCTAGAGTCCCGGCGGCGGCGCGGGGGGTCTGTTGCTCCCTGGGACAAAATAAAACATTTAACTTGTCAAAATTTTATTTTTCTCCAGGGAACCACGGGTTGTTTAGGCTGCTAGGTTGCTTTTTTCAAAATAACTTTTTAAAATAATTTCATTTAAATATTTTCCTTTAAGGACTCATCTGGCGATTTTAACTAAATCAAATTGGAAATTTAAATGTGGATAAATCTCACATTTTGAATTCAAGCCAAATCAAACCTGCTTGTCAAGCACAGACTGAATCACTCCAAATCCCTTTGCCATTCATTGGCTTCATTACTGAAAGACACAAAGCTAAAATGACAACAAAAAATAAATGAAGCAGGCTTAGGGGTTGTGTAAGGGACTTCTAGTAACCCCCCAAGTCAGAACAGGTTTTCCTACAGCAGACCACACAGTAAAATGTGTCCACGAAAACATGGAAAAGTGACCGCGACTGACACCAGCCAAGCTCAAGCAACCCACTGAAACCACGGCACGAGAGCAAACCGGCCATCCTGGCAGACCCTGGGGAAACATGCACCCTGTCAAACCTCAGCATGATGCAACAAAAACCACTAACCCAAAACTACTGAACCAAAGTCACTAACCCAAAATCATCCCACCTCAACAAAAGTGCCAACACACAGAAGACCCCCCCCCAAAAAGCTCAGCCCAACCAAAACCTGCAAAAATAAATCAGCACACAAAAAATGAGACCTCTACAGAGCCCAGACAAACACAAAACCATCAAAAACAAACCACAAACCTCCATAACCCTAGAAGACTCAAACACAACCTCCAAATCTGAAGCACCAGAGAACTACACCTGCCCTGACAGAGCTAAGCCAAACAGCCATCCAGAAAAAGTACTGACAGACACAACAGAATCGTCAAATTCAAACCCAAAAGCCTCAAAAAAACTCCAAAGAAACCCAAACAAAGCAGAGCGCAAATGACCGAGACGGACACAGAGTGACTGTGACAGAGGCCAAATGACGGATGCCAATGTGGACCGAACCGGAAAGAGGCCAAATCTCAGAGACCGACCCAGGCCAAAACCAAACACCCAAGATCGACCCTAACAAAGTTAGAAGGCTCCAGACCAACCCAAAATGAAACCAAACTCCTGGCACCGGTGGGGACCAAAGTCCAAATGCTCAAGACTGAGCCAGAGAGACCCAGAACCTAGACCAAAGCAAATCACAAGAGACTGACTGTGACTGAAGCAGGCTGAATCCAAATGCCCTAACCCTAACCTAGAGTGACCCAAACCAAAGCCAGAAATCCAATGTTGACCGCTTCAGACTGAGGCCAAATGCCCAAGACCAACCCAGACCACATTTGAACGCCTGAGACTGATCCAAACCATACTGGAACACAGTCGAAAACCCAAACCCATGCTGCACCAAAGCTGAAAAGCTCAAAACTGACCTGGACCAGCTGGTACAGAGGGTCAGCACCTGAGACCACCTCAAACTAAATCCAAGGTCCAAGAGTGATGTAGGCCAACCCGGGCCAAGGTTGAAATGCCAGAGACCAAATACCCAATGCTGAACTGGACAGACTCCAAATACCAGAGACTGACTTGGACCAAAACCAAACTTAGGAGACCCATTTGGACTGAGGCATCGCAGTGCCCCATAGAGACCTACAGAACACCATAGAAACGTGTAGATCACCATAATGGCCTATATGCCCCAATGAGCCCTATAGACCACAGAGGCCCCCTGTAAATATCCAGAGAGATCTATAGACAACACCATGCCCTACAGACCTGATACTACTAGACACAGTAGTACTACAGAGCACGATGGGTGTCTGTAGGTCATGATGGGATCTACAGGCACTGAGGGGTTCCTTAGGGCATTGTATAGTCTATAGGGCCCTATAGGATCTCTAGAATCTACAGTGAGATCAAGCTGGACTGATGACTAAGACCCAAGATGGATGCCGAGTGCATGAGACTGACCCAGACTGCGCTCGAATGCGCGAGGACTGACTCTGACATGGACCAGCTGAACATGAGTCAGTAGTGTACACAAAAGGCCGATGGCATTTGGCCACACTATCAGGAATAGTGTGGGCAGCAGGACTAAGGACGAAATTCTCTCCCCGCATGGGGGAGGCCTCCTCTCAAGTCATGGAGGCAGTTCTGGCCTCCTCACTTCAAGAAAAAGATTGAGGTGCTGGAGCAGGTCCAGAGGATAGCAAAGTGACTGCTGAAAGGACTCGAAGGAAAGGCTTATGAGGGGAGGCTGAGGGAGCTGAGGTTTTTTAGTCTGGAGAACATGTGACTCGGAGGACTGTTATCCCCCCCTACAACTACCTGAAGGGAAATTGTAGATAGGTGGGGGTCAGGCTCTTCTCCCAGGCAGCTATGACAGGATCAGAGGGCAGAGCCTGAAGCTGCCAGGGAAGTTTTAGGTTGGCTATTAGAAAACACTCACAAAAATGGTGATCAAACACTGGAACGCACTGCCTAGGGAAGTGGTGGAATCACTATCCCTGGAGGAGTTTAAGAAAATGTTGGATGTGGCACTTAATGCTATGGTCTAGCTAATGTGATGTTAGGTTGTAGGCAAGACTTAATGATCTTTAAAGAGGAGCCTTAGAGTGCAGAAACTTTCTCTTATCAACAACTGACAACCTGCAAAGCTACTGGGTTAGTTAACTGTGCTCAGACTTGGTGTGGAGTCTGCTCCTTACAGCTCCATTAACATCTGATAAACCTCCTTCCTTTGGGTACCTACCTCTTGGGGGTGAAGTGGTCCAATTGCTCCCATGTGGACTTCTTTGCATAGCCCTTTTCAGTCAAATCCAACCATAAGACAGTAGAACTACAAACACTGATCAGACAGGCAGAGGAAACTGCCTCAGGCTGTATAAATGCTTTGAACTTGTGTGCACAGTTGCCTTAGGGTGCACCCTCAGCAAGTTTGCTGATGATACCAAGCTGTGTGGCGCAGCAACCACGCTGGAGGGAAGGGATGCCATCCAGAGGGACCTGGACAGGCTGGAGAAGTGGGCACAAGCCAACCTCATGACGTTCAACAAGACCAAGTGTAAGGTCCTGCATCTGGGTTGAGGCAATGCTAAGTACAAATACAGGCTGGGCGGTGACTGGCTGGAGAGTAGCTCTGGGGAGAGGGTGCTTGTGGACGAGAGGCTCAACACGAGCCAGCAGTGTGCACTTGTGGCCCGGAGGGCAAACTGGATCCTGGGCTGCATCAGAAGTGTGGCCAGCAGGTCGAGGGAGGTGATTCTCCCCCTCTACTCCGCTCTGGTGAGACCCACCTGGAGGACTGTGTCCAGTTCTGGAGCCTTTATTACAGGAGGGATGTGGAGATGCTGGAGCGAGTGCAGAGGAGGGCCACGAGGATGGTCAGAGGGCTGCCGCAGCTCTCCTATGAGGACAGACTGAAAGAATTGGGGCTGCTCAGTCTGGAGAAGAGGAGGCTCCTAGGTGACCTTATTGTGGCCTTTCAGTATCTCCAGGGGGCCTACAAAAAGGCTGAGGAGGGATTATTTAGGATGGCGCATAGCGACAGGACTAGGGGGAATGGAGCAAAGCTGGAGATGGGTAGATTTAGAGTGGATGTGAGGAGGAAGTTCTTCACCGTGAGAGTGGTGAAGGCCTGGAATGGGTTGCCCAGGGAGGTAGTTGGGGCCCCATCCCTGGAGGTGTTTAAAGCCAGGCTGGATGGGGCTCTGGCCAGCCTGGTCTAGGGTGGGGTGCTGCTTGTACTGGGGGTGTTGGAACTGGATGATGGTTCCTTCCTACCCTGAGTGACTCTGATTCCATGGCTTCTCCAGTCAGGTGAGCCTGCTGTGGCAGGGGGATTGGACTAGATGATCTTTGGAGGTCCCTTCCAATCCCTGATGATTCTACGATTCTATCATTTTTCCAATGACCTGTTGGCTAGTGCCCAATTAATTTTGTTTTTGCTCAGCTTTGTGTAATCATGCAGTATAACCAGTTTTTAAACAGACAGTAAGGAAGTATTCA
Source organism: Rhinopomastus cyanomelas (assembly GCA_013400115.1). NCBI lineage: Eukaryota > Metazoa > Chordata > Aves > Bucerotiformes > Rhinopomastidae > Rhinopomastus > Rhinopomastus cyanomelas. Next base: position 5,622 of record VXBP01006019.1, on the reverse strand, counting down.
TTCTTGGTGAAATTAACTCTTTATGACTCTCTACCAAATAAGTAGCATGTAGGGTGTAACAGAGATAACAGATATCCTCTGGGATAAGAGGCCTTGAATGTGTACACAGCATGGTGCTAATATTACCCACCAGTGCCCAGTTACTGATAGTTAAAGGATTTAAAGCTTGCAAGCTGCATAAAACTGGTCTTAGTGGAGACAAAGAGGAAAAGCAAAATGCATCCCTTGAGAATAAAATGGGAAATTTAGTAGATACATAACCAGGAAGAAGAGCAAGACCTCTCATCCACCATCATCATATCTTTCCAATGAAAGGGGGACTTGTAAGGCTGACAATTTGCCCTAACCCCATTCCAGGCTTAAGCCAACATCCTTGGAACCAGATAACATAACGGGAATAAATGGTAGTGTCAGGGTCTAACTGGAGGCCCACAGACATCTGATTCAATTTGATCCCAAGGGTGAAATTAAGACACAAATGAGGTCACATGCTGTCAACCTGTTGCTTTTATTCTTAAGAGTCAAAAGGAGGGAAAGACCAATAGGAAAGTCAAAAAAAGGTTTAGGAGAAGATTGCAAGCAGGAGGGCCTTTGCAAAAGCAGGTCACTACCATAGGGTTTCACAGTGTCCTGTAGATCCATCTCCAGTTAGTTTTTTGTGGTGGGTGATCGCAAACATAGATGCTGAGCAAGGGGTTTGTATACCAGTTCAAGTCCCAAAGTCTCTGCCTGATTCCAAGAAACACTATACATATGCATGAAGGGGTCGTGTCATGCAGGGGTAGGTGCAGGCCAAGTGGGTCCTAGGTGGTCACCAAGGAGCTGGTTGTGGGGGAATTCAACAGTAGACATCCCTCCAGGTCAACGATCAATCAAACACACTATGCCTGCACAGTTAGTTGTTTACAGAGTTAAAGACCACAAGCTATCCCATTCTTTCTGCAAATGTTTCCTTACCACAGGTTCCTTTTTTTTTTTTGCAGAAGCGTTTGTAATTGAGTCAGAAACTACAGGTCAAGCAGGCCTGGAGACAGAACTTCCCTTCCCCTGCCACCCATTTGTGTAACAATTTCCATTTTAGTGACAGTTTTAATAACACTTGTCCATATTAAACAGAAATGTTTGGCTCTGTGTATGAATATCATTGTAATGTTGCTACACTAATAGTAACTATTTGCTGTATTTTTATTAATGGTTAATCACACTAATAATAAATTATTGACATTGCATTCAAGTTACATATTCTTTTGCCCATTTTAGCCTATCTAGGATGCAGTGAGAACTAAACATCTGATTAAGATAAAATGGAAGGAAGATGGATGTTTGGTCTTTGCTATGACTGTTAGGCACCTGAGAGATTTTTGATTAATTGTTCACTTTTAATTGTGATGATCTGTCATTCAAGTGAAAAAGACCTGAGGTTTACTGCTTTCAGCCTATACCATGAGGGAATTTCTGTTTTTTCAGGTGCACTTCTTGTAATCACCTTTCTGTAACAATGTTAGCACTGAATATGCAGCTATTTTTGTTCAGATACCATAGCTAACCACTTTAGTCACCATGCTATCACACAGAAATTGCGTATTTCTGTTCCCATTCAAAAGTGTTTACCGTTCTATTCCATTTTGCTAAACATCACATTCTAGGATAATCTAGTCATTTTACAATCAACTTATAAATCAGAATAGTAAAGGAAACATTAATACCCAGCTACTTGACAGAATTAAATTGTCCTTAATCTGGAAGAGTCCAAGATCCTATTTCTCAGTTTCTCGGTTCAGGAAATGAGAGAAGTTACGTAGTTTCTCCAAATGCTGTTTCTATCCAAGAAACTGGTTGTTTTCTCAGTTTCTGCATGTCTGAAAGGGCTTTAAGTACATTTGTGTGGGTAGATATGTTATTTATCAGGTTGCTGTCTCCTGTGCTTTTAAGTGGGGGATGCCAGCAAGGAATGTCGTAGACTTTTATGCATTCACAAGCAAAATGTTATGGAGGTTTTCAAGCAATATTTAGCAAAGTAGGCATAGTGCAGTTTATTCATTACCAAGCTACAATGCTAATGAGATTAGAGTATTTGTTACATTGGAAAATAGGAAAAAATAATAATGTTATTTATCAAATGACCCTGCAGCTTTCTCCAGTGAATCACTTTTAACACTGGTCCGTTCTGCTCAACGCTGTAACAAGCTTCCACAGACTTTTTCATTAATGCTGGTACAGCGCAAGTGAGCACCTAAAGGAACTCCAAACAGAAGGTACAAGATTATCACTATGTCAATAACCTTTTTTATTTTCTCTTTTCCAATGTATTTAGGCAAAAATTTAGATAGGGTTGGATCTCCTATTATCTTCAAGGAATGAAATGCCCCTTTCCTGGCACATGGGCTTCATTCTCTGCCTGTGTCTCATCCTAACAGGTTCCTTGCAGCTCTCCTCCAGTGTTCTAGAAATCTTCCTTTGTGTCAGAGGGCTATGAACAGCAAGGACTCTCTAATGTTTTGATCACTTACATACATAGATCCTTTTGCAAGCTCACATGGAGCATCGTGAGTCCTCCTCTTTCACCACTGTCAGCATGGGTCTCCCAGCAGTTAGCCTTTGAATTAGATTTACAGAGAATTTGACACATCTATCTGGTCCAACACACAGCAGCCATCTGCACTTCCACTCTTGTCTTCCTGTGTGTCCCACCTCCTACTAGTTCTACCAAATATTCACAGGTGCTGATAAGAGGATGCTTCTGCATTCCAAAGCTCTTCCTTTATGACTACCTTATCCCGTTTCACAAGACCTTGTAATCTGTTTATGGTTCTCTGTCCTTGCTCTGCTGAATCCTTTTGCTCTGCATTTTTCTGAGGTACATCATTTCCCTCATTAGGCCTAGGATGCTTTTTGCCGTAGTTCTCATGTCTCTCACTACTCTTCTTCAACATTACACAGTTTCCAGCAGTGGCCTGTATGATAAGTCTAACACAACCTAAAGCAATACAAATTATGATTATAATAATTATAGTCACAAATACAGTTTGAAGCAAAATGGTTAGTCATCCAGTAAGGGAGAGTCCAAAACCTTATGATATCTTGTTTACATTCTCCTTCCATTGCATATGAGATCTCAATTTCACTGATTTATTTTGTCTATTTATTGGTCTAAATGTTCAGTTGCTCTGAGACTGCAGATGCAACAATCCTTGTTGCAAGTTCTAGTAGCCACATACTCCATGTTCATGCACCGATATCAATTTCTATCATCAATTTTATAATTTCATTTTTTATTTGCTTGTAAATGAGTATATAAATCTCATAATCCTATGCTAGTGGCATTTGCTAACAACTCTACTTGGCTGGTTAGATTATGTAACCACATTTAGTTTTGAAAGGAGATAATCTGGGGATTAAAGATTGCCTTTAAAATCCATCCTACCATAGTTCCAGTAGACGTACGCCACCACGGCTTTGACTCATTAGCTCAGTAGTCACTTAAAGGTCCTTGTATGCATAAAGGATACATAAAGTTAGCATTCCCAAAGTGTATCAATGCACTTTTCCTATTTTTTTTCCCTAACAATAATTTCCACAATGACAACCTAATTGTAATGCTCAAACTACTAGATCAAATTGCTGAATTTCATAATTAGTTTAATAACAACTAAAAATCCATGTACAATTCCACCTAGAGTGCTGGGGTTTCTGAGTTCTTGCCTGTGTTATATTCATAATCAATTGTTCACCAATGCCTTCCAATTTGTCTTTCTCCAAGCCATTCAATGCACTATGATGTACTCTTCATGTAGTGCCACTAACCTTTCTTTTGTCCTGACCATAAAGTAGAAAGATCAGTTACCCATGGGAAATTATCACAAAACTCAGCAACTTTTAGATTTGGCCCTCATGGAGCATTCAGTGCCACTATGGAGTTGTACTAAGTTTGCATTTTTGATGACCTGATAGGTACTAGCTCATTTTATGGATGGGAGACTTCATACTTGGTATCATATATGTCAACAAAAATTTTTGGAATTATTACCCAAAATATTACTCCATCTTTCTAGGACAAAAATCTTTTCTGGTTTTGTATTAAGTGCAAGAATTCCTGTTCTATTACTCAGTGTAACCTCAAAGGTTCAATTTGGATCAAAAATTTACATTTCCTCAGTCTAATGGGTGAGCTGCAGATTTCACCAAGGGGAGACACTGCTACTGTTGCTTCCCCTGAATGACTCGGTGAGTTGTAACACTACATTCTCATAAACAATATCAATACAAAACAGATTAGCCACACACATATAAATTTCATTTTAACAAGGTTAGACTAACAACACTTTCAGAAAGCATTCTAATATTTTTCTTCTGGAAGAAAAACTCTCATCTTTGTCCTGGTTTAAATTCTTTGGTGACAGTATAGATTTTACAGGGTCTTCTAAACACAACCGAAAACCAAGGACAACATTTATAGTAAGAAAAATACCAAGTTTTAGTAACAATGCTTGGAAATGGTTAAGAGACAAGTGAAGGCAAAAAAACCTGTGAACTGCTGATAAGCCATTTCACTACCACTTTTCCCCCTCTTACTGCAGAAAATGCCAACCATGCCCTTCTCCCAGCTTAAGAGAGAGAGGAAAACAGAGAGATGTGGGATAGATTATCTTTCACCAAGTCTTCGTAGCAGGACAGAAGAAAAAGAGCAAGACTGCCATTCTGCACTGAGCTGGAAGCCAAGAAAGAGAGAGCCTTCCACATTTCACAGGTCTATATGGCTATGGAGAGGGATAGCTGGCTCCTCTTACATGGGTCATGTGATAAGAGACTGACTAGGAGTGATAAGATGTCTCAACACTGTTCTGTGCTGATGTTCTAACAGAAAACAATTTTGGCTTTGGTGAAGATAACAAGGGGCTCGCTATGCCTGATGACTGAGGACCATGTGGGAGCCTGAAACTCCTTTGATATGGTAAAGAGACCAAATGAGGTCTGATAACTGCAAGATCTTCCCTAGAACATGGATCTATCTTCGTTACTCCACCCCCTTGATACAGCACAAGTGCAGAAGACAGGTCAGGGGCAGGTCATAGTGACAAAGACTTGTGAGCGATGAAGGCAAATCTCAAGAGGCCACTGGTACAAACAAGATGGACTGAAGGAAGAGATTTATGTTAAATAGTTCCTGGGACCCCAAGGGCATTTTGGGAGAAGGGCGAAGGCATCAGTGATAAAGGCAACTCTACCATGGTTTGTTTGAAATTTCACCCACAGAGAAGTAAAACTGGATCAAATGGACACCGCTGAATTCTGTGGCGGTAAGCATATCTTCCAAATTCTCCATAACACTCTTTAAGACTGGCCATCTGTGGGGATTGACTAGACTGAAGGTGCAGTGCACTATTTGTGCATCCATAATCACAGTAGGTAGTCCAATATATTGGATATGACCGGACTCACAGCACCAAAATTGGTATCACACAGCTGCCCCCACCCCTCTGATATCTGGGGCAGAAGTTGGAATGCAAAGAGGTTTATTTTCTCCCAAATTATTATTTTTACGTGACTCTTGCACATTAAGGGTTTTCCCTAAAAGGCTCAGAGGAATACAGGATCACAGTATCACAGTATTATCAAGGTTGG
>VXBP01006017.1:486067-501555 GCA_013400115.1 Rhinopomastus cyanomelas | reverse complement strand
CAACTCGTGGCCTAGTGCCCTTTTACCCTTATTAGGGTACATAAAAATACATAGGCTTGGGTTTCTTCCAGGAGAGCTGTAAAGTTATAATTTTGTGTGGCTCACATAAATATTTTTGGTGGAATAAGTCAAAGAAGCAATAGGCACTGCAATTTCTTCCTGAAGCACATAAAACACCCTAGTTAAAATACTGCCAAGTTTCCTGGCCTCCCCTGCCTGTATAGAGGCACTGAGAAGGCATCTGCCAAGGAGCATCACACCTCTGGTTACCAGCAAGTATTTTTATTGGTACGTAATTTGTGCTAGAACTTCTGCTTTTACACTTTATGAGGTGGTGATGCGTAACTGCAGCAGCACATTCAGCGCGAGAGGAGCTCGCTCTGGAACCTAGGGTTCTCCAGAAGGGCTTAAACGCTGCTGTAGCAATGCAGCAACTGGTGAAATGACAGCCCAGAGCTATTTAAACATCCTTGTCCTACCTATACTCTGTTTAATATGAATTGTAAGAGTCTTCTAGGAAATTTTAAAAGGCACTCCTATATTTTTTATCAGAAGCTTCAGGCTGACAGATTCTACTGCCTTAAAGTTCATTGCACAGTCAACAAGATATTTAGCTAATAGATGGAAAAGGAGCTCTGCAAAAAAGTTAGTTGAAGTCTAGTGGGATCCCAGGCTGGGTAAAACCACACTGGGCGTTTCCTGAGCTCACAGAACTTTCTGTGAAGCCCACTCTTATTTGGGGACTGAGGATAAAAGCTGGGAGGAACAAGCTGATGTCTCATCTTACCTCCACAGGAAGGAGTGCAGTCCAATTTAAAACCCATCTGGACATGTTCCTGTGCGACTTGGTCTAGATGATCCTGCTGTTGCAGGGGGATTGGACTAGATGATCTTTTGAGGTCCCTTCCAATCCCTAATGTTCTGTGATTCTGTGAATTGGGAAGGACATTTTTTAAAGTACATGTTTTGTAATTTTATGATGCATTTTTAAAACCTCCTTTTGAATTGAGAATGGTTGGAGGTTCATGCACACAAGAATTTTATGTGAGGGATAGATTTCCTATCCTGAAAGGTTTTTTTATGCTAATTGCTCAGTAATTACATATCAAAAGTGCATTGATTTCTCATACATCAATACTTATTAGAGGCTGAATGCCCAACTCCGGTCAGCTAGGTCAGCATCTAAAGTTGAGTCTCTTCTGAGAGACTGCTTTTTTTCAGACAGTCTTAATTTTAGGATGCTTTTAAAATGCTCTTTCTATTCTGCCTCCCTTTGGCTAGTGGATCTCTCTTCATTTTCACTTCTCTGCAGTGCTCTTTAGAAATGATTCTGTGAAGCAGCACTGGGCTCCTTCTACAGGGTTTCCAGTGTATGTTGAGAATTTATCTTACTTCTGCTGTGTGTTATAATTACAAGTTCCAATCAAAGTGCATCTTTTGAGTTACAAGTTTGTGCCGATGCTTTAGTAGAAATGCAAATGTTGTGTATTTAACATGCAAATGAAGTGAAATAAATATAATGCATGAAGTCTGTATTCCATCTTAGCAGCACTTGTAATGTGTAATAAGGACTTGGCAGCCAAGTTTGACAAGAGAGAAGGCACAACAATTTTTATTTACTGCAAGAGCACTCATCTCTGTCTGACCTCTCCTGGGTCTGGTAAATTGTAATGTAAATTCGGCATTCTGATTTCTGCCTGTGACTACAGACTACTTGTTACTTTTGCTTTATCTCACTGGCATAGTCACAACCGTCTGCAGAACTTGATGCTTTTGCTTGTAGAAGTGAGCACCTGTTTGTCTTTAAAGAACTACAGAATCGTTGTTATACATCTACTGTCTAGCTGTGATGGGTTAGGTCTCGTGACTATCACGGTCGCATAAATCGGAGAGGTCTTCCAGTAATATGACAACCTTCTCCACAAAGAAGACAAGAGTCCTAGTTATTGGAGACTTGCTTCTGAAGGGGGCTGAGGGCCCACTATGCAGAGCTGACCCTCATCACAGGGAAGTCTGCAGTCTACCTGCAGCCCGAATCAGGGATATCACTAGGATGCTCCCTAACCTGGTGAGATTAGCTCACTATTACCCACTGCTGATCTTCCAGACAGGTGGGAAGGAAGAGGGGAATGAAGAAAGACTTCAAGGCCTTAGGACATTTGGTAAAAGAATCTGGGGGGAAAATTATGTTCTCCTTATTACTTCCATTTTGGGGTGAGCACATGAACTGGAATAGAAGGATTCAGTCCATAAATGCCTGGCTATGAGACTAGTGTTACAGGCAGGGATTTGGGTTCTTTGACAATGGCTGGTTTTATAAGGCACCAGACCTGACAGGTACAGGTGGGAGAGGATTATCTCAGAGGGAAAAAGGGTTCTGGGGCAGGAACTGGCAGGGCTCATTCAGAGGACTTTATATTCGAAGAGGGACGGGATTGTTGATGGGTGAGCACCAGGGAACACAGCTCCCCAAGCCTGTAGCATTCCAGGGGGTTGTTGTGGCCCAAGTCCAGGACCTGGCACTTGGCCTTATAGAAGCTCCCACCACTAACATTGGCCCATTGCTCCCTGAAGAGCCTCCCTACCCTCTGGCAGATGAACGCTCCCACCTAACTTAGTGTCATCTGCAAACTCACTGACACACTCTTTGTCCTTATTGCCACCAATAAAGATGTTAAGCAGAGGTGACCCACCATGGAGCCCTGAGGCACACCACTTGTGACTAGACCGCCAGCTGGATTTACCTCCATTAGCCACCACTCTTTGGGCCTGACCATTCAACCGGCGTTTTATCCAGCACACTGTGTGCTCGTCCAAGCCAGGAGCAGCCACCTTATTGAGGAGAAGTCCATGGGGAGCAGCGTCTACGGCTTTTGGAAAGTCCAGGTAAACAATAGCCACAGCTTTTCCCTCGCCCAATAGTTGGGTCATCCTGTCATAGAAGGAGATCACGTGTGTCAGACCAGACCTGCCTTTAATAAACCTGTGTTGACTGGGCCTGATCCCTTCTTGTCCTGTATGTGAAGTGTGATGGCACCTGAGCTGATGTGTTCCAGGACCTTCCCTGATAACAAGGTCAGACGGACAGGTCTATTGTTTCCTGGATTTAGTTCAAATCAGTCTGAAAGCTCAGAGACAATCATCTTACATTCTAATCTAAATATATCACCAGGAATAGGAACGAGAAATTCTGTGAAATCTGGTTAATGTTTTGCAAATCTATCAGATAAAAAAATAGAAATAGCTGAAACCCTGCTCATCCAGAAGAAGTCAGTCAGAGTAAAGGGGATGCTCATTTTACAACAGCATGAGCAACCAACTGCTCGTGTGTGTTTGTTAGGAGTAAACTCACAGCAATCTGCCATTTTTCACAAGAGGCTGGTGAAACTATTTCATTATTGTAGTAAAGTAATTAGAAATCTCATAAGCAATCAAGCAGCCAAATTTTGCACCAGCTGTAAGCAAGGAAAACAAAAAGTGACAAGTGGACCAGCAAGTAATGAATTTGCAATAATTCAGGTGAGAAATAAAAGACAAATGTATGACTGTCTTGGCATCCCCAGGAGAAGTAGGGTCTATAGGCTGGAAATGATCCTAGGAGAGTGATAAAATGGCTTTGTAATGTGATTGATATAGACATCAGCATCACACCTTGGAATAAAACCTAATCTTTTTTTAAACCTGAGACTTTTTGGGGAGTATATGGGTGTCAGAGAGAACAATCTAGAACCTAGGAATGAAGTATGATCCCTATGCTTTGGAGCCCTAGTGAGTAGGGTGTTTTGCTCCTGCCTACATTTTAGGGTAGGAAAGTAGAATGATGTCCCAACGTGCCTATTGCAGTGCTGCTTGCAGGACACAGAGGTAGTCAGCCTCCCTAACCTCAGCTGCATACAGTGCAGGCTGTATGGGAGTATTCAGCTTGAGATAGTGGTCAGAGTGCCATCCTTGCTGAGCTCTGATAGAAATAGCTGCCTTCCCTTGGTACTACATGAAATAAACCCCACCCAGAGAGCCTTGGGGAGCAGGTAACATGTTTGTGTGCACATTAGCATATCAGAAACTAAAGCTATTCAGTCCAGCTGCACAATAAAATGAAATGAACTGCATGGGAGAGGGAACTAGTGATTTCTGAAAGCATTTTGTAACGTATATATATTTCTACCTGAAATTTGCCCTCCAGCGCAATAAATGACTGCCCAAAATATGGGTGAATGAGGACGACTATCTGATTATGTTTTTAAATTAAAGCATCTTTCAACAGCCAGTCTTGGCAAACATGTTTAGGAAATTTCCATTTTCCATTGACTTCATAGGTCAAGTGCTGACCTTCCTGTGAGAAAAAAAAATGTGTTCAGACCTACCAAGCTGGAGAGATTGTAGTGTTTCAGTTTGCAAAGGAAGTCAGGAGACCAAAAGAGCAAATTCATCAAACTGCAAGCCCTAAAAATGCAAAAGGAGCCTGAGCTCCTGAGCTTCTTTGAGCATCTCTCTTGAGCTGTTCGAATGTAGATAAGGAGCCCAGGATGAGATGTGCAGCCATAACTCTGCGTCACCCGTTTTTCTGAAGGTCTGAACACTTCTTCCCTGACAAGAATGTATGCCTGTCTATACACATTTATGTGCTTGTTCCTGCAATGCTTGAGCTAACATCCTGTAAATATTCTGCAGTATCTATATAACTTACAGCACTGAACACATTAACGGGTAAGAAAAATGCACTAACTGAGGCAGCTGCTTTGCTGATTTGTTGATACAGATGTTTGCTGATACAGATCACACTTTATAGGGAACGGCATCTATAGGAGAGAAAAACAAAAATATGTAGAGATTGGGAGGTGGGAGAGTGATAAAAAAAGGACACAAGTAGTGCCCTGGACTACAGGGAGTCATGGAAGCACTAAATACTTAATCAAGCTTTAATGCATACGTCCTCTGATTCAGCCTTCCAGTGCAGCTCCTCTGGCTTAAGCTCAAATGTCTGTTGCTTCTGGTTGTATCACGTGTTGGTCTGGAAGTGGTTAGGGTTTGGAAAGAGCCTTCATTTCCTATGGTAGATAAATATTGTGATGAGTTGTTAAGCATGTGTCATTTGGAAGAGATAAAGTGGTCCAGGAGGACGTTTTATAAGAAGGGATGTATTTCCGCACAGTGTCCCACGCAAGAGAGCAACAAGAGTGTTGGGACAGCAGTCAAAGTCAATCCATCTCCCTAAAGAGCCAGCATTTTAGATGGGAACTTCAGCCTTGTGACTCTCTGCTATAGTTGTGAAATACCATAAATAGGTTTTCTACTGCTGAATAGCCACAGCAGCTAGTTTCAGTCTCCCATTTAATCCACAGTAGCTGAAATCCACTTGTAGAGAGGGAGGCTACAGGCTTCTTGTGTCAGACTTGTGTGGCTTGCAGTCAGGGCATTGGTACTGTATAATGAGAGAGTTCCTATTGATGTGTATTTTCCATGCTTGATACCAGATTTTCTCCATGAAAACAACTTCCATTATGCACTCTTTTCTTCAATTTCTTTCTTCCATTAGTCCCAAGAGAATTAATTTGTAATATAAAGCTCTAAATATCAGAAAGTCTTAAAAAGTGTCTACGCCAAACACTATGTCCTGTATTTGTATTCATGTGAATAGGATGTTAAATGTATGAACTATTTGGACATGCTGAAAATCTTGATTTCATTTACTGTTTTGAGCTGAGTTCTGATGTCTTCACACCAGCTGATACCATGATTATGGTTTAGTGAAAAACCAGTCTCAAAATTCAGTCGGCAGTTTTTGCCTGCCCTTCCTTGGACTGATCCTGGGAAACTTGAATACCAGGGTCTAGAATAGTTCCTCCTTGAGGGCTACTGGTGGTGTCCAAGTTCACAACAAGGTGAAAACCAGTTTGGGCTCACTGACTTAGATCTGTTTTGACTGCTGCATTCAGCTCTTTAAATACCTTGTGCTTACTTCCCAACACTAAGTTTGTTCTATAACTTATCTTCAGTGAGTTGCTTCAGCAGCTGTGGCTGAGGCTGTGACTACAACTGTGGGTTGCAGCTCAGAGCAGCTGATTTGCCAGTCCTGTTTGAGAGACAAAACCAGTGCAAACTAAGTAGAGGGGAACCCGTCATCTATATTAAATATACAACATATTCAATTTAAACAAGATGGTATCAGATCTGTTTAACGCTTGACTAGTTTAAAAGGTTAAGTGGCACATACTAAGTGTTCTGTGTTAAAAGTGTGTCGTTACTCTGTGATTGTCATTTTCTGACATTAATTGATCCAGACTAACTGCCTTCTGCCAAATTTCAGTTTGTGAGATAGTTTCTTATTTATTTATTAACTTACAACAAATATACCCAGCAGGTTACCAAAAGCAGTGATCAATCACATTTAATCCTAGATTATGAAGTTGATTAATTCCCTTCCCTCATTTTTCACCTACTTTTATTTAATTTCTGGAATGAGTGAGGCACAGTGTAGGAACTGCCTGGAACATCTGACATGTAGACACATAGTGTTTCCACCTTCCAGTACACCATCTGATCTCAGCTGCAGACCCAGACGTGCTTCAGAGATACCCAGGACAGCATTTTAGGAAACAACTGGCAGAGTATAGCCATTTTAGATTAATGCCTCAATTTTCACTCTAGAAGGACTGTAGCTGCTAAAGATGAAAAGAACCCATCAGTTTCTCATCTAAGCTAACAGTCTACCTACCACATTCCCCCCGACGTTTTTTAAACTAGTTTTTAGCACGTTAATGTAGAGGATTATTTGAAAACTGATAAAAAGGCGGTGAACACTATGGCATGACAGCAACACTTTTGTTGGTTTATGTGGTGTCTATAGATAACCTCGTGGGTTACACTGATGAATGAAAAACTGAGGACTTAGAGGGGTCATGAGAGATTTTGAGTCATGCCTGCCATGTCTGACTAGTTAGTGATAATCCAAACCATTGAACTGAATTCTCACTGCTGAATTTTTGAATATTCTAAGCGATGATACAGTTGACTGATAACAGAAAATGTCAGCCAGATCGAAAAGCAGAAGGAAGCCCTTATATAAGGGTCTGTATCTGAAATTAGCTGTTATGTTCAAAAAGCAGAAGAAGTCCTTTGTGCTGGTGGCTGTATCCTAATAAGCTGTTTTCTAGTTCAGGTTTACATTTGCTTGGGATAGCAGTACTCCGTGTTTTCAGATGTGTTAGTGAAAAGCTGTGAATTGCACTTCTAAGTAGTACAGAATCCATACCTTTATACACTTCAGATATCGCATGAAATGAGTTCATTAAAAATATAAAGATAAGAAGAATAGATTAAATGGCATAAAAGAGCCTCCTGTGATTATGAGGCTACTTTCTGCTGTTGGTAGAAAGACTCGTCAAACTCCTTTTGCTGATCAGATGGCCTGCAGTGTCTCCTGTATTAGCCCACCCTTTAATTCTTACCCATAAGCTCTCAACTTGCTCTTCAGAAATCCTTAGGTGCAGCTTGTTATGCAAGATAGCAACTGGAATGCAAAGAGCAACTCCACCATCTCAAAAGAATGAGTTCACAGCACACCTGACATGGATGACATGGTCTTGTATCTGTATATAAACATACATATCTGCAGTGAACTTCTTTATATGTGACACACAAAGCATAGAATAATAGAATCATTAGGGATTGGAAGGGACCTCAAAAGATCATCCAGTCCAATCCCCCTGCCACAGCAGGATCACCTAGATCAGGTTGCAGAGTCTCCTGTTCATGCACAACTCATACGTCGCACCGCTGAGCCTTTGGCTGAGTAAGAAATGCACTAACAGACTACCAAGCCATGGCCTAGCATGTCTTATTCTTATCTACATGTGCAATAAACTTTATTTTAAAACCACCACCTATTCAAAAAAAGAGTGGTATAAAATCAATAACATCTAGAGCAAAAGCATGCCATGAGCAGCCCTGCCTCTGTGACCTTGAGCAGGCGCATGAATATGTCTTATTTTTAGCTCTGATTGTGGATTTTCTACCAGCATGGTTTTGAGATGAAAAAAGAGGACTTTCAAGAAGGCTATTCATTTTCTTCAAAAAAAGAGAGACTTTTTTGTCAGAAGTTCAGATATACACGGCTAGTACTGTAATTGCAGTACTTTTCTGAACAATTTATTTATGCTCAGGACCTGGAGATCTCCACAGCTCTCATAATGCATGTATATATAATTCTCATAATATACATGATGCAGATGCTATTGGCTCATTTCAGCAACCTTCTAAGGAAAAAAATTCTGGTGTATCGCTGCAGCTAGAGTGTTACCAGGGAGTTTAAGTAGAAGACTGCAATCAGATTGAGATGCCTAGAAATTCCACCTCAAGGACAAAAAGCAGCATTTCTGGTTTCAGGCTGGCTTGGTATTTAGCTAAAAAAATTCCTCCACCCTTGGCATTTTTGAACTGAGACAAAACATGATCCATTTGTGCAGTAGCAAGCAAAAAAGGAATAATAGTTTCTTAAATAGTGTGATTAGAATTTGACTGCTCATCTATGTTAAAAAACCTCTTTCTGCGTAGTCCAAGCCTAAATTTACTAGCCCAAATACTGTGATGGATTGAGCTTTATTTTCTACAGATCTGAACATAACTGCAAGTGGCTTCGATACTCTGGTTTTCCAATAGTTTCAGAAACTGATGAGCAATTGCTTCTGTTGGCATTATTTGCTGCCATCCCTTTCTCTTGTGTTTGGTTCAGCGTTGTTCAGGCCACCAGGCAGTGACTGTGGAGATTGCTATGGAAGAACAGAAAATAACTGCATTGCTGACAGCAGCATCTTCCTGTAACGAAGGTCTTTAAGGAGGAAGATCAAAGGCATTAAAATACAGAGCTCTGGACTCTTACAGAACAGGAGTGGGTTTGACTGTTCTGCTCATTTTAGTCAGGAATGGACCAGTGGCAAGGCAGAAAGGCTGCAGACTGCAGTTATCTGTCTCCATTACGGTATTCAATTGCATTTTCCTTTGTGGTCTTATTTTTTACAGATTTAAATATTTGCAGGAATTGATAACTTCTCAGCCTTTAGTAAACTCTCAGTGTAATCATTCTTTCTCACTTAGACATAATTTCTTCTTGCTAAGTCTTCAGTGTTGTATTTGAGAGCTGCCTTGTTTATTGTGAACCACTAATGCGGGGAATCCTGTGCGCGCCGGCAAGTTATCTTTTTGAACCATTCAATTCAATATGCTAATGCCAACACAGTGACACAGTCAAACACTCAGGTGAACGAGCAATCCACGGCCAAGTGCAGAAATATTAAAGTCATCTGTGTGCCTTCCAGCGATCTGTTTTATATAAAAGAACACTTCAGGATTGGGAGAACACTATATGTCTGAAAAGACAGAAATACTGCGACTTGCAAAACGTAGCTGTCATGGCTGATAACGGTGACCGTGTGAAAGACCCCCCAACACCTGAATTAAGGACGAAGATGAAGTCCATTGCCTCATGTGGAATAAGCTCAACAGTGAGATGCCCACGAGAAATACTGGAGTCTACATGTAGATGCCTACATGACGTAGTAGTATGAATTAGCGAGAGTATTTTCACAGTATCACAGTATCACAGTATTATCAAGGTTGGAAGAGACTTTGGCCTATTTTGGAGTAGAGTTCCCTTTGATTGATCTGACCTGACCCTACATTTCTGGAGATTACACCCCTGCAGAGGGAGGAGAGATTTTCTCGGAGATAATATAAAATAAGAACATCCCCAGGTGAATCTTTTGCATCTCAACCACCCTAACCCTCCACTGAAGACAATACTTGCGAAACTCAATGAGAAACTAGTGTCACATGCTCAGTGCGCCGGGTTCCAAGTGCTCATAGCTACATCGAATCAACTCAATTTTCCCCAGAACACTCAGAACCACTTCTCCTTAGTGCTGCTTTCCTGCCAATTTCAAATTTCATCCCCCAGCTGTTTTGGCTGTAGAGTGATTATAAGAAGAATGTCACAGCAATTGTTTACCGCTGGGGGTATCTTTTCTCAGCTTTTACGTGTGTGAGAGTGCTTTTTCTCCTTCAAACTTTATAGAAGAGTGCAAAATCCACAGCCAAAGTCAAACAAATTACACACTAAGAAAAGCTGGTAAAATGTCCACGTGCATTGGCCCAAAGTAAAACCTATGAAAATTTTAGGCAGAGTTAAAAGGTTCAAGAATTGTTGAATACTCATGTCATCAGGTTAGAATACAAACCATGATTCAATCTGATACTCAGATGTTACTGCTATTGCTATTGATTGTTTGACTACTGGAGGAGTGCTGGATGAAATTCAATTGGCAGATGATCACTAGGCATTCCAGTTGAAATGAAACCAAAATCATTGGCTCCCTGACTTTTCTAAGTTTTCTCTGGGTGAGAGATCCCAAAGTGCTTACAAGCAGCCCGTTTAAAAATGGGTTTACATTTAGTTTAAAACTGTAGGAAAACCTTTAAATAAATGTAACTGTTAAAAAAACAACTTCATAATGGTGCAAGATCTATGATTAGTTGATGATTTTTCTGAGAAACAGAAGTCTCTATTTTTAGCAGTTTTAAGAGAGGAATCACAGAACATTAGGGATTGGAAGGCACCTCGAACGATCATCTAGTCCAATCCCCCCACCACAGCAGGACCTCCTAGATCAAGCCGCACAGGGACATATCCAGGAGGGTTTTAAACGACTCCAGAGAAACGACTCCAGGGTTTTAAGAGACTCCACAACCCCCAAAGCATGATGCTTCTGACCATGTATGGATGAAATGCTTTTCTCAAAAAACATTCAAAGTGAAAGCTCTGCTGAGGTAGGAACTTTTCCTGATAACTTGAGCTTTGAGTTATTACCCTTTTTTGTTTGCTACATCATGTCGCTTCCCTAGAGAGTATTTCTCCACATCTTAGGCACAGGGCAAAACCTTTTCACGTTCCAGCATTTCAAGACAAATTAATGGAAAAGAAATAGTTGAATCTTAGCACAAAGTTTTGAAGTGTCTAAAAGCGGGTGCATTTATTTTCCTAACCTTTTTGTGTTTATAATGGAAAACAACTTTTCTGCTACTTGTAATATAACCCACTTCTTGACTGCTTGGCCATACATTAGCATTTCTGTTGCACTGAAGACCTTTCTCCACTACTTGTTCAACAACCCGTGTTCCCATACAATCTTAATAATGCAAACACTGGAAGGAACTTGAGGCTAAGCATCTGCACTTGCTTGAATTTGAAGTTTATACTGATCTCCAGCAACATGCTGACATGATTCACTTCAAATATAACCCTGCATAAGTATGATGGAAAAAGATTTCACATAAATACCTGCTGAAAAGAGAAAACAGCACAGGAAACATCATTAATATGCTAGAGCACTGGTCCCATGCAGAAACCCTGACGGAGCTCAGTTTTGCCAGCGTCAGGAAGAGGTACGCTCCGCAGCCCTAGCAGCAGCCTTCGGCCCTTCCCTGTGTGCTGGGAATTAAGAAGATAGAGCCAGGCTTCTTGCAGCAGCACATTGGTGGAAAAATAAAGGCACGTGTTTAAATTGAAATAGGGGACGAAATACAGAAAAGCTTTTTCTCCAAGAAGGGAGCAAAGTAATAGTAATGAAATAGATTAGGCTGCCTGCAGAGGCAAATTCTATCCTTGGAGTTTTCCATGATCTGGTGGGACGCAAATCGGAGAAACCTGGCTCAACATCAGAACTGACACTGCTGTGAGCTGGAGGTTGGATTAGAGACTTCTTAATGTCTTTTCCATAGTGATTTTTCCTATGATGCTGTGACCCTAAAAAGACACTTTTGAAGTATGTGCCCCTGTGAACAGTCCCATGGAAAACTGAAACAGTGGAGATCTTAATATTTAGGGCTTAACAACATAGGATTATAATTGGAAGCAGGAAATACCGACTGAAACTTAGAGTATGTACATGTGCTCTTAGAATAGAATCATAGAATCATTAGGGATCGGAACGGGCCCCAAAAGATCATCTAGTCCAATCCCCCTGACACAGCAGGATCACTTCACTGAAGAAGTTATGGAATCAGAATCACTCAGGGTTGGAAGGGACCACAGGATCACCCAGTTCCAACTCCCCTACCATAGGCAGGGACACCCCACCGTAGACGAGGCTGGCCAGAGCCTCATCCAGCCTGGCCTTAAACACCTCCAGGGATGGGGCCCCAACCGCCTCCCTGGGCAACTCATTCCAGGCTCTCACCATTCTCATGGTGAAGAACTTCCTCCTCACATCCAGTCTAAATCTACCCATCTCCAGCTATGCTCTATTCCCCCTAGTCCTGTTGCTACCTGACATCCTAAAAAGCCCCTCCCCAGCCTTTCTGTAGTCTCCCTTCANTTGCCCACCTCTCCAGCCTGTCCACGTCCCTCTGGATGGCATCCCTGTCCTCCAGTGTGTCTGCTGCACCACACAGCTTGGTATCGTCAGCAAACTTGCTGAGGGTGCACTTAATGCCTTTGTCCATGTCACAGAGAAAGACGTTGAACAAGACTGGTCCCTGGACCAATCCCTGAGGGACTCCGCTTGTCACTGGCCTCCACTTGGACTCCTTTGTAGAGTTTCTTTTTGTGTGACAGCGTGTCCAGGAGCTCCTTGCTCAGCCAGGCAGGCCTCCTAGCATTCCTCCCTGCTTTCCTTTTCGTTGGCATACATTGCTCCTGGACAGAGAGGAGGTGATCCTTGAATACTAACCAGCTGTCCTGGGCCCCTTTTCTCTCAAGGGCTTCATCCCATGATACTTTGGCCAGCAGATCCCTGAAGCAATCAAAGTCTGCATGCCTAAAGTCCAGTGTCGTAAGCTTAGAAAACTTCCTCCTGGTTGCCCTGAGGATCTGAAATTTATAACAACTTCAGAATTTAATCTTGATGGGGATAGAGACAGCATAGATAGACACAAGTATGTTGTATCCTCTAGGAGACTTAACTGTGCCTGTAGATACCTCAGCTTCTTCAGAGCCAGATTTGTTTTCTTTGACATAGTGTTCCATTGGTTGCAGGAGGAGGAGATTTAAAGGGCATAAATCATAGAATCAAGGTTATAAAAGAGCTTCCAGATCACAGAGTCCAACCATTAACCCAACTGTACCCAGGCAACAACTAAATTATGTCCTTAAAATCTGCATCTCACGACTCTTAAACATGTTCACAGCTGGCAATTCAACCCCCTTCCTGGGCAGCCTGCTCTAAGGCCTCAGGACCCTTTCAGTAAAGATGCTTTTTCCTCAAGACCAACCTAAAGCTCTCCTAGTGCAGCTCAAGGCCATTTTCTCTCATCCTTGTTACTTGTGAGAAGAGACCAACCCCCCTCTTTCTGCCTGTTAGTCAACTAGTAGTCTTTGAATTTCATGGGGTGAGGTGCCCAGCTGACATTTATACCCTCAAAAATCTGCATCTTGGCTCTTTGAAAAACTGAGATAGTTGTATGTTTTCAAGGCTTTTACACAAGTAGTGAGAACAATATCGCTGGGATAAGAGGTTGCACATAAATATGAGAAGGAACTTCTTCACAGTGAGGGTGACAGAGCACTGGAACAGGCTGCCCAGGGAGGTTGTGGAGTCCTCTTCACTGGAGAAGTTTAAGACCCACCTGGATGTGTTCCTATGTGACTTGGTCTAGGTGATCCTGCTGTTGCAGGGGGATTGGACTAGATGATCTTTTGAGGTCCCTTCCAATCCCTAATGATTCTATGATTGAAGAGACTCTGTTTTTACACTATGTTAGAATGAAGCATGCTGCATTACAAATGTAACAAATAATATGACGATGGATGATGTAAACTGAATAAATGGGGGAGAAAAGGCTGTTTTAAGTTCATTGTGAAATGAAAATTAAAGACAGTGTTATGCTCCGTTTTTAGTGGCAGTAATTCCTTTTTGCATGAAGTGTGTTTTCAAGAATGACTGCTTGGACTCGATCTCGCTCACTGGAACTTCAGAAAGGACCAGCTTCCTCTCTGGCCATGACTAGCACGAACTGTAGTTGGCTCTTTGATGACAGACCATTGTTGCTCTTTCACAGACTGTTTTCTCAGTCTACTGTAAGCAACTCTCATCTGGCAAAACCTGAGAAAGACGTAACATGGAGGGACGCAGAATTAACCCCAGTAGCTGTGCAAATATAATTTGATAGGGAGTAGTTCTCAGCTTCTTTTGTCTTGCTCTTCCCTTTCCTCTTTCCCGTGCTGCAGCGCTGGCTCATGGATAGTTAGATGCAAAATGAGACTGACATGTTGGACACATGAATATCAAGGATGTGGTTTCCCTAGCAACAGTAACCACATAAAAGGTCTCAGAACTTACTCATGGGACACTTCAGTTTTTCACATAAAATGGATACTGGTGGTGAATATGACTGGTTCAACAGAAGTACAGTGCCTGCATCACAGGACTGTGGTGCACTAAAGTACTAGACTTCTCTGAAACCAGATGCCACATGAGAACATTGCCTTTATCTCAGGGCAAAGAGAACCTTGAGGACATGAGAAGCATTAAATCCACCACTATAGAAAAGTTTGTAATTATTTAGCCTTAGATCAAACTGAAGTTATAAATAGGTTATCTGTGTCAGCAAGAAGTGAGACAGCGTTAGGATGTACATGCAGTCAGGCTGACTCTGTGCATCCCAGAATTCCGGCCTAGAATGGGTCTATTTTTTGCAGCAGTTAGCATGATTTAATCTAAAAGTTCAGCAAACAGACCTTCTATTGGCAAAGCTGTTGAAAAGCCTCCGGTAGGGTGGGCAAAGAGCAGGGCTGCAGTTATGGATTGAGCTCCGGCGTGGTGAGGAGAATCGCGGATAAAAGGTTTAATTCTGTGATGTAACACTGAGTAAACCTGTCGAGGTTACTGAGAGAACCTAGGAGCAAGCTGCAGAAGGTCGAGAGGATGTTTTGCTGTGGTCTACCCCTGTGCACCTCCAGTGGCTGCATGGTCCCATTCCCCAGACTGTGCCTGTATCTCAAGAAGATATGGCGGCTTCCAGGAAGTCTGAAGAGATAGGTAAAGAAAAAAGGAGCAGAATGCTTCTGCATTCCTTGACCTTTGAGATTGTTTTTCTGGCAACAGAACAGACTGAAGAGGAAGATGACTACAATGCTGCCCTTGTTCTGAGCAGAAAGTTGAATTTTCTTCGCTTTGCAGTCACTTTAGGTCAAGGAGGATGTTGCAAGCAGCGTGAGGATACAGGGCAGGGAAAACTGTACTTAAATCTGGAGGTGTCAGGAGTGGAATTTAAGTAAAAAACATACAGCTGTAGCTGACAATTACTTGATCAGCAGAGAGCCTTTTAAATACCAGCCCATCTGCAGGGGTGGAAGCCTTTAGCACAAAGGCTAAGCCTTGTAGCAATGGCTGAGTGGTTCAAAACAACATCTTGAATGGTTGAGGGGCGAGATGGCTTTCTTCAAGACTAGAAGTTTTGGAACATTCTGTGGCGCATCCTGTGGACACATTTTTCCC
>VXBP01006017.1:463567-481067 GCA_013400115.1 Rhinopomastus cyanomelas | reverse complement strand
TATGCAGTCTGTATTCTGAGGCTCAGAAGAAGCCATTACTTGCAAAAAGGTTTTCCAACTCCTGTTGACTACTGCTATCAAACTCCTCTTCAAATATATATGAAAGGATCACTGTACAGATGTTTATTTTCAGGTAACAGTTTGAGCACCAAAGGCTCGAACAAGTTGAAAGTGAGGATCGTGCTGTGTCAAAGACTTTCTTTTATGTAGATGGAGCACCCACAAAGCACACAGAGGAAATCATTAGCCGCCTTGGCTACTGAGCAAAGTCCTTATGCTGAGATGCAGCTGGAAAGTGAAGTAGGAACCCGAAAGACATGATCCATAAATACATGGTTGGCCGGTAAATTCACGTTTGCCTACTTAAAGCATTCCTAGCCTTATTTAGGACATACGCTCCTAAAACACGTATTCAAACGAGACTTTGACAGCTTAATATTCACATACAAGCATATATCTCTGTCTTCACATTTTTAACACAGAAAGTTGTTTGCTCAAATCTAGCCCCTGTGTGCTAGGCTGGAAGATTCTGGATAGTCTAAATAAAGACTAGGAATACAAACCTGAATGAGAAGAGAAATCTCAAATATTGTGAGCCATACACCCATCAGTTGCCTTCCCTGGTTTGCTGAGCAATACAACCCTTTGCAGCGATGAGCAGTGGGTGATCTTGTTGGACTAGATGTAGTCCCTGCCCCAGAGAGAGATCCCATTTGTAACAGCTGAGCAGTCGGGTGCAGAACAAGCACCTGGAGGGGTTTATAGCTTTTCATTGCAAAACAGGTGGCTGCATCATCAGATGGATTCTGCAGAATCACTTTTCTTATTATCATAACATTGATTGGAATGGAAAAGACATTGCTTTAACATTTTTTCTCTTTTAAATGGAACAAGGTATTATCCAAAGTTAATGTTAACCTCAGAGGTGCCAAGGGTGTTGAATTTCGTGAGACTTCCTTTAAGACTCCTTTTTCTTGGCATGAGTTTTAAACCTGACCTCAAATAGCTATTTTAAAAAGAGGAGTGTATGATCTTTAAATTTTCTAGAGTCTGGATTCCACTAATCCTGACTTCAGACATCAAAGAGCAAGGATATTTTAGATTCCCTAAGGATCTCATTTAATTGTGTAAGTATCTATGAGGTATCTCTTCTCTCTTATTTTATTTTCAGCTCAAATCTGTTCTGAAATTTTGAATAATATAAGAAATTATAGCATTCTGCACGCTTGAAAATACAGTGTTAGTAATCACAGAATGCCTTTGGTTTGCATAAGAAAAAATATGAAAATTGCTTCTGCACTGAAGCGAGGCTTCTACTGCACAGCTGAAGACAGCTGGTGTACTACAAAGAGCTCTCCACCCAGCCACAGCTCTTTCAGCAGCATCCATCTTCCCCAAGCAACCTAGTCTTTTGAATCCCTCAACTTTTTATCAAATCTTTTCAAGCAGGCAGCCTGAAAAACTCAGCGCATCCTTGCAATCTGCCCAGTGCTTTTGCACCCAGGGAAGTGAAAGTGCCGCACGATTCTGGCACTGAACCCGGCCGCTCAAAGAGAAATTCCAGTCCTGCTACAAGAGAAGAGCAGCCCTTAATTAAGGAATTGTCCAATCTCTGTGAAAGGCTTCCTGTCCTACCACGTTTTCTGTGATTCTGCCAGGGGGCCAAAGAGAGAAATCCATTTATGAATAATTTCCCTTTCTCTTACCTCTCCCACTAGAGAATCGGTGCGTTCAGCTCCAGCCATCTGATGCCATCGAATCAGAAAACAGACAACACAGATTTTTGAAGTGACCCAATTAATTGTAAGTTACACAGAACAGATGACTCACTGGAGAAAAGGAAGTCTGCTGAATGGCAAACGTTTTGTTCAGTAGGTGGAGTGTCTTACAATGTTCACAATCTATTAGGATCTACATGGGGAAATACCTTGCTGTGTTCCTGACATTTATGTTCCATCTTGTCATCAAACCATGCAGGACTGCTTCAGGTAGGAAAGTCACAGGTGCTCCAGTGGCTGCTTCAAGACACAGTCATGAGAGGTGCTGCTGGTAGGGCTAAATCATCCACGTTGCAGTGCCTCCTGTCACAGCAGCTATGTCTAAAGCTCAGAGAACCTGCAGAATTAACTCTGATGATTGATTACCCAGGCAGGTTTCAGAACACCAGATTTTTATTAAACTTCGGATACATTCTCACATTATATTTTTGTGGGTTTTTTTCCCCATCAACAGGAATTTTTTTACCTCTCTTGAGTTTTGCAAAATGATGCTATGAAATGCAGTAGCTACAACAGTAACTTGAGATACGAAGAGATGGTTTGTTTTGTAGCACTTCTCAGCCACAGAACAAGGTGTTATGCTTATGCCTTTGCGTGCTGATTTGTCCCCCAAGACCTGCCTGAAACCAGCAGAAAGAGCTGTGACTATGGCAGAGACGTATATCTCCTACTAACCTTAGGAAAAAACACCAGTTTGAGCAAACATTCAATTCAGTTCTTCCTCTTTTCAGCAGCGCTTTCTTCACCTTCTATTGAACATCCTCCTTTTGGAAGGGGTGTTACCGTGGTGAAGTAGTCCTGTGTGTTTTCAGACACCTCCTGGTTTGTGTCAGAAATGAATGGTTAGTTTGCAGCTTCATAAATTAACTGCATGGAACAATTTCCACCCCTGCAACTTGTGCTGTGAGGAATGCAGTGACAGATAGATTCTGTGCTGTGTTTGCCTATGAGATGATTTTCTTGAAGTCTCATAATGAGTTGTATTTGGCAGGATTAATGAGTATTATAACAGCAAATGGATGTTTGCAGCTCAGTTGTGTTCCATCACATAGTAACATGGGGTTTCTGGTCCCTTGGAGGCCATAATTGGTGGCATTAATGCAGTTTTTAATTATGCTTCTTGAAAAAAATGAATTGGAACCAAAACAAAAGCTAAGTGATCATCTCTGTGTAGTGCTGCGTGGTGTAAACACAGGGCCATCACTGTCTTTGATATCCCTGTTTTGAATTAGGCTGATGGCAGAGGAAATGTGCAGGAAATTTGGCTGAAACTTGATTTGGGAATATTTGTACTTTTGCATTGTTAAACAGCTTTTTAATTATAAGATGCAGGGGATATTTTTCCCCAGAGAGGCAGCTTCAAATAGCATGGTGCACACGGAACTGCTCGCATAGTAGATGCCATAATTCCAAATGTAGCGCTGCAGCTACAGTGAGTGTTTTTAGGTCTTCATTTATCTAGTGAGAGAGAGTGTGATTCCTCCTTGCTTTCCCAGAGTGCCCATGCATGAAAGCTTTTCGATTAGTGCTGAGTCAGTGTCTGTAACTGTGCACCATGCAACAGGCTGGCTTTGTCTGCGTCTTCTGGTGGCCAACACTCCTCTTCGTGCATGAAACCAAGAGCTTCCTCCAGCAAGGCTCACTTGTCTATGTAAGAGTGAAAAGAAAAATAATTTTAAAAAAATGAATAAAAATTTAATTTTTGAGTAAATTATGTAAGAAAACAACAAACTTTAAGAAACTATTTGAAAGGTATGTTTCATTCAAAAGAAAAAGGCAAAATTCTATAACTGCTGCTGCCGCGGTATCTGGTGGTTCTTCTAAGAGCAATATCACCACAGATTTTTCTCGTGAAACTGTGGATAAATCAGAAGGAGAAGCAGAAAGGACTAATTAAATAGTTACAGGACATTTGTTTTATAGTCTGTCTTCTTTCCCACTGTGCTGTTTAACTGCAGCCTGCTGCAGCATTATAGAGGAGATAACGTAACCAGAACTGCCATTTCTTATGTGAAACATTAAACTGAGATCAACTCCTGATCCAGAGATTTCTTTTTTTATATCAGTCTTGGAGAACTAAACTCACTTTTGATCTCTGAATTCTCATTACTGTTGCTTACTACATATTTAAATAATTACGAGTGGAAGCCCTCGTCTTTTCGCGGTGCAAAGCTCAAGTAAAGTGTGCAATATGAGATGACAAATAGAAGATGCTGAACGGGACAATGAGGAAACAGTGAAATAAAATCGTATTTCAAATTCGTGTGAAGCTAAAAAACCTACTCTGGATTTTACAGGAACTGTTTAAAAATTCTGCATTTTACTATTGCTGTACACTCTTACGTACCTTTATGTGTCAGGCCAATAACTGTGCTTGGAAAATGAGGAAATGGTCTCTTGTCGCTCTTCAAGGTTTGCTGATGGATGTGAGGTGGCCTCCCACATCCTACTGTTCTGTTCAAAGGGGTCCCTAGCCTGTGTGTGCAAGAGGAAATGTATTTCCCAAATCCAACATGTGGTCACAACTGCCTCTGGTCTTGTCCCTGTGGGTTGAAAGGAGATAGTGTTCAACTCTCTCTCCTTTCGTTTGATGTTGTGGTTCTTTATCACGTGACTCTGTTTGACTCTGAAGAGCCTGAATGCTCCAGATATGTGAGATTCAAACTTCAGATTTTTCTTTAATTTATTATCTCTTCTCAAATTCAAATGTACTCAATGTAAAGACGTATGGGCTTCGTTCTATGAGGTTAAAGGTAAAGTCACAAACAGTAAATCAAAAGTGAAATAACATTTTAGAGTAAAGATGGAGGTCCCTCAATGTCAGCTCAAGCCCAGGGGAGGACTGGGTTCCCCAGAGAGGACATCCCACCAGGCTTCTGGTCCCTGTTTAGCAGCAGTTCTGCCCTGCACAAGCCCCAGGGAATTTGTTCTCCTCCTCCTTTCACCCTCTCCTTCTTCCTTCCATTTCAAAGCCTGTCCCTGTCCTTTACACAGCAGCAATGCAGCTTTGTTGACCTGGGTGTCTGTATTTTCACACAGCGAGGACTCCTTTCCCTTTTGAAGAAGCAGGCAATGAAAACACAGATGAGGAACATTTTCCTCCTGAAACAAAGCCACAGCTCATTGAAATGATGGTTGTAGCAAGATAACAGCCACTTGATTTCCTTGGCTGCCAGAAAAGTCTGGCTCTTGAGGAATGTCTCCCAGCCCCCTCAGGTGGGTTCATGTCTCTTTTCCCAGAGGAATATGTAGAGGTAGATGATGCTGGGTTGGTCCTTGTAGATTTTCTTGGATTTCTGCGTAGAGGTCAATGTTTCTGTTTTGTGAAATATTGAAGAGGAAATGCATTTTCACCTTTTTTTCCCCCCCTTTCTTATTCCTCCTCCTCCTTCTCTCCTTTTAAGCAGGACAATCGACAATGAGGGCTACAACCTACTGCCTACTGGACCAGTGGCGGGTGGAGGAAACTGCAGAGTTGTGAACTTCAGCCAGCCACTTCTTCTGCTTTTTCAAACTGCTAAATTAAAAAAAACCTTGACACAGAATACCCTAAACTTAATCACAGAGTTGCATTCAGTACAAGCTGTTTAAAAAAATATTCGTAAAGCAGTAAAGTTGGTAAAATCACACTGACCTTCAGCATCTTTCCTAAGAACCTGTGGCTGAACCTCCGGCTGCTACCTCCAAGAGTTTGTAGCCCGAGATTTCTGAGATCTGGTTTTAATACTGGCCCAAAGGACTAAAGCAAACTGGTACCTTGTGGAGCATAATTCTCTTGTCCAGTGCATCCAGCCTTTTCTCAAAGATCTTTCTAGACCGTAGTTCTACCTGCTAACCACCAAAAGGCTATTTTCACCTCTGTTATTGCTGGGGTGGACCTCATGAGCCAAACAGCTGTGCAAGTTACCACAAACCTACTACCAGCTCTTTTTCTGACTGTGCTGACTCCCTGTACACAAACAAGTTGGCAGAATAAACTTTCATAGTTGATACTGTAAAACATGCAAAGAAGATAAGGTGTCCTGGGTCATAAAAGTGATCAATAGTAAGCAACCAGAGGGCTAATGCTCTGAGTGTTTGTTTTACAGGACAAGAAGTTGTAGGGAATGTTAGCTAGTTGGATGAAAACACAGTCTGACTGTCAGGGTGTCGTGCAGCAGTTAATTCATCCTAGAATTGGATTAACTTTGAAAATGAAGAAGTTGCTTCTCCAGTCATGCACGATGGCTTTTAGGCCCCAATAAATCAGACAGGAAGCTGCAGAGGGTGGAGAGGCTTATGTCTATGAAGTCTCAACCTCATGAGGCTTGTCTTCTTATCAGTATGAAAAATAAAAAGCTAAAGTTGAGTAGGTCAGTGAGATGCAGAAACAGAATATATGGTTGTATACGCTGCGTTTGAACAGGATCTCTGGCAAAGAAGTGTTCAATATATGGAAAAAATACTTGCCAAACCAGCAAACGTTGCCTGAGACCAGAAAGGGGTCTGCAGTGGGATCTCCTTTAGGCTTAATGAATCGTTAGGCTTTGGGAAAAAAGACCTGCCTTTAATTACCGATGCCTTGGTCAGCCTGTTCCACCTCTGGTGACGATGGATAGTGGAGTCAAATCTCTGTGCATCTTTCTTTTAATGAATCGCCTCGGCTATGTGTGTCTGAGCAAAATCCTGCGCCCCTTTCTGACAGCGAGCTGGGTCTGTGTGGTCTCTCCCCTTTCATCAGGAAATAAATCTCGTGTAATGTTGGTGGAGTGGGCTGCGGTGCCACGAGTCAGTTCCCATCTGCACGAACACCGCTAGTTTGCTTTCTCCAACGCCCCTTGCACATTGAGCCCGTTCTGCAGCGTTTGCCAGCCATGTTGTAGCGCTTCCCCTCTACGCTGTATAAATCCTGTATATTCGTGCTCTGAACTCACTTATAAATGCCCACTGAAAACGTCCATTTAAATGATGGCAGTGATAGTGGAGCCTAATATGCAGGAAGATTTTCTTATTATCTTATTTTGAGAGTATTTTATTAATAAGGCATCAATATGAAAGATAAGAACATCTTACCACCATAAATTCGTGTGTGCAATTTGTCCTTCTCGCTGCACAAACATCTTTAGGATGCCACTCAGTAGTGCTGATTGAATATTTATTTAAACAAATATCAGTATTACCCAACTAGCTGGAAAATCCATGAGTTTGGCTTTGATAGCAGAGCATTTCTCAAAAATTTATGTGTGCATGCAAATGCCGGTGCTTTGGATATAGGCTAAAGTATTTGCTTTATATGTATTATTTTGTTTGAATACAAGAAAGCTGGTTTGATTTGTATGTTTCCCCCTTATAGAATTGTTCCAAGGCTCTGTCAGAGATCACGTAGAGTAATTTTTCCCATCAATCTTTGCTGTGCAGCCATGCACGAATGCAGTAGGAAAAAGGGGGCAGAAATCAAATCACTTAATTGCAGCATTTTTCATCTACATCTTTTGTTTTATGGTGGTAAAGGCCCCGAAGTAGCCTACCATGATTCATGGCTGTCACTGCTGCCGTTAGCAGTTCAATCTTTCATTCTAGGCATTTTGGTACTGAAAGTACCTACACAATTACTTTGATGAATATGACTTGTTTGTTTTTTCCCCATTTTTAGCAGAGAGTGGTTGTGCTTAATACAGACATTTAAATAAGAAGGTATTCATGCCTACTGCATCTGCTCGGCTTCCAAAGTTGCGTCTCTGGTTTAGGAATATAAGTGCTTTGCCGAAGGAATTTAAATAGGCTGAACGTGCTCATTGTATTAACCCCTCCTGTTAACGAGCGGATAGCATCGAAAAATAATTAATGCCCACTCCCAGACAAAAGGACCAGTCTCCTCAGCTCTGGTGCTGTGAAAACTTATTTTGAACCTTAGTATTTTAATATTTTGGGGAGGATGTTGTGGCAAAGCCGGTGAAGCAGCCCACAGATTGCTGGACATAAACAAAATGTGTTTGGGTTTTTGGTTTGTACACGGGGCATAGGAAGCAGCTGATAGTTATACATCCTAGGAGAAGCCCCGGTGATGGCATCAAACATTCTGATGCATCCTGGAGTCTATTTTACATAGCTCTGTGGGGGAAGAAAGAGCTGAAGAAAGGGGGAGAAATGAGAAAAACATCCTAAATGATTAGGGAATCTTTGCAAGAGTCTCAGTAGTCTTTAAGTTTCTGATGGTAGGAGAGGTACCTAGCAAATCTTTCTGTGGTCTTCAGAGAGTTAATCTCTGTTAATTTTAATTGGAACTAGGAATTTTGCATGCTTTTCATAGTCCCAGTAGATCTCTCACTCTCCTGATGCTTCTTTAAAAACACATCCTGCCTCAGATGCCACTGTAAAAATATGGTCCTTTTAAAAAGCCATGGTAACTTCAAAAATACCATCGTTCATGTTTTCGTGGTACAGTATGCACATCCAGCTATTAAAATAACACGGGGCGATCCAAATGTATGGACAGAGCTGTGTAAATAAATCCTCAGTGAGTTATCAGTTTGCATGTTTGAGAGCAGAGGAGTTTTCTCTTGTGATTACCTCTAAAGCTAATAACCTATCATTATTTCACCAGATAAATTCATTTTAAAGGAAACATTTAAAAACAGTAATAGCACAAAAGAAATTGGAAATATTTATTTGCTTGAATAACACCTCTAAATATTACTTACAGATGTATCTTCCTGGCTCTCAGGCAAGTAAGGGCATGCAAGTTATAATATATAATAATAATACATAATAATATAGCATAATATATAATATAATATATAAAAATAATGTGTAATAATATATCATTTTCTTGACTTCTGTTGACCTTTAGGGACTGATAATTGTATAGAGAACAAAGCTCAGAGCACCTTGGGAGCTGAAGTGATCACTGAACAAAAGTATTGGCTAACCTAGTGAGTAGTGAAATGATTATAAATCAAACTGAAGTCAAATATATTTTTTCATGGGGGGAAACAAAGGGTGAACAGTCTGCAGGGAACCCCATAACACAGCTGTAACTGTCTGCAGCAGCTCCTTATTGCTGAGTGAAACAGGACAAGGCACAGGGCCAGTGAAGAGATCCCGTGTGCTGTCTCTCCTTCAGAAAGGGACTGCCAAGGGTCTGCACTCAGCTGCTTCTTCCTCACACCCAGCCTGGGATCAGCCTCCTTTATTTGAGGGGGAAGAGGCAAATGGGAGTGAACAGTGGGAGCGCACCCTGTGTGCTCCATCCCCCGTGTGCTCAGGTGTGCACTGTACCTCCTGTTGCAAGGGGGTGGGTAGTGTCACATTTTGTGTCCTCACGTAGCTACAAGACAGAGAGGAAGGGAAGTCCAGACTGGTCTCACTCACGAGTGAGTACAGTAATACAGAATTAAGGATTTCAGTAATGTGGTGCTAAAGGCAGCATCACTTGTTGGGCTTGCATTTCATGCTCTGGTGCTAATCAGGTAGCCATCGATGGAGAGTCTGATGAGATGGCATGAGAAGACTCAGACATACAGTAAACTCTCGTTGTCCTCTAATACGAGAGCAAGTCAAAGCATGTGGGCTGCTTTCTGAAGCAGATGGATAAAAGTGGTTAAGAGAGGAAGATGATTTGGATGTTGGAGAGAGGGGGCTGGCAGGTTGCCTATGTTAGTAATGCTAAGGAGTGCTGGAACACTTGATGATTTCAAAGCAAGTTAGTTTGCCACAGCTTACAACCTGCTCGGTGCTGAGGAGAGAGCTTGCACTGTCTTCTCATCAGTATGTGATACGGAATAATCACAGTGGTTACCTAACGGTGATGAAAAGCTTCGGCAGCAAAGGGAAAGAGCCTGCAAATCTGATTGAACGTGGGCATTTCAGGTTTGGAAATATGTGCTACCTACTAAAATGAGCTATCGACTAATTCTGAAGGAAATGTTATATGGGCTTAATGTTCATCTTCATCCACACTATAATGAGAAGGATTAGACTGGCTTCCATATGTGGAATATTTATTTCAGCAATACAGGAAAATGTATTTCCCTAATGTTTTTTTCTGTATGCACAAGGCCTTAAATTTTACAGATGTGATTAATGTTTTAATTTGCCGTTCTAGTTGGATACAAGTTTACCACACAATATAAATTACTTACAAAGAAATTTGCTTATATGGAGTTTAATTCGTATGCTGTTTAGTCGCCATGTGTGGCACAGCTCTGCCTTCTCCATGGGACCGAGCAGTTGTGCAATTGATTAGCAAAATAAAAACCAGTCAGGTTACACTAAGCATTTCTTAACAACCTAAACTGGAGCATTTATGAAGCAAACATGTGCCATAATTAGTGTTTATTTTAGCATGAATTGGGAAACAGGATATTAATTGCAAGTTGTGAGTTGGATTCCCGACACAACTCATTCTGATTAGCTCGTATTTAAAAAACAGACAGTTTATACTGTTTGTTTCATGTGTTTCTGTAGATCTCATTTGCACAGCAGAAGAGTGACAATTGAATACCCCCAAACTGCATGAATCAACAGATTGTTTTAGGATACCTGGAATACAAATCCAGTCACTGATTGTGATAACAATAAAAGACTCAAAGAAAAATACTGTTTTTTTTCCTTTTCAACAAACAGCTGAACATCATACACCCCCAGGATGGAATACACTGGCGCTTGCTCTCTGGTCTATGTGTGCGGCAAAGATAAAGTCCACCACCGTTCTCAGGGGACCATGGCATCTTGGTCTAGCCTTGAGCTCTGTGGTGACAGGTTGGACTTGATGATCTATGAGGTCTCTTCCAACCTTGATAATACTGTGTGATACTGTGTGATCTGATGTCTGCAAGCCCAGGCAGAGGAACTATGGAGAGTACATGGACTAAGAATGGTGCCTTAAAGACCCTCAAACACAGTGGTTTTGACTGGCTCAGTGATGTTTGACCAGATCTGGCTGTAAATACACTTTCTACCTGGGGATCCAAAGCCTTTAGCTGGTGGGCTTGTGACTTCAGCAAGTATAGAGAGCTGTGTCCTCTGCAGAGTAACCACCAGAATAGCCCTGCTTAGAACTCTGCCTTGTGTTTGAGTGTAATTTTCTTATCACTTATGTCAAGTGCATGCACCAACTTTCAGAAGTGATGGGAAATGGAGTGGAAAACTTCCTGCCCCGAGGCGTCGCAGGCATTTCCAACCTCCTTCGCAATGAGAAAAGGACAAAACATCACAGTTCTTAGGCCTAAAGGCTGTTTTCATTGAAATCCAGAGGGGCCTTACTACTGATTTCAGCACATAGGATGTATTGTTTCATTAGGGTGTTCACACCTAGGAGAGCTCCCCTGCAATCTTGCATGGGGAGGAAGGGTGGACCAAAGCCAAGGTGTATCTTGTCAGGTAGAGATTATAGCTGGGCAGATCTGCACAGGGAGACAATGCACTCTGTTTATATTTATAATATCTTCCCAAAGTCTAGAATATGAAGCAGTACAGCCAGTAGAGCTTTTCACTTAGTTATCAGGAAACACAAACTTTAAATATTAGAAGTGAGATTCCTCTCTTCTTGGCCACTACTGGCCTGGTAGACCATGTGCTGGACCTCCACCTTCCTCAATCCTCTCTTTTCAAACATGATATGAAAATAAGTGTGCTCATCTGTGCTATGTCTGAGGTGATCTGATCTTCTCTGTTTGCCACATGCACAGCCACTGTGCCTGGGGAGTCACTAAGAAAGCCAATATGGTTATAGGAAGTACAAAACAGAAACCCTTTTGTTCAGGGAACTGCTTTAGTAAGGAAGTAGAACTTGTTCTCAAGCTTCATCCTATGTAATGCAACGTAGAGTGTTCAGTGGGTTTGTCCATTTCATGAGGTACTGCTCGTTTCAATATAAGCCTTGTTAGCTAGTTAAACTATTTAATTAGTTATAGCTGAGTAGCATTAAATTGCAACTGCTTACATATGTATTTTACTAGAGGACATATTTCATATGTGCCCACAAAGGTTGGGACAAAATGCTACTCCATCCAGGTAGCATCCAGTATGACCAGACAGCTTCCCTGAGCATTTCAGCAAGTAGTCCTAATTCTGCCCAGGGGAGTTTGTGGAGTCTCTTTCTCTGCAGACATTTAAAACCCACCTGGTTATGCTCCTGTGTGACTTGACCTAGGTGATACTGCTGTGGCAGAGGGATTGGACTAGATGATCTTTCAAGGTCCCTTCCAATCCCTAATGTTCTGTGGAGGTATTTAAGAGTCATATAGGTATAGTGCTCAGGGATACAGTTTAGTCAAAAACTTGTCAATATTGGGTTAACTGATGGACTGGATGATCTTGCAGGTCTTTTCCAGCCCAGGTGATTCTGTGAAGAAGAGATGCCTGTCTATTATTTCCAGTCTACACACACGCAGGCAGATTTTCACAATTTCATGTCCTACACACTTTCAGAATCTTGAAATCAGGTTGACATCTTGTTTACTCAGGGCTTGAGGATTTTTGTCCATGCCAATCTCTTTGCTAAGAAAAGATAAAAAGGGGGAGGATGCAAATAACCCAGCTGTGTGATGTGTGCCTTTTGGAAGTTTGTAATGTAACATTCATTGAGAATCTCAAGGAGTTTTGTTCAAGGATGTGGGGGCAATCATCACAAATACTTCCTGACTGTGCATCTTGTGCATGATACTACCATTAACTAGTCCTTCAGGGTGAGGTAAGCACTCTTATGTGCTTTTTCAACAGGCAGGATGCTCTGAAAAAATGTTTTCTCAGTAAGCTTTTTTTTTTCAGGGAGAAAATTAGCTTTATCATCCTATTCTACCAAGTCAGAAAGAATAAGCATTCTATTTTTCTCCTGGATTAAACTTTGTGAAGTTATATTTCAACTTGAGTGTCTTGATTTGGTTTCCAAACACCTAACCCCCATCAACGTGCTTTACTACAGTAAATGATTTTAGGTAGCTCTGTTTAATTTCAGCAAACTTTTGTGAACCAAAATCATCTTAGATACACAGTGCAAAATAGTTTTTAAATAACCTCTCTTTGGGCAAAATCAGAGGAGAATGGAGGATGGAAGGTGCACACCTCATGAACTCTGATCTTTCTGATGTTCCAAATTTGGAGATCTAACAGCCACATATTCATCTTAGTCTCATGGTGAGGATTTTGTTTGCACAAGGAGTTTTTCATTTACCTTCTAGGCTCAACCAGCTCATGTTGTGCCAGTCAGTATTTGTGTGGCCTGTGTCTCACTTTCTGATTGTGGGAGGGATGAGCTCATGTTTTTAGTAACTGATGTACCAACAACACATATTCTTAGCATCACCAAGGTGCTGGATGGGTTGGGGAATTTTGGTGACTTGAGGACAACAAATGTTTATAGCAAAAGTTATTTAAGACATATCAGAAAGAGACAGCTCTGAAAACTGGAGTTTATAGACAGCTTTAGTGTCATTTATGTGCTGCATCAATTTGTAAAAGAATTAAAAAGCAAAATACAGTTGCATTCTTCAGACTGAGTTGTAGTCAAATGATATAAAGGGGTATTTGCTTTAATTATGGTGCAACAGGTACATTTGCTATATATCGTCTTGCTCTGTAAATTTCAGAAGATCCAAGAAGCTTTGGGAAGGCAGTTATGTGTTGCTAAACACTCTGTGCTATAAAGAGCACAGTATATTGAAAACCAGGCACATATTCATGAATAAATAAATAAATCCTGGCAGAAATATATGTTAGGGGTTAACAGACTGTGTACAGCCAGCCAAGAGAAAAATATAATCAGAAGCCTGATGCTGGTATCTAGGAGCAATACAATGAGTACATTGAGTCATTCAGGTTGGAAAAGACCTTTAAGATCATCAAGTCCAACCGTTAACCCAGCTGTATGAAGGCCACTGCTAAACCCTTTCCCTAAGCTCCAGATCTGCACCACTTTTCAACATGTCCAGGGAAGGCGATTCAACAGACTACCTGGGCAGCCTGTTCCTTCTTAATAAAAGCTGTAATTCTCCTGTTAAGATCAATTACAAATGCAAAAGCACTATTCACTCATCAGGTGATTTTGTTTCCTATGAGGTTCCACAAAACTAACATATAGATACGACAGTAAATGTGCTGCAGTAAATAACCTTCCTTCCAACTTCTTCATGATCCGGCACTGTCTCCAAAATCTTTTTATCTTTATGCATCATGGTGGGTAAACAAGCCGAAGAGTGGGTAGGAAACATCACGATCACAGAATCACAGAATCACAGAACATCAGGGATTGGAAGGGACCTCAAAACATCATCCGATCCAATCCCCCTGACACAGCAGGATCACCCAGACCAAGGTGCATAGGAGCATATCCAGATGGGTTTTAAATGTCTCCAGTGAAGGAGACGCTACGACTCCCCTGGGCAGCCGGTTCCAGTGCTCTGTCATCCTCACTGTGAAGAAGGTCCTTCTGATATTTATGTGGAACCCCTTCTTTACCACCATGGGGTGAATAGTAATCTATTGTGAATCTTTATATTACAAGACAAATCCATTTGGGATTTATCACTATTTAAAGGCTAAAATAGAGTGCTTCTTTCTAACGAACATATCCCATGTTCTTTAAGAATAGAGAGGCAAATACAGTTAATTACAAGCATTTTAAACAAGACACTACTTTTGCTCCTTTCTAAGTTCATTTGATCCAGAAAAAAAAATGAGTTAGGCCCAAGAGATCACCCTACTTTGATTTATGGGTCCTTTTATATAGCAGGCAG
The DNA here is from genome assembly GCA_013400115.1 of Rhinopomastus cyanomelas. Lineage (NCBI taxonomy): Eukaryota > Metazoa > Chordata > Aves > Bucerotiformes > Rhinopomastidae > Rhinopomastus > Rhinopomastus cyanomelas. The sequence continues at coordinate 466,576 of VXBP01006017.1, read as the reverse complement.
TCCTCCCAGTAAGGAGGAACCGCTGTGATGTTTACAATTTACAACGTAATGAAGCCAAGCTGAACATATAGAGGCTACATGCAAACTGTGGTCTTCAAGCTTTACTTCAACCCACCTCCTTAAAAAAGTGCTGGGAAAAGGTTTGGGTTTGTTTTTTTTCCAATAAATATGTCCCTGTGAAAGCTACAATGTCATTAAGTATTCACCGGTTTAGGGAAGAGGGGAATAGCAGAGTCTACTGCTTACCCCCTACCAGTGATAAATATTCCTGGCAACCTTTGGGGTTTTTTAGATATACACACACATATATATAAATAAATAAAAAGTGACAGGGCTGCATATGCATTTCCTGAAAAATGTTTCCTGGTGGAATCACTGCTCCTGGAGGACTAGAGTACCATTGCGCAGACACGACATAGGCACACCAATAATTTCCCGGGGATAGGAGCAGAACTGGGGATTCTAAAATGCATACTGGAGTAATGATGGGGCACTGCGACCTGCTCTGTTTCCTGTGCTTTTCAACAGGGGTCTGGACGATTTGCCCAGCACCCAGAGAGTGTTAAGCACTTTGATCTACCCCAAGGCAGGTTACAAATGAAGAACAGTGTAGGAGACTAAACATCAGTGTAATAAAGACCATTGCTCATGCCGTATTGAAATTAATACAATGCCCAGGAAACCCAAAATGTCCAGGCAAGGCTGCAGCTGGGATGTGTGTGCTGGAGTCTGCATGCACTACAGCATCAAGAGCACTGATTCCAGATATAAAGTTTGGAGTGGGTATATATTTCATATAAAATACCAGAACATATTATTTTAAAGTAAGACATCATTTTTAAAGAAGACGTCATTTAATATTCAGGACTCTTAATTATTGATGTTGCTGCCTACATCTGCCTGTTATTGAACTCAATAGCCTGATCATAGAATCATAAAATCACTGGGGTTGGAAGGGACCTCCAAAGGTCATCTTGTTCAACCTCCCTGCAGTGGGCAGGGACATCCTCAACTACATCAGGTTGCCCAGAGCCATGTCCAGCCTCACCTTGAATATCTCCAGGGGTGGATCCTCATCTACCTCCCTGGGCACCGATTCCATCATTCAACCCCCACCCTGCTAAAGAGCTTCTCCCTAACATCCAACTTAAAGCTACCCTTCTCTCATTTGAAACCATTGCCCCTCATCCTATCATGCCACAACACCCTTTGCTTAGTCAGCTGAATCCTGATCCTGCAAAGACCTCCATCCTCTGTGTTGGTCGCTCCGATGGGTAAACACCACACAAACACAGGCTCTGCTGACAGGACACCAGAGAGGGGTAAAACCCTCTTTCTAATGGATAGCTGTTCTGTGTGCAGAAACATGCTCTAGTGAACTCTTACGTATCCATCTGGAGGACGTGAAAGACAGGATTTATGCCTTACTTTCTCACCCTCCCTTCCCCTCTCCAAGCTCTCAAGTGCTCTTTAGGAATCATCTAGGTATGAAAAGGCCTTTAAGATCATCAAGACTGACCATCAATGTAATTGAGTCCAATGTCACATCTACATGTCTTCTAAATACCTCCAGGGATAGTGACTCAATCACTTCCCTGGGCAGTATATTCCAGTGCTGGACAAGACTTTCAGTGAAGAAATTCTCCTACTATCCAATCTAACCCTCCCCTGGAGCAACCTGAGGCCATGTTCTTTCATCCTACCACTTGTTAATTGGAAAAAGATGCTCGCATCTTGCTACAACCTTCTTTCAAGGAAACAACAAGTCTTCCCTGAGCCTCCTTGTCTCCAAATGATGCCAGTACCTTAGGCAGCTCCACATCAGACTTGTTCTCTAGATTCTTCACCAGCTTCATTCCCCTTCTTTGGACACATGCTGATTGTATTTAGGCTGTGTCTGTGGAGTGGGGAAGTGAAATAGCTCCTGCAATCAAACCGGGTCTGCGATGGAACTCATGTGCTCGCAGCTGTGAAAGTAAAGCTCCAGGTATCTGGTAAAGGGTCTCTTAAAACCTCTAACTTACTTTTTCAGTTGCAGTAGGAGAGAGACAAGCAGACTCCCTGTCACACACTTTAAGGAAAGTAAAAGCCAAGCCTCTCTTTCTCGCAAGCTGCTGTAAATTGTGCTCTCCCACTCTTCATCCAGCAGACCAGAACTGACAGAAGCTGTGAGGGAAAGTGCTCACGCAGTTTTGCACCAACTGAAACTCTATTATGCAGCAGTGTTTCAGGTTCTATTAATCTTGGGGTTTTTTTTCCCCAAAGAACACGCAATTTGAATTTGAATTTCGCTCCCTTTGAAAGCCTCTGAGAAGATTTCTCAGTCTTACAACTGGGTTACAAAAACAGAGTCTCAGTCTGTTAAGTATTGCTGGTCTTCATGTATTAGTGTGTGTGACTTCTTCACAGTGAGGGTGACAGAGCACTGGAACAGGCTGCCCAGGGTGGTTGTGGAGTCTCCATCACTGGAGATGTTCAAGACCCGCCTGCATGTGTTGTCCCCTGGGCAGCAGCCCTTAAGAACAAAGGGGTCCAGGATGGTTGGACCTACTTTAAACAGGAGCTGTTGAAGGCACAAGAACTGGCGGTTCCCATGTGCCGAAAGACGAGCCGGCGGGGAAGGCGACCAGCCTGGATGAGTAAACAGCTCCTGAAGGAATTAGGGGAAAAAAAGAGGATGTATCACCTTTGGAAGGAGGGAAGGGCTTCTCTGGACATGTTCAAGGGTGTAACTAAATTATGTAGGAGAAAAATTAGAGAGGCAAAGGCCCAGTTAGAACTTAAGCTGGCCACCTCTGTGAAAGATAATAAAAAGCAATTTTATAAATTTATCAATACTAAAAAGATGGGTAAAAAGAGCCTCCACTCCTTACAGGACCAGGAGGGGAACACTGTAACTAATGATGAGGAAAAGGCTGAGGTCCTGAATACCTACTTCACCTCAATTTTTAATAGTGAGGAGGGAGGAGTTCGGGGCAAATGGCCTCTCGAACTGGGGGATGGGGTTGG
>VXBP01006017.1:330100-463014 GCA_013400115.1 Rhinopomastus cyanomelas | reverse complement strand
GTCCAGAGAAGGGCAACGAGGCTGGTGAGGGGCCTTGAGCACAAGCCCTATGAGGAGAGGCTGAGGGAGCTGGGATTGTTTAGCCTTGAGAAGAGGAGGCTCAGGGGAGACCTTATTGCTGTCTACAACTACCTGAGGGGTGGTTGTGGCCAGGAGGAGGTTGCTCTCTTCTCTCAGGCAGCCAGCACCAGAACAAGAGGACACAGCCTCAAGCTGCGCCAGGGGAAATTTAGGCTTGAGGTGAGGAGAAAATTCTTCACCGAGAGAGTCATTGGCCACTGGAATGGCCTGCCCGGGGAGGTGGTGGAGTCGCCAACTCTGGAGCTGTTCAAGGCACGATTGGACGTGGCACTTGGTGCCATGGTCTAGCCTTGAGCTCTGTGTTGACAGGTTGGACTTGACGATCTATGAGGTCTCTTCCAACCTTGATAATACTGTGATACTGTGATACTGTGTTCCTGTGTGATTTGGTCTAGGTGATCCTGCTGTGTCAGGGGGATTGGATTAGATGATCTTTCGAGGTCCCTTCCAGTCCATAATGATTCTATGATTCTATGACTTGAACTGGAGTCCAAGTGCTAACTTATGTTTCTCAATCTCATATGGACAGAGATACCCAGAACGTCAGCTGTCCTGCTTCAAGGAGTGCCCATGTAAGGATGAGAAGTAATTAATGAAGGATGAGAAGTAATTAATGACCAGACCTTAAAAAAGCCCAGGGATTCTGCCAGTGACTCTGTTGCTGATAAGGAAGGTTGTTCTTCAGGATGTGGTTGAATGTATGACTTTCCTTCTTACAAGAGCAGACTTGGACAGAAGAGTGTCCAAGTTTTGTTTTCACAGAATCACAGAATCAGTCTGGTTGGAAAAGACCCCTGGGATCATCGAGTCCAACCATCTACTCTACCTTACAAGTTCACCCCTAAACCAGATCCCTCAGCACATCATCCAAACGATCCTTAAACACATCCAGGGATGGTGACCCAACCACCTCCCTGGGAAGCCCATTCCAGTGCTTGACCACACTTTCTGTGAAAAAAGTCCTCCTAATATCTAATCCTACCTTGTTGTAACTTGAACCCATTCCCTTTTCAAGCCGAACGGTGTTACAGAACTTAGGGGTGTCTTGTGGTCTTGTGTACATACGAGTAAAGAAAACCTGCTCACAGAGCAGAGAAAGCTGTCTGGGAAGACTACAGAAGGAGCTCTGAATGCATTTTAGAGGTTTGCATCTGAAATGAGTAGTCAAGGTTACTCATGGTGAAATTGGTTTTTAGGTAAAAAGATGAGGGGTCATCTCTGACTCCAGGGTGAAGACAGGCCTTCCACCACAATTAAAGCTAAGATACAACAAAAAAAAGGCCACTTGAAGGGAAGGGAGAATCCTCGCTGAATTCTCAATAGCTGAGGTGGATTTTGCCTCTCAAGCAGGCTGTTTATACCCACTGTGCCTCAAAGCAATGCTTTTGTTCCATTGAGGCTCAGGATCTTCTGCTGATATTCCCCCTCAAAATACATATTTGCTTCAATATCTATCTCACAAAATTTCTTGCCTTAATCAGGTCTGACTTTTAGACACTGTTACAGAAACAGTCTTCTTTCTAGCCAAAGAGGAAAAATGAACTTTCCTAATTGGATTGATAGGACTGCATAGATTTCAATTTTAAGTACTGACGGTGGAAATGCAGCAATGAAGGCTTTCCTATATGTGGAATTCATCTGTGAAGAATTTAAAGGGACGTCATATAAATAGGCTTTCTGACTGCATGCAGGCATGAGGTGAATATACATTCACTGGCTTTTGCTATAAAATTTTATTCAATCCAGAAAGAGCCTTCTCTTTTGGCTCTGTATTTGGGACAGATTAGCGATTCTGTAGCTTTTTGGTAGAAAGTGCAAAGATTTAAGCAGAAGCCTCATGTTCCTTTTTGAACCAAACAAGATGGTTTGAAGTGATAAATCCTATGGCTCGCCTTAAGGTTTTCAAGTACACTTTTACAGAAGGCTATGACTACACTGAAGAAACAAGTAGCCTGGAATACACACAGCAGCCTCAGTTAGTTTGTTTTCCTGTGGACAGCAATGTTTTTGTTTCAGTAGTACAACATCTACACTACCAGGGGATCTTTCTTGAGTGGAAATCCTCTTTATTGACACTCTTTTCAACTCTTTTCCCAGACTTGTACCATTTTGCTTTCTGATTAGAGAAAGAGCATCAGTTTTCAAAGCTAGGTGTCATGAGTTGGGTAGATGAGAGAATCCTACCTGTGGTTTGGTTTGACGATGACATGTACAATAATGTGTGCTATTAGAAGAGCAATTAGTTCCATGTGTGAATGGAATTAGTAGAATGTTTCCTTGACTTTAAAACTACAAAGCTATTTACCTTTTATATGCACGTTATCCATAGCATAATTATGTTCACACGAGTGCCTAGCCTTTCTAATCTTGCTTTCACATGAAGTTAAGCTCTATAGAGTCTTTAATAAGCTATCACTTTTGTCGTGGTTATCCACAGTCACATAATGTACGTTATTTTTGAAGTACTAGTTTTTTTTTTAATTCCTGAAGCATAAAGCTAAAAGTAGTGTTTAAAATACCCCAAACAAGCAGGTGCCTTTTAAAGTGGTCGTTTGACACTTGAGTTGTTAAATGTTTATACGTCAAGCAGCACAAGAGCTATGCTTTTCTGCGCGCTTGAGTTTCGCAAACTACTCCCCCACTGAATTTCACAGAACCACAGAACATTAGGGACCTCGAAAGATCATCTAGTCCAATCCCCCTGCCAGAGCAGGACCCTTGAATTCCCATTTGATTTTTAGAAAACCCAGAGCTGTCTTGGTTGTGGTGGTGCTGCAGGTAGGACTGGGGCATCGCATCCATTGTTCTATTCCTTCCCACCTGTGTTGGGGAAGGGTTAAACAGGTAACATAAAACAGAGAAAGTCCTCTTAAAGAGGTTAAACTTCTCACTCTCAACAACCTGATATGTCTAATGTAGGAGGTATCCTTTTGGAAAAAGGTTGTTAAACATGAGTTTTGTTTACATATAATGTCATGCAGTTATCGGCATAATCAAAAACTTATTTAATCCTTTCTAATTCTAAAGTGATTAGCAAGGGCTGAGAAATCACCTTATCTCACTAAAACACAGGTATGAACACAGAGTAAATATTTTGGTAAACAATTATTCTGCCCTTGCATATTCAGCAGTGTGCTAAATTATGCATAATCTTGCATAAGTAATAAGTGAAGGTAGCTTAAATTCAGGGTTTTTTTACCTGACCTATTTCTTTCAGTGCTGTTAGCTTCTTAAATCATGTATGAGCTTTCCGTAAGGCTTCAATGAGTAGTTCTAGTGGAGAGACTTCAGTAATAAATTTCAGGAGAAGACAAGTTTTTTGACAGGCATAATGCAACACATACAGAGTCTGGAACTCACACTCTGGGAATTTAGAGCAATCCTTGCAAAGCAGCTTTTCCCTGTTACATTAATAGAGAAAATGAAGTATGAAAGTCCTCAGGAATTACTGCTAGGTGTAATTTAAATAATTTACCAGAAGACAGTTCAGCACATGCATAGAACAGGGGCATACAGAGTTTGCCATAAGCAGTTTATAAATAAACTATATTCTGCTGAAGTAAGTCAGGCATAAATTATAACTATTCCTTTTGTGGCTATACTCTGTTCCTCATTGTAATAGTTATTTAAAAAAAAATCTGGGTTATGACCTTCTACTAGAAATCATAGGCTGTGCCTGCCTTGTACCTTGCTTATGAGCATGCTTACATTTAATAGTTCGGCTGCTAGGAGATCAAAGTAGAATTACTATTGCTGTGGGAGAGGGGATGGGGTGGGGGGAAGGAAAGTGCATTACATTTCTATAAACAGAATCTAGGTAGAATTTTGTAGCTCAGTGGAAAAAAGAGTGTTCCGTGCCAGAGACCCTTGAGTAACGTCTGACCATTTCACAAAACCCTTATGCGCTCGGTTAATGCGTCTCTCCATTTCTGGCCTCAAGTGCTGGAAGTTAAAATGACAGAATAACACGAAAGTACCAATAGAAGATAAGAAATGAAGATCCTAGGGAGCATGGAGAGGGTAAATAATTTGTTAAACGAACTTGTAGCTCTGGGATGGCTTCCGCTACTGCGTAGGAGGTGCAACACTAACCATTAGGGTTATTAGGGACAGTTAGTGTTTACCAACCAGAAATGTTTTCATTTAGTTTTAACTGTGTTTAGAAATAGGAGTCCAAGGTGAGAGGTCACATGATCCTGTGATTTTCGATCTTTGGTCATGGATTTTTGATTATAAAGTTAAAAACTCATGAAATATAATTAATTCTGCCTCCTGTAATTATGACACAAGGAAAACATGACCGCGGTGCAGTGCCGTTTCCCCTGATCTCTGATTTCGGTAGAGAATACTGAACATTCTCTACATGTGAATGTAAATATTGCTCTTATGAATTTCACCTTCTTGGCTTTTAATGTATCTGCTTCTCTTAACTTACTCCTAATTAACTCCTCTTGTTCATCTAATTATGGATAAATCTCAAAACAGTCATGGGTCAGAAAGGACTCGCAGTCTTTTCATCCTTTGCAGCAAAAAACTAACTCACGTTCTTAACCTTTGAGTATCTCCTTAAAGATATTTTCTCTCAGAAAAAATATTTTGGTTTCTGTCAGAATGTGGGATTTTTATGAATGACATTTACTAACCTGTTTTTCATGCAATCATGTATAAAGATAGAAAATCTGATAATTTTTGGTAGAAGTCTATTAACTGAAGTATTATATATGATTTCATTGTTTGTATAATGATATTAATGATAGAAGGTTCCATGTCAATATGAGAAGGAACTTCCTCACAGTGAGGGTGATGAAGCACTGGAAGAGGCTGCCCAGAGGAGTTGTGGACTCTCCTTCACTGGAGATGTTCAAGGCCTGCCTGGATGTGTTCCTGTGTGACTTGGTCTAGGTGATCCTGCTGGGTCAGGGGGATTGGACTAGATGATCTTTCAAGGTCCCTTCCAATCCCTAATGATTCTATGATTCTAATGTGTGGCCAATCATGCAGTTATGTTTAACCTAATTATGTGTGTTGGTAATCACATCAGTAATCACATTGATTAAATATATATCTGTGTATGTATTAATGCAGCTACACCACGCGTGACTGTATCCATAAATCATGTTCTCCTCAACCTAGCATTCAACAGCTCACCCAGGTCCACTTTGCAAATCCCATGCTAGTGTAAGGATGGACACCGGGAATAGGTAAAAAATGCCCTTGGTCTTGCTTCTCTTCTTCTAAAAATATTGATATGAAGGGAGCAGTAAAGGGAGGAGGGAATAGTAGGGAATTATAGCCGTAGGAAATCCTGACTACCCTTCCCAGACTGCCTGAGGGATGAAGCACTCTCTGTGCTTCACCTCCCTTTATTTACAGTGCTGTGGGTAATTTTGAAGCCCTCATTCACAACAGTCCAGCTTCCACAATTTCTTAGGATGGGCTGGTTGTTCTTCCTCCACCAAGAAGTACTGAAATGTGTTTCCAACCTGAGCAAGCGAAGCTTTGCGTAACTGCAGTCAAGTGCAGGGCCAGACCTCGTCGCTCAGTTTCTACTGTAACCAGTAGAAATAAATTGGCCATAAATTTGGGATAAACCACTAATGGAAGTGGTTTTGTTCATAGGATTGCAGGGTTTTTGGTTTTATTATGGGTTAATCTTTTTGGTTTCTGCTCCAAAATAGAGACAGGGTTTGTGACATCTCACGTAGGGGTTGGAATGTCCTCAGTCATGTTCCTGATAAATCATTTTCCAAGTCACAAACTGGTATGCATATGCAAAAATTCTATGTACTTAATTGTCCCCCCTACCATTGGAATGTGCTGTAAATAACATTTTCTTTTCTAAAAGAACCCTGACTCATTATCCCTCTGGTTAAAGCAGTTTTCTCTCCTAGAGTGGGAAGTTTCTCTGCTATTAAACCGAAGTGTTAGGAAATTAAGTAATGTTAACAAGGAATCTCTCCTTAATATGCAATAAATAGAGGTTGTTGGAATGATAAAAACAGTTTAGTTCAAACAATTTAATTAACATCCTTACAAGGATCACTGAAAATAAAGTGAAAATAAAATAAACTCACTGTCATGATCCTGACCCTGTGTTGCAAATTAAAAGCACAGAAATGTGTCATAAAATTTCAGCAGCTCAATTTGGGTTCACTTAATAGAACTATGACAAAAGCAAATGTTTTGTCACTTTCAGACTGTTGCCAGGAAAAAATGTCGTGCATAATTAATGATAATCCGCTCTTTAATTTGTATATATAAAGGCGCAGGAAGTTGCCACTGATAGCACAGAAATAACATCATTTTCATTGTTAAAGCAGCAGAACTGTTTAATCTAAAACAACGAGCCAGGGAAAGGATAATGGAAGGTGTCAGAGGCACAATAAATAAGATTAGAGTGGACAAGTAGAAGTGAAAAGTATTAACTGCATTGAAATTTTCAATTAGAAAGTCAAAGAAAATCCTTTATGAAACATTCCCTCCACCTGCTTTTAAACCTTTCTGAATAAATGGGGCTGAATTGCCTGAACACTCGTTAGTACAAAATCAAGCTCTTTCAAAGGAATTATGGTTTTATGTTGTTACTGCAGACACTTCAATGATTTTGAAGAACACACCAAGGCTTCAAGCTCTTGAACACCTATGCTTGGAAAGGCTATTGGCAATTAGTCTGTCGCTTTTCTAAGGGGACCTTCAATACCAAAAGCATTGACAGAGTACATTATGTGCCGATGCTACAGATCACTTTGCTGTCCTAGTCTCCTTAGGCGAGTAGCGGTTCAGGGTAACACATTCTGCCAAATATGAGGAGTACAGCAAAGCAAACATAAGATGGTGTGGATCAGAAGCGGGATGGTTAGCAGATGGAGAGAGGTACTTCTCCCCATCTCCTCTGCACTGGTGAGACCACACCTGGAGTATTGTGTCCTGTTCTGGGCTCCTCAGTTCAAGAGGGATCTGGAGCTGCTGGAGGGAGTCCAGCGTAGGGCAACGAGGATGATGGAGGAGGTGGAGCACCTCCCTTATGAGGAGAGGCTGAGGGAGCTGGGTCTCTTGAGCCTGGAGAAGAGGAGACTGAGGGATGAACTCATTAATGTTTATAAATATTCGAAGGGTGGGTGTCAGGAGGATGTAGCCAGGATCTTCTCAATGTCATCTAGTGATAGGATGAGGGGCAATGGATACAAGCTGGAACATAGGAGATTCCACATAAATATGAGAAAGAACTTCTTCCCAGTGAGGGTGATGAAGCACTGGAAGAGGCTGCCCAGAGGAGATGTGGAGTCTCCTTCTCTGGAGAGGTTTAAGACCCACCTGGATGTGTTCCTGTGTGAATTGGTCTAGGTGATCCTGCTGTGTCAGGGGGATTGATGATCTTTCAAGGTCCCTTCCAATCCCTAATGACTCTATGATTTTATGGAGGACTAGGCAAATACAATTTTCACCAGCCCACTTCTGATATACTTGTAAGGTGAATTCACACTGGATTCACGCTGAGTTTATCCCCATGAGCGTTTGAATTTCATCACTTGTTTACTTGCTTAACAAATGTGACCACCGTTTCTTCTGTCCCTGGACAACTTCATCTACCCAGGCAGGTCTCTTCTAGCTGAGTAAACAGGACACCTGCTTATATGTCTTGTTACCCAAACCACAGTCACCCTGTTAGAACTCCCACGATTTTATGTAAGGACCCTCTTTAGACTGGAATGTTTTCATAGATACCACTGAGCGGGCTTGACACCATCCAAGTAAGAGATTTTATTGGGTAGGTTTTTTCTTTGTGGTTTCTTGATTTTTTGATCTATGGAGTTTTTGGGGGGTAGTAGTGGTTTTGTTTTGGGAGGGCTTTTTTTGTTTGTCTTAGTTTGTTTGGTTGAGGGGTTTTTTTGGCAATTACCTGTAAAATTGTAGAGTTCTGAAAATAATTTCCAACTGCTGTGTGGAAGCCACTGGAGTCCGAAGGTGGCAAGCTGCCTTTAGAAATGCCTTTAACATACCTAATAAATGTGGATGCCACATCACTTCAAAAAACTGCCAAAGGTATTTAGATTCTTTTTATTAGAATCCCTTTTTCCACTCCTCAGCTGTGTTTTAGCTGATCAGGATCCTGAAAACATGAAATGCTGCTGAAGTTATTGTCTCATACATGCCAAGGAATATCTACAAGACTTTATCTTCCAGCTGTGAAGAACGGATATGTTAAACAGGTTATTCACCAGATGTTCTTATTTGTAATAAAACTAAGAAAGGGAACTTTTTAAATACAATACTTAACCCTAGATGGAATTTTAGAACAGCATTTCATGCATCTTCCCAACACACGGGGATAAAACGCTGTGTCAGAGGCTGAGCAGAGTGGAGAGGTGAAGGAAAAAGGCAGCCTGGAATTTATTACCTACAGGGGCACTCCGACTATATTTATGCTAATAAACTCAGTGTGCAAATGCTGCTGTCCCACACAGTAACTCAGTTGCCCCCAAGCTGCCTGCTAGCTATGGCCATTGGGAAGCCCAGCGTCTACATGGCACCCGTGAAGTCCTTGGGAGAGCACTGGCTGACATGGGCTATTTGCATAGGGCAGAGTCTGGGGAGCTGTGAGCCACTTCTCAATAACACTCCAGGTGCTGTTCAGCTTACTGGTACAGCTGAGCATCCCACAGGCCTGCCTCCCCATTTTCCTATTAGAGGGGTGGTGTGCCCTAAAAACAATGTGCTGTAAGAGGAATTTCAAATGAAAGTTGTAGCTCTGGTCCAGCCCAGCTCATCTCTCTCTCCTGTACCATGAACATTCCTAGCCATGTGAAACAGATGGATGAGGGGATGAGGCACCTCTTCAGATCTCCCCTTAGTCCCCAGAAGCAGCACTTACCAGCCAAATTTCTTCTACTTTTTATCGCTTGTCGCCACAAGCAGAATCCAAAGCAGTTAGCTTTAGTCTCCCGTTTATCCACTCACTTACCAAGGCCACTTGTGAAGTTTTAGGTGGAATGGAGAATGCAGAACCAATCAAGAGTAAGGCTGCATATTTTAATTTCCATAGGATATTCACATAGTTCTTTGGATAAGTGGATAGATATTTCCCTTTTCATCTTCAGGAACCAACTCAAAGAGGCTGGAGAAGGCAAATTAGCTTTAATGTCACAGGAAACCTGAAAAAGGCCCAACAGTTTGAACTGCTGCCTGTGCCTCTCCTCTGTCTCCACCACTTTAGCCAGCCCCAGGTTAGACATTCATACATGAAATATCATACATGAAACTGTTTTCTACATCATGGATCCAAAATCAGTTCTGAATATGTGATATTTCTGTGAACATTAGGAAGGTCACTAAACATTTCTAATTCTTCAGCTGTGTTTTTTTCCCAGCAACTTCTATTCTCTCATAGCTTCTGTAAAATTGTGTAGACCTTGTGGGTGTTTCCTCATCAGGCTTAATGACTAAGCAATGTGTTTCCTCTGTGAGCCATCCATGTGTGCTTGTGTTGATCAGGTCCAGAACAAGATTAATTAATGTGCTAATGGGCCCAAGAAAAAATAAACCAAAGGAGGGTTCAAAACCACTTGTGAATCATAAAACTGTCTAAATTAGGGGTAAAAACCCCCCCAACAAATCTCACACTTAATTCACACAACATAAAAACCCCAACACAAAGACATGCAGACTGTATCTTATAAGGGGAAGAAGGAAGGAAGGGAAAAGAATATTGATAAATCTTACATAATATTTGATAACACGACCACAAAACATGTCCTGTGACCAGTGTGCTAATAAAGCTCAGCTGATGGTCACTCTACATTCACCAGTTTATATCATGGGGTACATTAAAAACTAAAAGGTTAAGAGTAACATGAAAATATAAGAGGCTCAAGCATTATTTTTGTTGTGCTCAGTCTAAGAGCAAACATATGCAGGTGTTAATAGTTTTGGTTTCTGTGTCTGTGTGTTTGCATGTGTTTGGATGTTTGGATTGATACAGAATCATAGAATGTTAGGAGTTGGAAAGGGACCTCTAGAGATCATCTAGTCCAGCAATATCACAGCTTGTCTGTTTCCAAAGGACCAAATGCTTCCTTAACAATAGCAACACTGCAGGTAATGAATTTTCTTCTCCTAATATCACTTCTGTTAGATTTGTACTGAGTTTCTGAAGCACAGTTTAAAACATATATGAATAGAAAAGCATTTTTAATATCTCTGATTTATCCATGTGTAGGCATTTGGATTAGAGAGACTTCCCCTCGTCTAGCTAGAGAAGCTGCCAGACAAGGTTCACAGCATCATGGTTTGTTTCATGGGATTTCCATGTGTGCAGGGCTTGTAGTTTTGAAAGACAGGTAAGAATCACAGAATCACAGAATACTAGGGATTGCCAGGGATCTAGTCCAATCCCCCCTGCCACAGCAGGATCACCTAGAACAAGTTGCACAGGAACATATCCAGGCAGGTTTTAAACATCTCCAGAGAAGATGGTGGCTCTACAAGCCACCTGGGCAGCCTGTTCCAGTGCTCTGTCTTCCTCACTGTGAAGAAGTTCCTTCTCCTATTTATGTGGAACCTCCTGTGTTCCAGTTGACACCCATTGCTCCTTGTCCTACCATTGGATGCCACTGAGAAGAGCCTGGGTCTGTCCTCCTGACACCCACCCTTCACATATTTATCAACACTAATGAGGTCACCTTTCCTCCAAGCTCAAGAGACCCAGCTCCCTCAGCCTTTCCTCATCAAGGAGATGTTCAACTCCCTTCATCATCATAGTGGCTCTGCGCTGGACTCTCCTCAGCAGTTCTGTGTCCTTGTCGAACTAGGCAGTGTTGTTCCATCTCTGCAGTCTTTCATGCTGAGCATATTTGGAAATACCTATTTCCAAGTAAGTGGAAATACTTAAGATTTTGTATTACTTGTACTTTATATTGAGCATATTATGTATGGTGGTGGAAGAAGAGCTATTTGAAATAATGACTTTTCACAGCTTCCTCCTGCCCAGCCTGCAAACCATAGCAAGCCAAGGCCAAATTCTAAGGACCACCCAGCTGTTTAGGCTGGAGTTCTGTGCATTGCAAAAAGGTTCAGACTGTCTGCTCAGGTTATGTCTCGAGTAGAGGCCAAGTCAAAAAGGACTCTGAACCGCTTCCTGAACGCTGTTGGGAATAAGTCTCCTAACAGCACCAACATGACTGTGACGGCACCCATAGGGGAAGATGAGCTCTTTGGTGTTTCTTTGACTCAGTCCCTCCACAGCATCCTGCTGGTTCTTTACACACACAGCCTCATGCCTCAGAGAAGCACCGGATTTGCAAATTTTACTCTTGAGTTTATACTCTGGCATTTAATTGAATCTTTCACTTTCATCATAACAAAGATATTTGCTGCACCTTAATCCAAAATCCATATGCTAAAGGCTCAGTAAACTATCTTTTTTCCCTTGGATAGTCAGAAGGATTTTATATCTGTGTGTGAATAATATCTCTCTGCAAAGTGGCTAATAGTTTCATCTGCCTTTATATTAACAGTGATAATAGTGCTGGAAAAGAAGCCATTTTCGGCAGTACAATTGAGAGGTTTACAGCAGTCATCGCTTTTAGGATCCCAGTTTAACACAGCATTTAAGCACACACTTAGAGCAAATGAGCTGAAGCAGCAACGCGGGCAGGAGTACTGATGGGCGTCTCGAACAGTGACCCACACGTCTCCTTGGAGGGTGTCCACTACTTTCAAAATTGTTTAGAGTCTGCTATGGAATAATGTGAAAAATGGACCTGACCTCTTTATTTTGGGGTCATCCCTGTGTGACGGCAGTTTGGCCATCACGAGGGTGGGCAGATGCGGCTTACAGCCCCGCACGAGAACGCGCACAGACCTATCTAGCTCCTCTGGGATGCTGCCCACTGCTGTAAAGTTTTACCTTAAAAAATAAACCCCACAAATAATTAGTATTAGACAACCAACTAGAGCACTTACAGACCTAAACTGAGTTTTGCGAGATCTCCATCCTTCAGAAGTCTTCTGACTTCTCCACCTCTTTTCTTTTGTCACTGCACTGGATCATGTCACAACTCTCAGGAGTTTCTATGGCTCCCTTTGCTATGAGACCTAAAGGAAGCGCAAATAACCTGGTTTTCTAGTAATACACTGAATATTAAAGTGCAATGCCATAGTCATGACAGACAAATCTAGCTAGAAATGAAGTTTGTGTACACGCTCAAATATATCATAATGTGTCTAAAGATTTAAGATCCTAGCGAGTGAAGAATAAGTGGGAAGTGATTAAATGGTAAGTGATATCTTAAAAGCACATGAGAGATTTTAAAAGGATCCGTGCAGAAAACAAAGAGCTATTAGTTAAAAAAGGTAAATTGCAGACAGCACTACTCTAATATCAGTCTTACAATAGCCATCAGAGATGAACCAGTAATGTAATTTCTTTTAAATGGATGCTATTCTAGTCACACTTATCATCTGCAGAGAAATATTTCTAATATCTATACCAGATGATAAAACTATTTTCATTTATTATTGTAGTCAATTTTTTTCCCCAAGGTTCCTGCCACATTTTCTTCTTTCCGTGTGCCATTTTTTACTTCTATAGCAAACATTGATCTTGGAAAGTTGCCTCATTTTTAATACTCAAGTGTTAATAGAAATGTAAGAAATAGGAAATTTTAGCTTGCTACCAAATTGAGATAACCTTTTCAAATCTCAGCCTAAATGTAAGCACACGTATATGATCCATATGTGAGGGATATATATACATATATATATATATAAACTGTATAACTTAAACATATCTTAATTGAGTGGTTTTAGTAATTCCTGTGGTGGTCAATACTGCCTCTCCCACAACAGTCTGACAAGACTCTCTGGTTAACTTCCTTCTAAATGAAAAGTAAAGCAGAAATAATTTCCAGAAATGTACTTCTGCCAAGTTAATGAGTGATGGATCATGGTGAAATAATGGAATTATTTGGTCTTTTGGGAATGGAGCTGGTTTTTTTTTTTTCCATTCTGTACATTAGAACCACTTTGTAGATCAGATTTCATCACCACTCACAGTGGCGTTTCACCCCCCCGTCTGGTTATTATGCCTCTGAATAAAGACACTGAAGACGTAAGCGAGACCCAACGTTAGTCTTGTGATAGGCCCACAAAAAGTTTGCCGTATAAGCCAGCCAAGAGGAGTAATTTCTGTTTTTCAGGAAGTAATTGGAGAGTAGGATGCAGTAGGTGTCAAAGATTTGAAAGCTCATTTTCTAATGAGAATAATGAGCTAACCTGACTGACTTTATCAGAGTGAAGGTAGGGACGACTGGGCTGTGAGCTGTGAACACCTGCGTAAGGAGGATGTTTGTGGTTGTAGAAAGTTCTGTAATCCGGTAGAATAAAGTGTAATGAAATTCTTTGTTTGAAAAGTCAAGGCTATACACATTCAGAGAAATATTGCAAGACAACAGTATATTTATATTGGAATAACTAAGCTGGAGATCCCTCGGATTCTTTATCACTATGTAGGATCCATGCCTGGCACTGGAAAAAATTAGAAGAGCCTTTGCTTCCTGAGGGGTTTCTTTTATTATCTTGTGCCTAGCTTTACAAAACAAGCCTTTTCCCTTTTGCACTGAAGTAGTTGGGCTCGTTGAGGCAGAAGAACAAAATAGACAACCATAAGTTTTCACCAAAGAGATTCGGTATTTCTGTGTTTACATGAGGGATGACTACTGACGAGACAGCATTTTCCATGAACTAGATCTTCCTTTCCACTTCATGTGTGACAGCAGCTGTAGGAGATTAATCTAGGAAATTCCTTTGTGCGCTGATGTTTCTCGTTCATTGCTTAGTGTAATGTAAAGATTAATTGATACCGAGTTACTGCTCTTAAATCACAAGATCAGAGAATGTTCTAGTCTGGAAGGAACCTCTAGAGGTCATCTAATCCAACCTCCCTACACAGGGACAACTCCACCCAGGTCAGGCTGCTCAGAGTCTCATCAAGCCTGACCTTAAAATAACTGCAAGACCTTAAATCATCTACAAGATCTGATACTTCAGAACTCATTCTATAGGATGTAAAGGCCATCCTATAGAAGTGATGTGAAAAGATGATGATTCCTGATTTAGTGGCTGTTGTACAGGAAAAAGAAATGATCACACATCATATTTCTTATTTGAAAAATAAACTTTTTCTGATAAATACCTGCATATTCAGAAAAAGGATAAATAAAGTAACCCTTTGCCATGTATTCTATGTATTGCCATAAGTTGTCTCAAAATTTTTATTACTTCTTACCTCCCTTTTCTGATTCAGGTCTATATTTTTCAATTAGTCACAGAATCACAGAACATTAAGGATTGGAAGCCACTTTGAAAGATCATCCAGTCCAACCCCTCTGCCACAGCAGGATCACCTAGACCAAGTCCAGGCGGGTTTTAAAACTCTCCAGAGAAGGAGACTCCACAAACCCCCTGAGCAGCCCCCTCCAGTGCCCAGTCACTCTCACTGGGAAGAAGTTATAGAATCAGTCAGAGTTGGAAGGGACCACAGGATCATCCAGTTCCAACTCTCCTGCCTTGGGCAGGGACACCCCACCCTACATCAGGCTGGACACAGCCTCATCCAGCCTGGCCTTAAACACCTCCAGGAGTGGAGCCTCAGCCACGTCCGTGGGCAACCCATTCCAGGCTCTCACCACTCTCATGGTGAAGAACTTCCTCCTCACATCAAGTCTAAATCTACCCATCTCCAGCTTTGCTCCATTCCCTCTAGTTCTGTTGCTAGTCTTTTAAATCCTTTTGGAAAGAATGCATAAAACAGTTCATATCAGCTAAGATATTAAGAGAAAACAAGTTAAACAGAATAACTGAAAAAAAATTGATCAGTAATAGGAAATGGAACGCTTTTTCCAACACATGGAGTTAAATGATCTAATTTTTATAAATAAACACCTCTTTTGGGGTATTTTTTTTTAAAAATAGTATGATGGTGGGATGCTTTACTCTGTAAACTCAATATTATTACTTTTTAGCTGAACCATACCAATTGATTGTACAAGATATTAGGCTTTATGTTTCAAATTGGTTATGGTAAATTAGTTTTTCCTACTTCAAAAGCGTATCCTGTCCTGTCTCCCTTGAGCTGTTAATCTTTAAGAAAGTTTCAATCATATCTTGCAAAAACAACTCTAGCATTTCCACATCCAGTATTTGGACGGTAGGATAAATAAGCCTTTGGTCAGGTGGCAGACTTTGGTTTAGATTCATTGTGTTTCCCTCTAGACTGGAGTTTCATTAAGCCATCTGACCAGACTATGAAATAAAAAAGGGTTTTATAGTGTCTAAATAATAAAACGTATCAGGTTCTAAGAGTTTACAGCTATCCAATGCATTGAAAACATGGAAGGTTTAGTGCTAGAAGACTGTTTCAGAGTTTTGACTGTTACAGCCCTTCCTCTTGCAGACTGTAGTGACCTCACATTCCTGAAAAGCAGATACCTATCAAATACCTTCTAAAGTGTTATTTGAATTTCCCATTAAAAAGCATTAAACACTTTTCTTGGATGCAAGGAAAGTGACAGTACCTCCTAGGAAAACACAGATCTTTCCCCATTCCCAAACCAGAATTTACTCATAGCCATTTAAAAAAAAATCTCACAGTCTGGAGAAATTTAAAAGGTTTTTTTCTCAGGCAACTCCATAGGCAGCAGCATGAAAGTGGTGTCAGAAATTCTGTGAGAGCTTTGTAACAGCAGAGGTGAACATGGCTCCCAGAACAGGCTGCCAGAGGGGGCTGTGGAGTCTCCTCCTCTGGAGATGTTTGAAACCCGCCTGGATATGTTCATGTGCAACTTGATCGAGATGGTCCTGCTGTGGCAGGGGGATTGCACTAGATGATCTTTCAAGGTCCCTTCCAACCCCTAATGTACTGTGATTCTATGATTCTGTGATTCTGTTTGTAGGATAAGGACTGGAGGGTCTTAGTTGGGAGGATGTGAAGAAGAGATGTAACGTGTCCCACATGGTCCTCTCACTCCACTCAGGGACAGACACAACCCATAGAGCTTTAGGGCATTCAGAGCAAGGAAAAGGTTTTTTTCATATATTTAAGTAGTCTTCATCTTCCTGAAGCTGGGCATGGGCTGGGAAGGCATCCTCAAATCCAGAAGGCCAATCACATCCTGAGCTTCATCAAAAGAAATGTGGCCAGTAGGCAGAAAGAGGTGATTCTGTCCTGATCTGGAGCACTGTGTCCAGCTTTAAGGTCCTCAACAAAAGGAAGACATTGACCTGTTGGAGTGGGTCCAAAGGAAGTCCACAAAGATGTTCGGAGGGTTGGAACACCTTTCTATGAAGATAGACTGAGAGAGTAGGGGATATTGAGTCTGGAGAAGAAAAGGCTCCAAGGAGACATTGATGTGGCCTCTCAGTACTTAAAGGGGGCCTACAAGAGAGATGGGAAAGACATCTCAGCAAGGGCCCTTGGGGCAGGACAAAGTGATGGTTTCAAACTGACAGAGAGTAGAACTGAGCTGGACATAAACCAGCTTTCAAGCATCATGAAGGTTTGGGTTGGAACCCCCTGCAGCCTGCAAACGTATCCATATATCAGAACTCAAAGCATTTTTGCAGAGAGTTCAAAATCACTAGCCACAGTAATATTCCCAACGAGTAATCACTTTCTCTTTACTCTTCTTCTTACTATATCATCAATTTTTTTTCCCTTACACAAGTTACATCTTTATATCCCTATATGGCAGAATGGGAACCCTTTGCATTTCCACATTGAAAAAACCAGAAGGCAGAGATCCTGTGCAGAGCTTGTTTGCAGGGTAGATCTGCACGGACACAAAGTGATTTATTTTCCCCTCTTCCTGGACACTGCTCCCCCCAATAACAGGGCAGAAATAATTAATAAAAGGAAGCGACGGGCTCCCACTTTTAGCTGCAGCTAATAACCTTCTGCCTAATGGGTGTGTGAGGCGTCCGCACAGCAAAATGAAATATTGGAACAGAGGTGTTGAAAAATGCACCCGACTGCAGGAAAGTTATTTGTTTTGAACAGTTACACATATTAATTTGTCTGCAGCCCAGGAAAAGAACGAAGATAAAGGAAAAGTGCTTTTCTATTTACTTGATGCTGGTGTCAGCCGACGCAGCGGTGCTGCCAGCACGCTGGTGAGGCAAAAAGCCTGTTAACAGGACTCAGTGCAAGTTCGGATGGAGAATATGAAGTATTAGAGTGAATGACTTGGCCTTGAAAAGCAAACAGAAGGTAGTTCCTGAATGTTCAAAGCCTTTCAGAGGGTCCTGCAGAAGTCCTCTGGCTCTGTGGGGGTGGGACATGAAGCACAGTTCATCATTTAGCTGTTAAAACTACCTGAGGGTCCCAAACCTGCATCCTGACTTTGTCTCTTGCAAGACAAGTTCAACACCAGACTGCAGGTCTGCAGGTGAAGGTGATTTTATTCCAGCAGCGAAATCCTGATAGTGAATTAGAATTTGTCCTACTTGCATTGTTTATAGAAAATAAATATGAACAATGATTGTAATATATTGATCTGCATTTACTGGTTTTCTCACTTTTGCATTTGATTGTGTATGGAAAGCAGTGTGAGGTTTTGGGATGTGGTAGGTATGTTTGTATTCCAGATAGAATCATAAGATCATTAGGGATCGGGAGGCACCTCGAAAGACAACTTTTGCTCTCGCATTAGGCAACAATCAGTTTTCATATTAACAGAATGTAGTTCAACCCTGAGAAGTACATTAAGTTATGAAGTGCATGTGGTCTATCTTGACTTCAGTAAGGCATTTGACACAGTCTCCTGCAGCATCCTCACAGCCAAACTGAGTATTGTGCCCCTCAGTTCAAGAAGGACATAGGGCTGCTGGAGGGTGTCCAGCATAGAGCAACAAAGATGATGAAGGAAGCAGAACACCTCCCTGGTGAGGAGAGGCTGAGGGAGCTGGGTCTTTTTAGTTTGGAGGAGACTGAGGGGTGACCTCATTAATGTGTATAAATATGTGGGGTGAGTGTCAGGAGGATGGAGTCAGGCTCTGCTCAGTGTCATGTAGTGATAGAACAAGGGGCGATGGGTGTAAGCTGGAACACAGGAGGTTCCATATAAATATCAGAAGGAACTTCTTCATGGTGAGGGTAATGGAGCATTGGAACAGGCTGCCCAGGGTGGGTTGTGGAGTCTCCTTCTCTGGAGAGGTTTAAAACACACCTGGATGTGTTCCTGTGCAACTTGGTCTAAGTGATCCTGCTGTGGCAGGGGGATTGGACTGGATGATCTTTTGAGGTCCTTCCGATCCCTAATGATTCTATGATTTTATGATAATTTGGCCTTCTTGGGGCCAGTTGAGGAATGAATTGAATTTTAGTTAATAGGTATTTGTGAGTCAAGTTGCAGCATTTCATTTTTTCTTGCTTTGTTTTATATACTCCTCTGTGTTATCAGATTTTCACCTGTTGCTGGAGAATGTGATG
This sequence comes from Rhinopomastus cyanomelas, assembly GCA_013400115.1. Taxonomy (NCBI): domain Eukaryota; kingdom Metazoa; phylum Chordata; class Aves; order Bucerotiformes; family Rhinopomastidae; genus Rhinopomastus; species Rhinopomastus cyanomelas. The sequence goes on along the minus strand of VXBP01006017.1, from coordinate 444,449 downwards.
CACAAACTGTTTTGTCTTCCTTGGATGTGTCCTGAGGAGCAGCAGCTGTCCATTGCAGACAGGCTGTGCAGATGTGTTGATGCTGTCTAGTTGTACCAGGGACTGTCCCCTGCCACAGAGCAGGTTGTCACATTGGCCCCAAGACTGGAGAGGCAAATCGTTAACGTTTTATTGTCATATGTACTACCCTGCTATAAGGAGTGTAATTCACCTTTTCAGTTGACATGAGCCTTGGTTATAGGGGCTGCCATTTGATTTTCTAAACTGCATGAACATTCATAATCAACTTGTAAAAACTGGGCCATGATGCATTAGGAGCTATTAAGCCATCATTTACAAACACTTTGAAATACTGCTGAGTTCCTTTCTGCTTAAAAGAGGAAATAACTGATGTATTTCAGTTTGGTAGCACTTGATAAATTCATGCAAGGAAAGCCTAAAAGCACTGTTAATTAATCAAAATCAAACTAATGGAGCAACCACATTTGTGAATCAAGGGGGAGGGGAGATCTTTAATAGAGCTCAGGGGGATCGGAGTCCCAACTTCTGCTGAATTTAAATGGGAAATTGTTGCCTAGAAGGCTTGGGTGTTTCTGGAAACCTCAGCTTAAGCCACTGTTTGTGTGATCCTTTCTCACCCAAAAATGCTGTTGATGAGGTAACAGTCATTATTTAACGGCAGCTATGCTTTTAGGATACTCCATGTGTGATATAAACACTAAAAGAGAGCTCGTTCCTCTGTTCTCAAGACTCTTTGAAAATTAAACGGACTGTAGGATACTCTCAAGTGTGCCTTTCTAAATGAGAAAAGTACCTTTCTTTTCTCCCAAGTCATTAGCAACAGGACAAGTTGTGCCAGGGGAGATTTGTGCTGGACATCAGGGGAAATTTCTTCCCCAACAGAGTGGTTGGCAATTGGAATAGTCTGCCGAGGGAGGCGGTGGAATTGCTGTCCCTGGAGGTGTTCGAAAAGTGTGTAGATCTGGCACTTGAAAATGTGATTTAGTGGGCATGGTGGGGTGGGTTGGCAGCTGGACTTTATGACATTGGAGGTCTCTTCCAACCTTAATGATTCTGTGATTCTATAATGACCATCCATGCATGATATAGGGACAGAGGGCAAGGATCAGCCTGTAACAACATAGAAAACAGACACGAAGAAGCATTCTACTTGTAAGGGTTACAAGCCTAGAAAACAACCCACCTAAACTTGAGCTACTCAATTCTTTTATTCTTTTTTGTGTGGGAAAAACTTGCAGACCTTGAGAGCACTACATGTGAAAAACCAGCAGCAGAATTTTAGAGAGGTCTGAGTCTTGGTTTTGGATGTGTATCCTTGAAAAAATCCTAGATCATGCATTTTCCTGGTTAGCATTTCCCTCCTCATCCCTTCCCCATTGGATAATTGAAGAGTGGAACTTGTTAAAGGCTCCAGCCTTCTGTTTCTATAACCCAGATGAGTGAGGATCTCTTTTTCATGGAATTGAAGCTGGCACTGGTCTCACAGGTTTGTTTCGTGGCACATTTTACTGTCTGAGTTTTCCAGTTGAAAAAGGGACTTTTTAGGATGTCAGGTAGTGACAGTACTAGGGGGAATGGAGCAAATCTGGAGATTTAGATTTAAACTGGATGTGAGGAGGAAGTTCTTCACTGGGAGGGTGGTGAGAGCCTGGAATGGGTGGTGGAGGCCTCGTCCTTGGAGGTGTTAAAGGCCAGGCTGGATGAGGCTCTGGCCAGCCTGGTCTAGGGTGGGGTGTCCCTGCCCATGGTGGGGAGTTGGAACTGGATGATCCTGTGGTCCCTTCTAACCCAGACTGACTGTGTGACTTGATCTAGGTGATCCTGCTGTGGCAAGGGGATTGGGCTAGATGATCTTTCAAGGTCTCTTCAATCCCTAATGATTCTATGATTCTAAATCATGGTACCTTATTTCAGGTCAAATGTCAGAGCCTAAAACATGAAGCTCCAGCCTGTTGAAAAGAACTTAACTGGTGCTTTCCCATAGGAAGATGGCAGCTGTAGGTCAGACTGTAGTGACTTCAGCAGGTGAGAATGTTCAGCTCACAGAAAAATAAACATATCTTGACCTAAGCAAATTTAGGGACAACGTGCAACTTAAGATGTTGAAGCATCTTGCCATTCAGGCATCCAGTATGGAAAATGAGAGACTCAGTGAGAGCGATAAGATCTACGCAACAGGTATCGATAAAATCAATCAAATCCCTTCAAGCTGCGAATTTACTCGAAGCAATGTTTTTCTGACTAGTTAAATACATCACAATGAAGTGTTCCAGTGCAGCAGTGCAAAAAGTTTTGCTGTTGATCTGAAGAAAGATGCACGCTTGATTTTGACGTTTTGAAGTCAAAATATTGGAATTTCAAATTCTCAGTTTGAAATTAGAGCTCCAGAAATACTGTCGTTTCCTCTATGGCAAAAATTATTTTGCTTTCCACTTGGCATTATCCTAAATGATTACGTTTGCTCAGGATTAATTATTCCATGTACATTAGTGGCTTTTCTGTTTTTAACTAAATCTTGGTTCTTTGTTTAATCCTCTGTAGAGACAGTTGAAAAAGGATACAGAGGCAAGTCTTACAGTCCCTCCTTAAGTTAATAACCATGTACTGTGCTCATATTTGAGCATGTGCAGTGCGTCAGGATACAGTGTGCTGGCTAATAAGGAAAGATAAGGTGCATTTGATCTGTCTCAAGTGCTGTTGTGAGCCCAGGGGGGTTGTGGAGTCTCCTTCTCTGGAGGCATTTAAAACTCTCCTGGATATGTTCCTGAGCGACTTGGTCTAGTGGTCCTGCTCTGGCAGGGGGATTGGACTAGATGACCTTCAGGGTCCCTTCCAATCCCTAATGTTCTGTGACTCTGTGATAAGCAAAAGGGGTCTTTCAATTAAGCTTATTTCAGATCTCATCAGGCATTCCTGTCATGTATGGAATGAACTCAGTAAGGATCTGCATATGGAGGAGATGAAGAATCTGGCCAACAAATACTGATTTTATTACTCTTAATTGAGAGCTTCAGAGAAGAGTTTGGCTGCATTCCTTCCATCATTGCTACAAATTTAGTCCTTCATCTGGAAGACACAGAGTCAGAAAAATAACCAGCACAGTGTTTCTAGTAGTTAGAGGAGCTGCACCTGAAAATGAGAGACGTGTTCGGCCACTCTCCAGCCAGGGAGGATGAAACCCACTCACATGTTGCTCCTCTTAGAAGAGTGCTTCAGGTCCTAGGCTGAGAGCAGGTTTGGCTGAATTCGTGTCTGCTACCACCTGTCTAGAATGTGAGGGCTGTGAAGGAGGGACAAAGGGCACACAAAGCTTAGGGGTAAGGGATGATTGACTCATCAGCAGATGCTCTCTTCTGGAGTCTGCATTTTGGTTTAAAATAATCAGAGGGGAATTGGACTAGATGATCTTCCAAGGTCTCTTCCAATCCCCAATGTCCTGTGATTCTGTGACACCATTCATAAAGAAGCTTCCAATCAAAAATGGAAGATCAGCTAAAGGCTTTTTAAAATTAAAGTCCTGTGCAAAACACCACACTCCTGCACTTGCTTTCTCTTGCTTTACCACAGAGACCCTGTCTGACCTGCAGCCTGGCAGCTGGGACACGCTTTGACGTGTCTGCTCTAACTGTGAGCTTATCACCAGCTGTTTTAGAAGAGGAGTGATGTCTTTGACTCAAAGGGAAAGCTCAAATGACTGTCCAGCCTTGCAAAAGGAGAGGGACAACACCTCAGAGAAATTTGTGTACTGCAGTTCCTGTTGGCAGTAGTTGCTCTTACATTCAGATATTTGTCATTTTGAACCCCCTGAGACTAGTAAAACTGTCTCAAATTTAGCCTGAAGAGGGCCAGAGTAACATCCTCTAGATACTTAATAAATGAGTACAATGGGGATGTCAAATCCACGGTCCCAATGGATTAGGATAAAAAATGAAGTGTTACACAGAAAGTTAGCAGAGACTGAAGAAAAGGAGTTACAGGTTCTACACCATCTAAATGCTTAAACAAGAACAATAGCCATCTAGGGTGGTCTAGGCACAAAATATTCTGTCAGAGGGATTATGTGATCTCTGAAGGTCTCTCCTGACCTTTCTTAGGGTTGTGTGATGGGCCTGTGAATTCCATGTACTCCATGCTTCTTGTCATCTTGAGTTTAAGTCATTTCTTTGCAACATGGTGTGGGGTATCTCCATATGGATAATTAGCCCAGACAAACTACCATACTAATTTGCCTACACAACTTCCAGCTTCTGGGATTCTTGGATGCCATCCACTTTTATCTACACTTCCATCAAGTTTCCAGCAGGTAACTGATGTTTCTCCAGCCTTCCAATTTTTGCTGTATACATTAGCTCTGCTTTCGGTCCGTTGACCCTGCAGGATTATTAATTAGCATAAGTCATATTTTAAGGACTTAGAAAGATGTTGAAAAAGCAGAGTGGTTACAGTAAAATAATTAGATGACTTAAATGTCTTGTACACCTTCTTTTACCTCATTGGTAGATATTTTTCATATATGTATAAACTTCCTTATGTAGATTTTAGATGCTAAAGAAGACATAAAAAGAATTTTAAAAAAACCTAGACTAGCAATTGTCTTTTAATTTGGGCATTCATTAAAAACAAAGCCTACAGCAAGGCTTATTTTCATAAACAATGCTATTTGTTTGGCGCTTTTCATGATCCAGGCTAGAGAGGGGTTGATTTACATAAGTTGATGGCACGTGTGTGCACACACACTTCATGGAGCCCTTTGCAAGCAAGCAGTTGCATTTATCCACTAATTGTGAGCTGACAGAGGTTACTACAGCGTGCGTAAGTCTGAAATTACTGTATGCAAAAGCAGCTAGAGGCGTGTGCTCATTCAATAAACATTCTACTCTTCTGCTTGGATATTTCTGTGTGGGGTTTTAGCTTCTTGGATAAGTGTCACTGCTATAATCTTTTAATTAATATTGTGCTGTGGAGTGAAGGCATGAATGGATGCTGCTAGCTGTTATTGCCATAGTGCCCAGAAGGATGCTACTGTTTTGCCAAAAATGTTCTGTCACTAATGTGAGGCCTGTTGACAGACTGTTGTTTATATGTGTCAACATGATGCCAAGTCGATTGTTTCACTACAGGAATCCTGGCTTGGCCCCAGTGGCTGTCTGAGCCTTTCTAGACAAAAAAGCTACTTTTATAGTGGCAAGCAAAAGGGAACAGCTTTTGGGACTTTTATCTTGATCTTGTGGTAACTGTGCTTTCATACAGATACTAAGAGGATTAATAATTGGGAACTTTTGTGGACAACTTGGTACATCATATTTTATACTCTCTGGGCAGAGGAAGTACTTTGAATTGAAGTGGGGCTGTTAAGTGAGTCTGATCTAATTATTGTACTAGATGTTCAATCATATTAGTCAGAACAGAGCATAAAACATTATGACATGTTTGGAAGTGCATTTTAGTGGAAAAAAAAGTACTATTTAAAAAAGAGATTTCCTGTTGACTCAGAATAAATCTGCAGATTCACTGTGGGTGGGGAACTGCACTACAAGTTTCTTGATATGGACCTCACCTTCTGGGGTTGCTGGATTCCATGTTTAGACTCCCTTCTGCATGGCTGTTTTGGGTAGTACACAAGCAAGTAAGGAACTCCAGTCTTGTAGCAACTGAAAACTGATCCTTCCTGTTCCCCCAAAACTGTTGATGTATTTTTAATAACTTCTTGTGTCTACTGTAGAGGGTGGATTATTGTTCAGTATGAAATCTTGTAAATGTGCCAATTTAATGCAAGAAATCATAAATCCTACTTAGAAAAGGTCATATAAAGAGCAGTCTTTATTATTTCCATCTTGATTCTTTCTCATTGGGTTATCTCAATTTTTCTCAACCTAGCTACTGGAAAAGGATCTTTAATTTCTTGCCCAAACCAGTGGGACGCTTGTTACAAGTAGATTGCCAACTGTCACTTTTGGGAAGAATCCTTAAATGCATGGTCCTGTCGTCTAGTCAGAAAAATGTCTCCAAATCTCAGATGAAAATGCCAGAAAAATCCATCACAAGGATATGGAAATTGTGCGAAAAATACCTCCAGCATCTGATCATTCTGCCCAAGGCTCGCCACATGGTATCCCAAATATTCATCGGAGATGCAAATTCTGCGTATCTGGTGCTATAAGTCAGTGATAGCAACGAGGGTTCTGTGGCTCAAGAATGTGATCAATCCCAGTTACATGTATCCCAGGCCAAACCACACCACTGGAGAACAAACCAATAGTGTGAATGACTGAGTCATTGAAGGTGGGGTCCAAAGTGCCATCTAATAGTGTTGTCAGGACTGCTGCTACTCACAACAGTTTGTCAGTGCTGGACCTGTACCTCTCCTCATTAGTGTCAGACTTTCAAATACAGTCATCTGATAAAATACACTACGGACACAATTCAACTACTTTTGCCCTTTGTCCTCAATCCTCAGGGATTAACATGTTTTCTTCTTTAAATTTAATAAGCTCACACTTGTAAGTGTGAGCATCTCTCTTTACATGTGCAAGAGGGGTTTCTTAGAATCTTCTGCTGTATAGCAAGTGACAAATCTGGCAGCTGTTTCAGTAGCCAGTAGACCACCTCCTGCTTTCTTCCCCTCAACCCCACCTACACCGTTCCCCATAACTCCATATCCCTGCCATCCTTAATGGATGGCAGAGGATGACAATGTACGCCTGGGAATTGCTAGGAAAGTTGGGCAACTTCAAGGCTGAGCAGCTTATCTAAAACATCTGACTTTAGAGATCATCATTGTGGCAATACTTTTGCTTTCCTACATCATATTTGGAAGCAGAAGGATTACTACAGCGAAGGACAGTTTTTTTTCAATGGAGTCTCCAATGCACCGAGGTTCAAACATAAGACAAGAAGTTTAGTGATTCAATGATGCACAAGACTGGCAGACTGTCTGGGTTTGGTCTTTATCCTTGAAAACACTTGATCATAGAGTTTTTTGTTTCACCAGTTTAACACAGAGTGTGTGCTGGAAAAGAGAGATGATGTATCTGCTTTTGTACAGCTGGATTCATACCATTCTTTTCCTTTCAAACTCTTCAGCTTTTTCTTTCTTTAGATTTTTAGAAACCCAAAAAATAGCTTTGTTTTAAGACTCTAGGAAGGATTGGGGAAAATGAATACTTTTTTTTTTTTACTGAAATTGTGGTTGCAGAATTGTAAATTATGTATGTGGTGGAGTGTATGTAGTGAGAGAAGTGCAAATGCCAAATGAAGCCAATGACGGTTTTAAAATTCATGAAAAATCCAAGCTAGCATGAGAAGCATGAACACTATAAATCACTGCTTCCTTGCCTCACAGCCAGCTAATCCAGGAATCTGCATTAGCTTGATTTTGCCAGTCGTGTAATCTCACACAGCCATTACGGTGTGGGAATCCAATGAGCTGGTGAGGAGTTTGGTTTCGGTCCATCCCCACCTGTACTCAGAGCATCCTTCCTGGAGGTAAGGCATAAAAGGAGATATATTTTAGGCCACTCCTGAGGCACTGTGGAATAGTGCACTCACTGGTCTGCACACACTGAGACTGGCCAACCTCCTCATGGCTTGCCCCATGCCATGGGGATGTGTCCCACAAGAACTGGAGATATGCTTTCCCATTTCCAGATGCATTGTAGGTAGATCAGATGGATTTTCTAGCCTTTTTAGGGGATGAAAATATATGGATATCACATATCACCAGGTTTCTGTTCTCACTGTGACAATGTGACTTTTGCAGATAGCCTGCTGTTCCTAACACGTCTCAAAGAGGAGGTGTTTCAGTCTTCAGAGTGAGAAAGAGTTGCCTTTGACTCATCACTGGCTTTTGACAGTTTTGCTGAACTAGGGCCAATAGTTCCTTATTTTCTACTTGCTTAAAATCACAACATATCAAGTTGCATTTGCGTGAATAACATGCTTCAGAATGCCTATTAGCAACAGCTCAGATCTAATGGGGGAGTTAATTTGTCTAATGTTTAAAATTATTTATCAGCCAAAGGACTTTACTCTTAGCTGATAGTAAGAGTCCTGCTTTGCCAGGTGATTTTAGGCTATTTATAGTTATCACATTTGATGTTATTTTCGTGCTAGACATCACGTAGTTGTGAACAGGCACACGCTGCCCACGTATCCTACAGCTAGGTAATCTGTCTTGCAGAGATTTCTTGTTTACGCAGATCCCTCAGCCTAGATGTTGCTGCTGAGTGCATCAAGAAATGGCTTTTCTCGGACCACACCTTTGGCTTGATGTTTTGAGATACGTTTCACAACGTGACTGCAACCTTTGTCTTGAGCAAATGGAGATTTAATTAAAAATATATTAACTCATCTCTCAGCCAGCCTAGGTTTTAGTGATTTCTGAGAGTCAACAGCCTTTCCGTTTCATACATCTTAATGGGGGTCCATTGCCCTTGATTCATGCAGCTCCCACAGAAATTAATAGGAATTACTTATAGCGAACAAATTAATTCATATCTCTCTGTACTAACGGGTCTGTAGCAAAGTGGACCAGCTGAAATTAGTGAAATGCTGAAACTCTTTCCGTTTCTTGATTTAGAAGGTGCATTGAACATTTTATTTGTAATTTCTATAGAATTATTTTACGGCTCCCATTTCCTCCAGATGACTACAAACGGGAGTTAATGTAGACATTTGCATTTTCTGTGAGTTTTTACAGTCCAAGTAGCAGCTCTCTTTTGTCACCCAAGGTTATAATTCACCTGAGTTTGTCACATGAGGCATGCACGATACAAGGTGGGGTGGAAATCTCCCTTTCCCTACAGCCTGGTAAGAATCCAGGTTACGATCTGGCTTCTCTTGTTAAGAGAGGGCCACTCTAATATAAAGCTGATCATTCTGTCATTGACACCTCGGTCTGTTACAGCACTAGGAAAACACCTATCGAGAGCTAATAACCCATGGGGAGAAGGTAGAGCAGGGACAAAGGCCGGTCCTGCTCAAACGCAGCCCCAAGGTCCATGACAACCCTAAAGCTACTCTACACACATGATGCTGACCTACAGCAGACATCAAATCCTTGCCCCAGTATTTACCATTTTCTCACTTTGCTGTTTGTTTCAGTAAAAGAGAACAAATGCTCCCATGAAGAGTCGTGATAGGTGGAGGTCTGGTATTTTCAGTGCAGTTCTGTAGGTAGACTCATCCTATGAGAAATCAGAGAACATTCCCGTATTCTGGTGCTGTTAGGATGAGGAAGAGTTCTCTTACATGCGTTTCTTAAATGAAATACGCTTCACCCCACAACACTGCTTGCCAGACAAATACTTATTTACAATAGTACCCACAGTTTTCCTACAAATGGGTAGTGATTGAAAGAGGAAAAATGGTAGTCATTTACGATTTGAAGACCACAGTAAAATAGAATTCTGAAGGATTTCTTGGCAAATAATCCCTTGAAGGATTACTGAGTGTCCCAATCTCTAAATACATGCATTTATTAATTACTCGTGCTGGTGGAATTTTCAAGATTAATACTTTTTGTGTGTGGTTTCAGCTTCACATTAGGTAGTAATGCTATTCATGGCTAAAGAGCTGTTGTTAATGCTCAGGGATGAAAGCCAGACGTTTGCTGTTTTGAACAGCACATGTGAAAAGAGGTGTAATGAAAATAGTGTTGGAAAACCAAACTATCTTTTACTTGGAAAACAATGAAATTAGAGGTCAACACATGAAAAATGACTACTTGGTTGCAGAAATGCTCCAACACATAGATTCAGATGTGGTAAAGGGACAATGGGTGTCAGCTGGAACATAGGAAGTTCCACATCAATACAAGAAGGAACTTCTTCAGAGTGAGGGTGACAGAGCACTAGAAGAGGCTGCCTGGGGAGGTTGTCTCCTTCTCCTGAGATGTTTAAAACCCTCCAGGATATGTTCCTGCGCAACTTGATCTAGGTGATCCTGCTGTGGTGGGGGGGATTGGACTAGATGATCTTTTGAGGTCCCTTCCTATCCCTAATGATTCTGTGATTCTATGGTGATAAAATCTGAGCCACTGATAAAATCTGACCAGCACTTTGGTTGGCTTAGAGACTAACTGCATCAAGCTTTTACCATTCTTGATGACAGTTAAGGACATGTTTCTTCATCAGTAATTTCTCCCGTGAACTTTCTGTTGAACACAAGTAACAGAACACTCTTCACAGGAGTGGTAATTAAGGAAATAACTTTCTGTTTTCCAAGAGAAAGTGACTCTGATCATATTTTTGCTTAGAAATGTAGTAACTTTGATAAGAAAGCTAACATCTACAAGCTTGCCAGCTTACTGATCAGCTTTTGCTTCAATAGTTGACCGTGTTTGTCTGAGGTACAAGAAGACTCTTCAAAATTAATTTAAATTAATTTGGCAGGAAGTAACAGCTAATCATATCATCAGAACCATTTTGCTGCTTACTTGCTCTGAGGTTCACAAATGATGTTTGTTTACATGCAGGTTGCATCTACAATATGTTTTTATTTTTGACACACTTGGCAAGTGTGTGAAAATTCTGGCTATAGATTTTGGTTGCATAGCCCATCACAGGCAAAGAATTGCAGATAGGCATTGTAAAGCCAGTACAAAGACCACTTTCAGTAACCACAATTCAGAACTACTAATGTCTCAACAAATTTAGTCAAACATAAACAACATAAAGGTTTTAATTTAGAGGCTACAGTAAAACCAAACTTTGTTCCCACGATAATGAGCAGTTTTAAAATAAATTGTTAATATTATGATTTGAAAAAGAAAAAAAAAGAAGGTTAATTGTCCAGGTCTTGGCCCCTCAGTTCAAAAGGGATGTGTTGCTGCTGCAGAGATTCCAGCGTAGGGCAACAAGGATGATGAAGGATGTGGAGCACCTCCCTTATGAGGAAAGACTGAGGGATCTGGGTCTCTTTAGCTTGGAGAAGAGGAGACTGAGGGGTGACCTCACTAATGTCTCTAACTATTTAAAGGGTGGGTGTCAGGAGGGTAGAGCCAGGCTCTTCTCAATGTCATCTAGTGATAGGACGAGGGACAATGGTTGTCAGCTGGAACATAGGAGGTTCCACATCAATATGAGAAGGAACTTCTTTCCAGTGAGGGTGACAGAGCACTGGAATGAGCTGCCCAAGGAAGTTGTGGAGTCTCCATCACTGGAGCTGTTTAAGCCCACCTGGATGCATTCCTGTGTGACTTGATCTAGGTGATCCTTCTGTTGCAGGGGGATTGGACTAGATGATCTTTCGAGGTCCCTTCCAATCCTTAATGATTCTATGATCAATCCTACTCTACAAGTTCACCCTTAAACCATATCCTCCAACACTACATCTAAGTGTCTTTTAAACTCATCCAGTGGTGATGGTGACTCAACCAGCACCCTGGGCAACTCATAGGTTCCAGATAGAACTTAGTCAACATAAAAACACTTTCCCTCTTCCTTCCTCCAACTTCCGGAACCGTTACTAGCTCTGAGTTCTGAAATCCAGGTTGTACACTCCTAGATTCGAAGCTGTCATTCTAACAATAACAGCCTTGTTGTCAGAGCTTAGCTGGCAAATGTGTTAATGGTGCAGAAAATAGAATGGGAAGCAGCCAGTTCTTACACAGGTATACATAAAGACTCTTTAAGGGCTTTAAAAATGTTTTACTCAAATTTCTGAGGCACTGTTGGACTGCTTTTAAGGCTCCCTCTCCTTTTATTCTCCCCTACAATTACTGTCATAATTGTGCTTAAGTGGATTGCAGGGTTCTCTGGTTCACAGGGTAGAAGGGCCCAACAACTCCTCTTTCATAGAACATTTGTTGTGCACTTTAAAAACTTCTTAAAATGCATTTGTTTGTCTACTTGCAAATGACTTGTTTTAAAAATCTGTCGTTTGTTTCTCAGAAAGATGCACTTCTAGAATCTAATTATAACTGCGCACCAGCATTGCTTCTGTTTATTTTCCTCTTACAAAAATAATTTGCACAGTGGTTACACATGACTTTTTCTCATTTGCTCTAAATCAAGCATGTACTTCATCCATTTTGCCCATAGGTAAGGACACAGATTCAGTTTATTTAATAAATATTATCTGTATATGACATTTAGAGGTTTGGTAGTATTTAAACAGCATATTAGAGGAAAGTGTGTAACAGGAGGAAGTTAAAACCCTGTAATCAGTGGAATCCATCACCTATTTTACACAGAATACATACAGAATTTTCTCCAAGAGTGTGGAATAAACACTGTGGAATAAACCCTTAGCCATCATTCTGTGGAAAATCCAGCCAATGCTTAAAAGAGAAGTTTATTTTAGGAATATACTAGTCAATAGAAGTCCTGAAGATTCATATCCTTAAGAAGGCACAGGGAGCTGGGTCTCTTTAGCTTGGAGAAAAGGAGACTGAGGGGTGATCTCATTAATGTTTATAAATATGTGAAGGGTGGATGTCAGGAGGACGGATCCAGGTTCTTCTCAGTGTCTATCTCATGATATGACAAAGGACAATGGGTGCCAGCTGGAACATAGGAGGTTACACATCAATATGGGAAAGAACTTCTTCACGGTGAGGGTGACAGAGCACTGAAACGAGCTGTCCAGAGGGGTTGTGGAGTCTCCTTCACTGGAGATGTTTAAAACCCACTTGGATATGTTCCTGTGCAACTTGATCTGGGTGATCCTGCTGTGGTGGGGAGGATTGGACAAGATTATCTTTTGAGGTCCATTCCAATCCCTAATTATTATTCTATGGTTCTGTGATTCTGACAGCTGTATCATGCCAGTGCAATTTTGGTAGCAAAAATATTGCTCAGATTGTGATTCACTCAGAAGCTTCAAATCAACCATCCCTGCTCTGTGAATGTGATTGAGAACAACCAGAACAGTGAAATGGAAAAGTTAAGCTTGAAAGATTCTTCTCCCAAGGAAGAAGAGTGAACTCATGGCAAATACAAAAAATAGGAGATGCCAATGTGTTTTGAACTATTCCTATTGGCAATAGCCTTAAAAAAGACGAACTCAGCAGTCAAGAATGTGGACAAGTTGGAATGTGAGTTGCACAGCCAGACTCAGTTGCTGCCTCTCTTGGAAAAACCTCCACAGCACATCAAATGCACAGAATGGAGCAGCAAGATCCTAGAGGACATGTTGCTGAAATATATCATGTAGGTCCTCTTTGGTGCAGTCCAAATAAGATGAGTTTTTCTGGTAATTTCTCCTCTTTTCACAGTATTTTCTTTTTCCTCTAAACCTATTGCAAAGAATGTGATCTGCACTTGCTGACAACGGAACAGTAAAAGCTGGTGACTGAGGCTATCACATATCCATTCTTGCATTGCTGTAAGTTGAGTTGGCCATCAAACACAACGTGTCCTCTCACTATTTCCTGAGGGAACAGGAAAGAGTGTTTTGCTCAGTAAGATTGCTTTTGTGTTTATTTTCAGTGTGTACACTCTTGTCTGTGATAGGAAAGAAAAGTCTTGGGAGCTAACCCTGCACTGACTAAGGAAAGAGGGACACAGAGGAAATAAGGAGGCCAATCTTGCTCCTCCATCCAGAGGAAGATTTGAGAATACTACAAATCCTAGAGTTACTTCTGCCTTTCACATCCTGTTTAAACTAGGGATGTGGGATACTGGGAAATTGGCAGGTATAGGCAGGGATCCAGCAATGTCTTTGTAGTTTGGCAACAGGTAGCAAAAAACCTGATGGACTTGGACACACTCTTCTTGTTTTCTTTGCTGTTAGATGGAAACATAAGTGATGGAGCTTGAGATACACAAGGGGTTGAAAGAGAGGAAGGGTCAAGAAATGGGAGAAGATCAACTAACATCTGAAAAGGATTAGAGACAAAGCCACGAGGGTTGAAAGAATGAGACAGGTGGGAGAAAGTGCACACACTGTACAGAGGGGGATATAAGAGGGCTACAGATAAGGTGGAACAGTATATGAATCCTTCCAACTTCTCCTTAGTGACACTTTTTTCCTGTATGAACAGCATTTAGCAAGAATTAGTACTGAAATCAATAGGGATTACTTGCAGAGTCAGGTACTACTCGGGGTGACTAATGATCGCAGAGCCAGGCCATGCTTTCTAAACCGGGAAGCAAGATGAATGTGAAAGATGAACATACATCACTTGGGCTGTACAGCAACAGGACCTCACAAGTCTGTATATGCAGTGCAACCCAGGTGTTCATCACAGCACATCTGAACTCCCTCCAGTTATGATTATTTTTAATTGTCACAGAATCTCTAACTGTGTGTTTGGGTTTTTCTTGTAAGGCAGGGAAAGCTGGGGTGTGCCAAAATTTCTGAGAAAGTTGGTGATGTAGTCTAAAAGTTGACCTTCAGGCTGGGTTTTTTTTTAATCTGCTGTCCCTGTCAAACAGTCATACAGGCTGTTGTCCAATGGTATTGTCCTTATCAGAACAGTCCTGGAAGAGCCAACAAATACAAATGAATGATCGGTTCACTTGGTTTACGATGTACGACTAACTATAGGCATTTTGCCAGGGTTGTATGCACGAGGGTTTCTACCTTTAACCACATTTCTCTGAGCTTTGCTGCTGTGTTTCTTTGTTATGTATTCTGTCATTGTTGTAGATGGTAGCTGCATTTGAAAACTCATTTCATACTGAGATATTAATTTCATACGTGTCATATTCTGGCTGGACCTTCACCAGTTGGTCACAGAAACCATTCTAATGAAGGAATGATGATGTATAGTTTATGTGGTACAGAGAAGATAATGACATGTCTAAATTAGCCTATCAGTTTGTTGAATAGATGTGCTTTTGAAGTAAAATAGCCACATTCACTTACGTAAAACTAAAACATGAGACATCCTCTAGGACTGCACCTATTTGACTGCAGCTGGTCTATGGGATCAACTAAAACTCTCCCATTTTAACCACCATGCAAAAATGTGTAGAATGTCAGTGCTGGACCCTCAGCCCCTGTTGTCTGGCTCTACAGATCCCACTGTGAAGCTTTACCTGATGACGCAGACATAGTCCCTGTGTATGAGAAGAGACAAAAGACAGAAAATACTCAAACCCCTGCTGTTTCCAGGAACAAGATCAGTTTAATTTCAGAGCAGGATTCCAACAGCTCTCATACAGAAGATTTATCTAGGATATACTAGAATGTTATAATATCCAATAGAATTTCAGAAAGTGTGCTATCTTTGCCATAGAATCCCTTAGGATGGTTTGAAAGCCTGTAGGAAGTATATAATTTTCTCAAATTATGTAAATGATTTCACAGTAATTTCTATAGGAAATAACTGGTCGTATCCTTATTAAATCCTTCAGGACTTTTCCATAAGGGAGGGATTTCTGTACTTTGGAGATGAAGCTATAGCATTTTATTAACTCTGTTGAGTTTATGCACCTAATACTTAAGCAGATTAATAATGTGTGTGGCAGAGATCTTGGGGCAACTTCACTGGGCCAGTAAGAATAATAGCCAGCTGATAATAGAGGCACAGCACTGAGCCTTTAATTGTAAATCATTTATTACAGTAAAAGGTGCAAAGAGCACTTCTAATGACAGCGGTTCTCATCAACAGTGACATTTTCATTTTATTGCTTTTGTCCCGTATTTGGGTTTCGGAACAAAAAATCCCCAGTAGTAACACATTGTAAATTGTTCAGTTCAGAGCTCACTCTTCAACTATTTATGCTCTAGTCCTTGATGGAACGTGAAGAACATGTAAGAGAATCCAGAATACAAATTATCTACCAGAACATGCATAAGAGAGTGCCTTTGTGGGCTTAGACACTGGTTTTCGTGTTATACTTAGGGGTGAAAAACAAGTCTTAAAGAGCCAGTCAGTTCTACAACCTGTTACTTTGACTCCCTCATGTCTAGTTATTTGGGAGCATCTTCCTGACAAACTCCTTTTGTCTACTTCCACACGCAAACTGAAGTGTGCATTTGGGTTTAAACACTACGATGGCTTTTCCACTTGGATACGGCACCTGATAGCAGCATGAAATGTTGAGCGAGCGCTGGGTACTTAATGCTTTTTCATTTAATGAACTGTTTCTTTATTATTTTGCAAAGCCTGCGCAAGACGTTTTCATGGTTTAAAAAGTGCCCTGCATCCTACTTCATAGGAAGGGGACCTCATTTAGATTAACCTGTGACTTCAACAGCAGGTGGTAGGAAGAACCAACGGCTTCAATGGCTGCTTTTGCACATGACTTTCATGTGTTGCTAAGATTATCAGAGGAACCTGATTACACCTCCTTAGACACTATTGTTGGCACAGTGATTAAGCTGTTATTTATTCTTTTTTTCTTTCCCCTTTTCTTTTTCAAACTGGAAACCTAAAGAGCTTTTTGGCACGAAGCAAAAGCGCTGTGTATAGAGATCAGCAAGATAGTGAGTATCATTGCCCTGTAGCTTATCTCCACATATACAGCTCCCTGGTGGATCCCTATGATAAACATTATTGGAACAATTAGCTGCTGCTGACATAGAATCCAGACACAATGGCAGTGGCCAGAAACACCGAGCCAAATATCATGGAGCCAAAACCCATAAAAACACAACACCAAGCTACTTTCCCCATTCAACTGCCGTCATAAAACCCTCCCAGTGCTATGTTTGCATAGCTGGCTTCACCGATATGGCACTGAAACACAAAGGGAGAAGCTGCAGCACTTGTCTTTGTTTAGCTGGAATTACAAGTCATTGAATTAGTATGTCATCTTTATTGCGCTGTTGTGCGTTGGAGGTGAGGAAGGCTCTCTGTAATGGATGGAGGGGTTTGATGGCCTGAAAGACAGGCTCACAGATGGTTGTTGATGTAAAACAGTTTGCCCTTTTTTAAAAAAATAGGGAAGGGGAGGAAAAATGTCTGAACAGAATAGGTCTCTGCTGATCTGAGTAGCTGTAACTAACAACATTTATGTAAGGATGATCTTAGAGGAGTCTAGGGCTAGAAGGTGAACCAAGAGTTTGACTAAAGATTAGGACTCAGAAGTGCATGCTAAGCTATTTTCAAAAAAAATTTAAATATCAGTGAGGCAGCATGACCTGAAAGGTGAAGCGGGAAAGGTCTCGCTCGGAAGAAGCCATTGCCACTATCCTCTTGCGAGGGAAGGTACCCTTGTGTGATTCTGCAGCACCAGCAGAATTCTCATCAGCAGAATCAATGGAGATGCAAAGCGAACTTGTGAGAGGAAGAGATGATTTATACATTTTAAGGAGCACGGTGATACTCTCTTCTCTGTTTAAACAGAGGGGAGGAAAAAGCCATTGCCAATTAAAATTTGCTATTAAGGTCTAAAATGAATGTTAAATTGCAGGAACTCTCTCTTTGCACCCAAAATATAAGACAACCACTTACCTACTCGATACTTCTGTTTTCTGTTCAGGTTTTCTCAAAGTGATGCTGATGTCATACCTAAAAAAGGGTTCTAAGATTAGACATAACTCAAATTCTCAAACACCTTTTTTTCTTTTTAATTGCCCTTGACAGTCTAGTTTTCTACAAACCCATCAGTCATTTCAGTCAGGTCAGTCAGAAAAGGCTGTTTGAGTCCACGCTGAAGTCGTACAGTATCTTCATTACAGTTCTTAGAATTAAAGGCACTTGTACCTTTTGTTCCTCCCCTTCCCTCCCAATTCCTCAGTTTCACTGGTACTTCTTAGCACTGTAGATAGTCTGAGACCTGTGGAAAAATCCCTCCCTAGTCAGGAGTGTTTGACTAGCTTGGTCAAAGCTTGTTAAGAGGGGAGATACCAGAGAGAAGAGTCACCCAAAGCAAGGCACTCCACTCCACGAGAGTCCAGATTTGGATGCAGGAAATGAGACCGCAGAGCATGTCTCCACTTTCTGCCCACACGTGTTTCTATTTTCACAGTTTCTCCTTTATCAAACAATACTGCAAGAAGACCAAAACTGGTGCCTGCACAGTCTTACAAATATTATTTAAATTTCAGCCAAAAGCCAGGAGTTTCAAACATTTGGTTTGGCATGTTTTAATAAATGGGTTGGTTTTTTTCCCACTGATGCTGTGCAGCACATTCAGACTTAAAGGCATTTGCATGCACATTCTGGAAGTGCTGTCACAGTTTCCCTCATAAAAAAACTTTTAAAAATTATTTTGACAGAGCAAAATCTAAAACAAAAGATGAAACAAATGAAGAGGTGAACCCTCATTTTTAATTCTCTGCATTTTTCCCCTCTTATTATGCTGTTTAATTGATCTATCAAAAATTGCTCTGTATGATACAGTTAAGAATTAAGACACATGAACGTCATCTACAAAAATCCCTCTGAGACATAGTCTTCTGTTTCAATTGAGAAGCCCATCCAATATCAACGAACTTTCCATTTGGGGAATAATTTGTGGTTAACTAGACACAATATACTTTGGGAATGCTTTTCATTGCATGCGTTTGAATTTAAAGGCACACCTTGCAGGGAGGATATGATGAAACAGCTCTTGGCTGATGGTTCGAGACGAATGATGGCCTTTCAGACATTTGTTTTGGTTAAATGTGAAGTAAGAGGCACTGTCACAGCCAGGCCCACAGTGTTATTAAGGCATAAGAGATGAAGACTGAATTCAGTCTCACTTAAATCAATGGAAATTTCACCTGCTACTGCTACAGCTGAGTTTGAATCATTAAGGTTAAATGGGCTCTTTTTTAATCATAAAATGCATTAAGTCATAACAATGTGTACTAATCCTTCTCATTCATTCTTGGAGGCTCATGGAATAGGCTTCCGATAGTATCACACTTCTCAAGAAAAAGAAAGAAGAAAAGCTGGATGTATTTTAACAACACATGTTAAAAATACTTGGGGTTTGCATTTGTTTTGTTCACCTGGCTGGCTCAGTTGGTAGAGCATGGGACTCTGAATTCCTTAGGTCATGTGTTCGAGCCCCATGTAGGACATCGTGAGACAGTACTGTAGGCTTACCCTGCTTGAGCAGTGGAGGTTGGACTTAGATGATCTTTCGAGGTCCCTTCCAACATCTAACATTCTGTGATTCTGTGATATATGTAAACATCTGTCTGTATCTCAGCTGCATCACCAACGTTTTTCTGTTTCCTGAATTTTGTATTTCTTAGTTTCTTCTTGCTGTTGTCTTTGCTTATAAGTTAGTGAACATATTTGAAGTACTATGGGAAGCTGAAGCAGATAAATAGGTTTTCTGAGTGTTTGCCTTCTCATCAGTCAAATTTTAGTGTAGTTTGGTCTTCTTGGTAAATAGTGATATCAATAAACAGAGATGCCTGCAGTTGCAAATGCTCTGGCAGGGGGATTGGACAAGATGATCATTTGAGGTCCTTTCCAATCCCTAATGTTCTGTGATTCTGTGATTCTGTGGAATGGGACAGATCTCTTGCGTATCATTAATTGATGCTATATTAGCTGCTTTGAATTAGTTCTTGCTTCTCTTCCAATTCTGACACATTTTTCCTACAGTATTAGTTATATTTCCTTTGTAGTTTCACCTCTTCCTTTGGCTTCCCTTATAATCTTTGCCCTTGACCTGGCTACATGCTTAGCCAGAGAGCAACTCTCCTCTGGGACCAGCCCTCAGCAATGAATATAAAGCCCTAATTTATACATCCCTTTAAATAAGACCCAGATGCATGGACTGGCACTAATACCAATGGAAAAACTAAAAATACTGAATCCAGAAGTGACTTAGTGTTGGTGACTCAGTTTGCTATTAAGAAATGCCTCCTTCTGAGTGATATTTTTGCTACCAAAATTGTACTGCCATCATACTGCTGTCAGAATCATGGAATCATAGAATCATTAGGGGTTGGAAGAGACCTCGAAAGATCATCCAGTTCAATCCCCCTGTCACAGCAGGGTCACCTAGACCAAGTCACACAGGAATGCATCCAGGTGGGTTTTAAATGTCTCCAGTGAAGGAGACTCCACAACTCCCCTGGGCAGCCCATTCCATTGTTCTGTCACCCTCACTGGGAAGAAGTTCGTCTGATATTTATATGGAACCTCCTGTGTTCCAGCTGACAACGATTGTCCCTTGTCCTATCACTAGATGACATTGAGAAGAACCTGGCTCCATCCTCCTGACACCCACCCTTCAAATATTTATAGACATTAATGAGGTCACCCCTCAGTCTCCTCTTCTCCTCTTCTCCAAGATAAAGAAACGCTTCTCCCTCAGCCTCTCCTCATAAGGGAGGTGCTCCACTTCCTTCACATCCTCATTGCCCTATACTGGACTCCCTCTGGCAGCTCCACATCCCTCTTGAACTGAGGAGCTCAGAACTGGACACAATACTCCAGATGTGGTCTCACCAGGGCAGAGTAAAGGGAGAGAAGAACCACTCTCGATCTGCTAACCAACCCCCTTCTGATCCACCCCAGGATGCTGTTGGCCCTCTTGGCCACAAGAACACACTGCTGGCTCATGGTCATCCTGCTGGCCACCAGGACCTCCTTCCTCCTACAACGCTCTCCAACAGGTCGGTCCCCAGTCTATACTGGTACCTGAGGTTGTTCTTGCCCAGATGCAAGACTCTACACCTTCACTAAATTTCTCTCTGTCCAACTCTCTGTCCAACTCCTCTTAGAGCACACTTTTCCTTAATAAAAACTGTTACGTTTTGGACATTGTCTAAGTTTATTATGTCACTGTGAAGCAATGGAATAGTCTGAACTAACACTTTTTGGTTTGCTTTTGTAGTTCTTCAGTGATTTTTTCCAATAACTAACAAAAATACTAAAAACAGACAAACAGAAGTGACCACGACCTAAGTAGATCTGCATCATTCAAACAAGATATTCTTGAACCCGATGCTTTCTGAACTTTGTTCATATAACACAGTCAAGATTCACCTACAAGATCTTGTTTAGGTAACCCCAAGTATGATTAGCTGGCTGCTTTCGGTGTCTTGTGCTTCTTTTTACCACCCTTTTCTGGATTTTATTCTTAGTGCTGGAGATATTCCTAAGCAAACTTCCAGAATTATTTGTCTGTTGGAATTAGCTGTAAAATTTATCATTTTTTTCTTGGAGATCAGCTAAACCCCAGTTCTTACAGGTTAGCAGACTTTCTTGTTAAGCTGATCTTGAATTTTATGTAAAGGGCTTTGTTTCGATTCGATAATTCTTACATTATATATGTTTTAGTGGCATTTAATGCTTAAATTTTACTGCTGTTTCTTACCCATCACTCATCTGGAATGTTTCCAGCACTTGCAATGCAGAAGACTGCTCATCCCCTTCTGGCTGCTTCTACCTGAAGGTGGTCATGCACTGGGGACTGATTCTGGGAGCACAAGGCACTTCTGCACCGTGTTTTTGAACAGAAGCCAGACATTTCCCTGCTAAATTCTGAACTTGAAGTTGGCAGTTCCAGGATATAGGGTTTTTATAGCGATGATGACTTGATCCAACAAATTAGCTGCCTGATATATACCAGACTTAAAATATTTAGGTTTAATGCAGTATGCTTGGATTTCAGCCTAAACTTTGTGCCTATTTCTAGAACTGGGATCTGCCCTCAGGATTTATCATAAACTGCAGCTATATTAAGCTTCCATAGCTAAGTTTACTTGAAAAACACACCAGTTTTTGGTCAACTTAAGATCTAGTATCTGCTCACCGTAAATGCCCGGATGTTTTCCTGGCTCCATTTACCTTTCCCTGTGTCTTTAAGAAAATGCTAGCAGAGCAAAGCTTACGCTAAATGAGTCAATATCTAGCAGTATCGGAGCAGATGACATAGATGTCCAAGGATGTGATAGGGATCAGCTCACACACTTTTCAGCTGAGCATATGTGTAAAAACAAAAACAAACCCTACTTTTTTCTTCGAAAGCACTGCGTATTTCAGGCAGTTAGGCAGTAACAGATGTTGGAGACTCAGTAGGAAGCTAGATGTATGCTGGGATGTCACTCAACTCCCCTTAACAAGCTGCTGTGTTGGAGAACCAGTCTCCATATAGGCTCTGCTGAGTGTCTCAGAAATAAGATGCCACTAAAATAACCAGCTTCCCATGAATACCAAGCCTCTCTTAAAGGATATACTACTCAGGGGCTGTAAGGGGAGGAGGGGGGTCTGTATGCTGAGATCGTGGACGTAACTTTGCCTGCAAAGGTATCGCAGGAGGGAAAGACTGCCTTTGTTGTAATTTAAGTAATTTTAATTTTGGATAGTGGCAGTATTGTGTTTATTATAGAAGTGTTTCATGGAGAATTGTTATAAAATATGATCCCCCTGCATCTCTGATTGACATAGCTTCAGGTAACAAGCTGTGCCATGTCAATAAAATCTATCCGGCATTAAATAACTGCATTTGAAAATGGATATTCTCCATATTTGAGAAGCCAGTACAAGCATATTAATTCCCTCTAAGACCACAGAAAGACATTCTGCTGAGTTCTGATGCAGGAGCAAAGCAGCAATTACAACGAAGCACCACAGCAATTACAGGAACTACAAATCTAACGCTGAACCGAGCCAGAGGACAAGGTGTAAGCGGGGCTGGGGACAGCAGACTGCACGTGGCACGAGCAAATCTTATTGTCAATACAAAAGATGCTTTCATGCCTGCTATGGTAATGAGTAAGGTCACACCTGACCACATCAAGGTAGCCTGAAGAGTATAATTGACAGACATCTATCCAGCTTCAAGAGACTGAGCGCAGTGACACTGGGGGACTCGGAGGTAGCCGAGTGCTGAGGGTCATACAAGGACTTTGACAGTCTGAGCGACATACAGGACTCTGGAAACCCGAGCATCGTATTTTTCACTTTCCTTCCACTGACTTCAATTGTTTGGACCTCTATCTGTCACCGGGGAGGCTGGGATAGACATTTTTGAACAGTTTAGCTTTGATTCTGCCGTGGTATTTTCTTGTTTTTCAATTAAACATTGATTTATTGAAGGTGCTTCTGGATCTTAGGGCTGTTTGGGGTAATATTTACTACAGTCTCATCCTTGGGACAAGGGAAACAAACTTCTTACCTTAGGCAAAAGACAGAAAAGAGGGCTGACAGTATCTGACCTGGGGCACTTTGTCACAGGTGTTCAAAGTGTCACCAAAAGGCTGATTGAAGTCAGTGACATGCAAGCGGACAGCCGGGGGGACCACAAGGGATGACAAGATTAGGGATCTTGTGGTTATCAGTCGCAGACCTCCTTCCTCAGTAATCACAAAGGTATCAGCAGTCCTGGTGTGGGATGATGGAGAAGTCAGTGAGTTTGTTGGGGTGAGGGAGGTGGCTTTTTCCTGCAGACCTCTCCAACCCCCAGCACAGCAGGATAACTTGAAGAGCCCAAATGTTTTGTTGTTGGTTGTTTGGGATTATTTTTCTCCCACAGTAGCTAATATTTTAAAAGGCATATCCGAAAGTAATGGGGAGTGGGTGTTGGAGACTTGTATTTGCTTTATAGTCAGCTTTACATATAACAAATGAGCATTCCATTTCTCCTGGGAAATAAGTAAATTGTATTGAAATTGAAACAGTGGCAGGAAAGAAGTAAGTGGTTTGACTTGAACCACAGAGGGAGATTACAAGAGAACAGAGATTAAAATGCAGAAACCCTTACA
Organism: Rhinopomastus cyanomelas; assembly: GCA_013400115.1. Lineage (NCBI taxonomy): Eukaryota > Metazoa > Chordata > Aves > Bucerotiformes > Rhinopomastidae > Rhinopomastus > Rhinopomastus cyanomelas. The sequence continues at coordinate 420,875 of VXBP01006017.1, read as the reverse complement.
TCATGCCAGGGCTTTGTGTGCTGTACCTCCCTCTCTCCCTGCGTGGAATTGCTGCTTCTTTCTTCTGGGGCACACCGAGCTGCTGCCGGGAAAATGGAGCCTGGGAGCAAATCATAACACATCACAGTATTTTATGGAGCCAGGAGATAGGGTTATTTTTGGCTCTTTTGGGGTTTTAAATGCTTTTTTAAAAAAAATCTTTATCTTTATTGTTAAACAGTCTTCACTCAAATAAAATATGTTCTCAGAACTACGTCTGAGACTTTAAATTCCTACACCCAGTTAGTATTTTTCCACTCATCACGCGTGAAAAAATGCTCAGGCAGTGCCCTTTTAACCACTACTTTCTCTATATTAATTGCAGATGATGCACTGGCTGAGTAATAAACTGAAATGGGATGAACTGGTCACAAGATTATTGTGCATTTATTCAGAAATTTTTTTTTCTAATTTACTATTGATTGATATCCAGCGAATTCTCTTCCACTAGCTAATAGTTTACTGTGCTCTATCAAGCTGTAGCTTGCTCCATACAATCACATTGATTAAAAAAACGAGAAGAATGTCAAAAGATTTCTGAAAAAATGTTCCCGTTAGACTTGACTGGAGTGTTTAGCTAAATGCTAGTTGGCAGAGTTTATGGCTGCCCGGAGATAACAACGTGTTTATTAAATGTTGATTCTTTGGGAAGCTCTAACTGAAACTCTCCATTGTTTATGAGGGCTTTCTTTATGCACACAAAACCCACAGGAAAATTATGGTCAAGTGGAAGGATTTTTGGATTAATTTTTTGGGATAGGAATATATATTGACTAGTATAAATCAAACATTTTAACCAAAGCTTTTTAAAAGTGCAAAGACTTATATTGTTTTAATTAATTTTTTAAAATCTACCAAATTTCCCCATTTAAAAATATTATTTTACAAACTCACTGTATCATTTCTGAACTGTTAAGTGAGATGGACTAGTTAATTTAGAATTTTAAAAGAGAAATATTTTCAAACCCACTGACTAAAAGGGATCAGCTTTACACACAAGCTGTATGAACAGACCTGTAGACCTGTGCGCCTTGGTCTAGGTGATCCTGCTGTGTCAAGGGGATTAGACTAGATGATCTTTTGAGGTCCCTTCCAATCCCTAATGATTCTATGATCCTATGACCATGATTACACTCTCTGCAATGCTGTTTCCATTGCAGAAGTGAGTACTCAGTGTTAGTCTCCCAATGGTATTACTTTAAAATATAATGATACTGTTTGATGATGAATTATCCTGGTGCAAATGGCAAGACTCCAAAAACTAGATGTTCTGAAGTATCATCCTCTTGATTTTTGCTTTTTGGAGCCACTGAATATCCTGATCATTCTTTTCTGAACAAGTGTAAATAAAGTTCTTTATTTGCCTTCACTGAATCAATTCAGATTTTTCTGTGAGCTTAATGTGTTCCCATCCACTAAAGGTCATTTTCCTGCATGTTTTTGCACATCGTCTTTGCACCCCTCTCCACTGCAAAGCATTGAATCTCTCCCGCTGTGACCCCAGTCCCTTCACTGCAGTGTTCTTTACCCAGCAATGGTTGGGACCAAACCCAGTACTTCCCTTGAGGATGCAAACTGATTTATGAACTAGCCAACAGTGAAATGGTACCTAACACCCACATAACTGCTATTATCACCATTATTTCTATTGTAGTTTTTACTGATTTGCTCTTTGCACTTCTGCATACATTGGCCTGGAGCTGTTTAGGTTACACCTTGGGTTTTGTCTGAAGAGCTTGCTGCTAGTTTGGAATGTGGGAAAGTGAATGTTTTCAGCCGTAATCTTTGAGATCTTACAAAAATGCTGCAAATGGAGACATCACTGCGTTGACAGGGAACTGGAGCTGATGGTTAAATACTCTGGTAAATAAACTGACCTACTAAATGGTGTGAAAAGTGAAAAAACTGTGTCAGCTGAGAGGCTGCCTAAAGCAGCCGTGGGGACAGGGAGAGCTTCTGACACCTGCCTGTGTCAGGCCTTGGACTGAGAGATTGAAGCTGGGGCTGTTCAGTTTGAAGAAGATGAGGCTGAGGGGAGACCACATTAGTCTCTACAGTTAACTGAAAGGATGTTGCACAGAGGTGGGTGCTGTTTTTTTCTCAGGGGTGACTAGTGACAGAACAAGAGGGAAGGGTTTCAAACTGCACCAGGGGAGGATAGACCACACATTAGGAAAATTTTCACAGAAATAGTCAGACATTGGAACATGCTGCCCAGGGAGGGGGGCTGAGACACCATCCCTGGAGGTGTTTAAGGGTGATTTAGATGCGGTTTTGGGGGATATGGTTTAGAAGTGAACTTTGTAGAGTTGGTGGTTGGATTTGATGATTCCAAGGGTTTTTTCCAACCTGAATGATTCAATGTGTCTATGATTCTAAGATATGCGCCTCATGGTGCTGGCTAATAAGAAATGTACCATGAGGACCAGCTCCAAGGGTTCTCTCATTCCTTCCAATGTCTGCTGAAGGACACTGCTCACTTTCTATCTCATCCTTACATTGCTGGTGTGAAAAACCCTTGTTGGGCAGCATGGTACTTGAGTAATATACTATATATACCCACACTATTTGATGGCAATTACTCCTAGAAAGCCAAAGGAAGCTTCCTCTTGCTACCATAGAAGGGCTTTTTCCTTAATTTCTTTTTATTATTTCAGAGGAAGCTGGTAGGTAGCAATCACCTAATCCAGAGGTATTGAATGAATATTCTAACAGCACTTCAAGTAATTTAACAGCTCTCCAAAACTGTCTGGTGAGGGGTAGGATTTTTGGGAAAACCATGGTAGAAACTCTGTTGTATAAACCTACACGTGAGAAATACAGAGAGGTTTTCACACCTACAGAGGAAAATCAGAATCCAGTTGGTGTCCAGAATGAAGATGAGCTGCTCTTTTTCTCTCTTGCCTTGATGCAGATGATAATTCCTTGCATTACTTTACTTGCTAGGGACAAAGGTGTGAATAGCTACACCATCATCTTTTCAACCCTGGTTTTATTCTGAGTCTTAGCTTTAAAGACAGAGGCTGGTGTATTGTGTAGAAATAAGTGGGAATGTGAGAAAAGGCTAAATATCATCATAAACCAAAACATTATGATACCAGAAACCCTTAGGAGCAACACTAATGCTTTTAAATGAAGGTTTTATTTGTCTCTGAGCTGCAAAAGGAAGTCACTAATGAGATGTCATTTACATTCTAACACCTGTTAAATGGCATTTTTCTCTTTCCCCAAAGAGGGGGATGTTTATGAATGTTTGCAGTTTTCTGAGTGTATCGACAAGAATTATATTTTCATAAGCCATGCGGTGCATTTTCCCTGTCTACTCTGTAGTTACACCGGAACAATATGGGGAAATACCAGGAGCTCATTTTTTTATTAGATTTGGCTGGCATTGTTATATAAACCTAACGTGGAATGTCTCGTTTGCAAAGAGATTTCATTAATCAGGATTTAACACAATTGCATCTTTAGAATGTGATTTGCAGCAGTTATGGTGCAAGAGCTGTATGTAATTATACCTTTATTTTAATGAAAATTAAAAGCATTTCTTGTAGCAGGGTGTATGCATTGCATACACTGCTCTAGAGAATAAACCCTCCAAAGCAGAACACCTCAAAAGTCAGAGTTCGATTGGTTCTCTTGGGGGACTGCCTCATGTTTTGACTTTTTAAGGCTGGGACACGCATTAGGACTGACCAGAAGGAAGGATGGGGAGTTGTGAGAAAGCAAAGGGTCTATCGTGGCAGGAGCTGATAAACACTTGTTGCCTAAGCTTAAAACAAGTTTATTTCAGTGATTTCTGAGGTACTTTGCTGGACAAATGAACTCATTCCGTTCACACAAAAAAGCAGAAAACACACAGGCCTGTGCTCGAAATAAGTTTTGCAGGGGAATTTGAAGAATGAATTAAATCAGTGTTACAATTAGAACTGTAATTAGAACTAAGAAAGGAACACTAAGGGGTCAGGGCACCAAGCGTTACAAGAACTTTATCTGGTGCCACGGCAGATTATGGAGAGGGACTTTTTGCCACGAACTCAAGCAACAGGACAAGGGAGATGATTTTGGACTGAAAGAGAGCAGATTTAGATCTGATGTTAGGAAGAAATTCCTCCCTGTAAGGGTGCTGAGGCATTGGAACATGCTGCCACTGTGGCTGTCCCATCCAGGAAGTGTTCAAGGCCAGGCTGGATGGGGCTCTAGTGAGCCCTGCTCTAGTGAGATGTGTCCCTGGCCATGGCAGGGGGGTAGGACTAGATGACCTCTGAGGTCCCTTCCAATCTAAGCCATCCTATGGTCTCTCACCTATTAAGGATGGGATCCACCCCATCGCATGAAAAAGGTTAATAGAAGGGACAGCACAGCTGAAATGACCGACGCTCTCATAAAGAAGACATGTCAGCTTGGTGGGGTGTGGTACCACTTTGGAAGGCACCGTCAGAGCCAACAGGAGAGATGGCAATAACTTTTGGATCTTCTAAATTTCATTCAGGTGCTTTACCGTAAGGCATAAAAGTGGGAGACAGCACTGTTTGCTGTAGTGGATCATCAAAAACTATTCTTCAGCCAGTGCCTCTGGAAACAGGCCAGAGGAGCTACCGGTGGCAGTGAAGTGACAAAGTATAATGTGCGAATCATGTGTTGGGGGTGAATTAAGCTCCAGGTTTTCTAAAGCAGGTTCAGAAACTACAAGATTTAGGGATATAAAGCTCCTTTGCAATCGTGTGGCTGGTGCTGAGGTGGATCTGCGGGGCTGGAAGCACTGTTTGTGTCAGTGGGTCCTAAGCCCTGGTTTGCATTTTTCAGAAAGGTTTTAGTATCTATATGCCTATCACAGACGTTTCTTGGGATTCAGCTTTCCTTGAGAAAGGCAACATAAGCTGACAGGGTCTCCTTTCAGCGTGCTGGATGTGTGACAAAAGAGAGCAGTGTTTGTAAATTAGAGTCGAGGTAGTGACAAGACTTTGAACGGAGGCAAGAACCAGTCCTTTCAGGGTAAGTCTGCTTAAGTTGCCTTTTGGATTTAACCTGGATAAATCAGGTATTTTTTGAAGGGAGAATGACTGAGCCTTGTTTGACAGACAACACGAGCTTTACAGCCCAAGTGCTCTGTAATTTCAGGAAGGGAAGGAATTTTTTTCAGGTATGAATGGATCTTTCTGAGAAATAATTGCAAGTCTTAGTTCATTAGCATCTTCCTTCCTATATTTCCCAGTTCTAACATGATTGCCTCTCTCCCCCTCAAACCGCAGCACATTTTCTGTAATTCATGTTAGTCGCGGATGTTCTGCTCAGAGAGCAGAGAGACAGTTTTGCTTTAAATTTACGGCAGCTCTAAATTTCCCTGTGTGTTCAAAAGACTGGTTTCCTCTTGCTTACCTCGTGTCTGGAAACATCATTTAGAAAAGTTTACAGCCTAGAGAACATGAGCTTAATCAAGCTGCTCTGTAATTACTCACTGACTTTCTTCACCCTGGATGATATATACCTTTCATGGCGCTAAAAGAAATAAGTATATTCATTTCCTATCCAGCTCCCACCTTGCATTATAAAAGCCAAATATCCATTCCGTAAATAGAGATGAATCAGCAATCCATATAATATCTATTCATCATACATATTTCACAAGGAGGATATTGTGGTGCCTGGAAAGTTCTTACAAAAATAATATGGAAATCCGGAACTTGATGTGGAGTGTCAGAGAGCTTCTTACTATTATTTACCTTATCAGCTTTTGCTTTCTGAAATCAATGGAAGGGCATCAAGTTCAGCTAATCCATATTTCTGAGTATGAAATTGAATTTATAGTCTGTAGTATGTTGACTACCGCTCGCATTTAAGGCATAATTGATTTTTATTGAAAAGCCGGCAGGCACATCAAAAATTTCCACAAACCACAAGGATGTTAAATTTTACCCTGTTTAGATAATAGTGTTGCTTTATTTATCCTTTGAAATGAAGATTTTATATTTATATCAGCAAATGTTGTGTAAGTGTGACTGATGCCTTGTGAAACCACCAGTCCATACTTCTGTTAAATTCTACACTGCAGAAAGATGACTTTTCTATTCCTATGGCAAATGCCTATAGTTGGTTTGTTTTAAGAACAAACTGAATGATAAATCTGCACAAAGGAAACTGTTTCATGTCATGTAGCTTCACTTCATTCCAATAAATAGCTTGTGCAGTTACTTTTTCTGTCCCCTCTTCCTTTCCTTTTCTCTATATTGGCCACAGTTTGCTTCTCTCTCAGTCTTTTAAACACAGACGTGTATTTTCATATCTGGCTTTAATTGTCCATAGAGAGCAGAATAGCCAATCCACATGAAAATCCAAAGTCTTTCCTTCAGACACAAGGGTGATCTTTATGACTGACCAGATTTAATACCAACAAATGCTTCCTCACAGGTTTCCCTTCAAGCAATTATCCAGGTTTCACTCTACTTGCCTGTATCTACGGCTGTCCCAGCTGCTTGTACAAGTCTCTCCGCTGCATCACCTCAGCGCAGATGTGTTTTTCACAAGAATTCTTTGAACAAAGGAGGTAACACTCAGGATTGCCCAGCACAGGCGACACACTACAGTAAATAACATAGCTGGGAATTTTGAAAAAGCAGGCAATGAGGTCTATCTGTGTGACTCAGAAGCATTCTAAACAATTTACTAATCCACTGACATACAAAACTTAAAGAGGTTGTTCATCAGTTCCTTAGAGCTGAAGTGTCAAGAAGAAGTGATCTACCTTTAGCAAAGGCAGGTATTTTCAAATACATGTGCAACAGGTACAGGCACAAATCCAATTAATAAATAACAAGATTTGTGCCTGCTCCTCTCTATTATCACGTTCAAACCTCACTACAGACTGTCTACAGATAGTCATACTTGCTTTTATTTTTCTCCCTGTTGTCCGTAGCATTTTGCACCTTCTTTGTCGTGTGACTCAATGACAGCATCTCTTTTCTTTCTGAAATACAGCAGCTAAGAAAGTGGTTTGTAACTATAATAACTGCCACTTGTCTGCAGTCTACAATCCAGTAGAAAGGCAGAGTTTGTCAGGTAGTTCTCTATAGGCATCGGGTCTTCTCAAATAATTTTTGAGTATCTTCATCTAGCACAATCCCCAAATCCATCATTCTGGCAGTGCTACATGCTAAATAAGAGAAGCCAAGCTCAGACCTCACACCTGTGGTCAACCACACTGCCTTCAGTTGATAGTTTGCAGCCTGAACCTGCTTGGCCTGTTGGAATTTACTCTCAAGGAAAAGTGGGATATTTTGAGGGATACTTCATTCAGAAACATCCCAAAACATGGCCAGGTAACATCCGTTTTATTTCCTACTGTTCTCCACAATCCTCCCTCTCCCTGGTCACTGAAACATCTTCAGCCACACCTTGAAGTGCACACTGAGACTCACAACACATATACTCTGTTTGACGAGATGAAAACATCGTGTTGATGGACTGCAACACAACCCCTACATTATTTCCAGATAGTGTGAATGCAGAGAAAACAGCTTTACTGCATAATTGTATTTGTTAGCACTGGAACTGCCACTTGAGGCACAGAGGAGCTGCGATACCATGGGCAGAGCAAAGGAAGTTACTCACTACCTGCTCACAGAGAGATGCAGTGTGAGTGGTGGAGATGTGCACCTGTGTCTCCCACTCCATTTAGCCCAGTAAGAGGGCAGCCTGAGAGCTTTTGGGGACGGAAGGTAGAATTTATTTCCTTACTGTGTACTTGTCTATTTGCTCTGACAGTTAACACAGTGTGGTTTGAACACTGTTCACCTGAAACTAGACCACACCACCCATCCTTTCTACTGAATAAAACTGTTCAGGGACCAAGATACAGTTACAACAGCTGTCATGCACCCAATGGAAAGACCTAAAACCGAAAGGGTAATTAAAGAGACAAAAGGAGACCACAGAGAGAGAAGAGCTCAGAGAAAAAGGTCAGAATGGAAGTTTTACCCCATTTCCATGTGACGTGCAAGTGTTGTTTTGGGGACACTTTTTACAGTGAACACTTGAATAAACCCAGTTAAAGGAAAGTAGTGTACAGAAGCTTTACTTCAGTTAACTGGCCTGGAATTATTTTGCCTAATTTTGCACCTCCAAGCGAAAGAGAATTTTTTTCATGTTTTCACAGAGAGCTGATTCTTTTCAAAGATGTTGGTCATGTCCCGTAATTACCACGCAGCATTCTGTCCTTCTTTCTCTTCAGCTTTCCTGAATAAGAGACTACATCTCTGTGGGTGCTTCAATGCCCAAGGAAGCTCATATTTGTTTGATTAAGGAAAGGCAAAGTCGTCGTGAACGATACCGATTTCAAGTGAGCTTTAGAAGTCGGGTAATTTAGGACTGTCATCTTAAAACGGAGCAGTGAATGCAATTTACAACGTGTGTAGTACCAGGTCTGTGAGGGAGGAAAGATCAGTCTGTCTGTCTGTCTCTAATAACACATCCTCCGTGTCTAAGAGTCGGATCTTTCAAGTTCGCATACATATTTAGGAAAAATATGCAAATGTACATGAAAATTCCCTGGAGTATTGTATGGACAAATCTTGCCCATTAATGGACTCATAATGTCTATTCTCATATGAAAGATAGAAAGGATATTGTTCACAAGTACTGAAATGGGAACAATTCCATTACAAATACGTGCAGGACGCTGAAACTAAGCAGAGGCTGCATTCACGTGCAAACACAATGTAGATTTATCATTCTAACAATTTTGTACAAAAGGGAGATTTTATTTGCATTCACATTCACTGCAGACATCTGAAAATTACTTATACAATGAATTTGGGTCCATAATTAGAGAAAATTTTCTGTTTTTAAAGAACTTCCTGCTTTTGAAGAATTAAATGGCTGATGGTTACGAAATGTAATGACATTGGTGAAGAAGGGAGTGTGTCAGCGTGTATGGGACAAATGCACATATTCGAGATTTGATGATGGAACAAATTAATCTTTCCTTTATCACATCATTGTCTTCCTTTTAATTTTCCCCTTAGAACTTCTAATCACTAAAAAGATCATTCTTAAATGATTCTAACCGGCTCTGCTCAGTTGGTTTTCCTACTACATACAGAATCATTAAACAAAAAGTAATGTCTTGGATATTTTACTTTCTGATTTGGAACACATAGGCTTTAGGATGGATAATTCGGTGTATTTATCAATTAAACTAATTCAGGCCCAGGCTTTATTTTGTCATCAAGGGTAGGCTGAACAGAGATATGAAATGAGATTGTTGAAAACATGATGCTTGGGATCTTTTATTTTTTGTAATTTGTTTCTACTGGCCCATGCCACCATCACTCTTAAATAAAATCAGAAAATGAAAGGAAATAATAAACTACTTAATGAAAGGGTAGAGAATGACCAGATCTTTTAGCCCCATGTTCATCATACTGTTTTACACATAGACATGATTATACATATATTATTTTCCCCAAAAACCTAAAAGTATGAAGTTTATATGAGTTTTCCCTAATAAATAAGAGGTTATTCTATACTAAATAATGAACTTCTGATGTTTGTGTCAAACATCATTTTGCTCAGATCCATTTCAGCAATAACTACAGTTTGATCTTTGCAAAAAACCAGCTGAGTAGCCCTGTGAAGACCTCAGCACTGCTGTGCTGCGTGCTCTTGGCATAGGAAGAAAAAGATTGAGGTCTCTAAAACCACTAAGCATATTACTGCGAAAAAAGAAATCTAGATTTCCTACTTCAGTTAATTACTATTTGTATTAACTTCCCATCTGAAGGCCAGCCCTATCTCCACAGCATGTTGTGTAGAAACTTCTGGTTCTTCTCGTGCATGACCTCCATTAGCAGGGAGGGGGTTGTGGGGGGTTGTGGAGTCTCCTTGTCTGGAGACATTTAAAACCCGCCTGGACATGTCCCTGTGTGACTTGGTCTAGGTGATCCTGCTCTGGCAGAGGGATTGGACTAGATGATCTTCCGAGGTCTCTTCCAATCCCTAATGATTCTATGATTTGGGTTCTAACCCTACAGTCTGTTTCTGCATTCATAACTTTAAGCAAAAACTTTCCTTCTCATTTCATTTTCCTACTATTAGTGTCTTATTTCAAAATATTTGCAGAATTTGTTATTCTTGAAATGAGGGAAAATCAGAGCCCCTCAAACTCTACTGAAACGAGCTGGTAAATACAATTGTGCTTGACCTAAATACCTGTGGGTGAAGTTCCATTGCATTTAACATGGCATCTAATTCAGCACTTCAGTACCATAGTTTTATACCCCTCTAAAGCCTTGCCTGGAGTGTTCTTGACTAAGAAGGACTTACGTAGGAACTTCTGCATTACAGCAGACAGAAATGACCTTCTCTGTAGCCTCAACATTCTTCAGTGTGAGTCAAACAAGACTTACACCTACATGGATTTTTCACACCTAAAATAAATTCCCAAGTGTAAGAGTGAAAGGCTTTATTTTTTGTAGTTTTATTTCTCAGGCAGTTTTAACTGATCTTTCCTGTCATTCAGACTGTACCAAACATTAATGTTGTGCCTCTTCTAGCCTAAACAAGATGCTTCTCTGTGACCTACAGAGGAAGATGTATGATAACGTAGGATAGAAGCAAAGCCACTAAGAGAAACGTTACATGTTTGAACATTATGGTGTTGATCTATACCTTGCCACACACAAGCTTTCTAGAGCCAGGATGTCTTTTATTATTTGTACAGCCTTATGGATTTACCTCTTCGTAACCAAGAGGAGAGATCTATGCAAACATTCAAATATGGAAAAAAAAGAGTTTTCTGGTTAGAAACAGTTACCACCAGATCAGACATCAATATGGCCACTAAAATGCACCTCTTAATTCATAAGGAAAACAAAAACAAAACCCACAAGAGTGTTGTGATGCAAAGAGGAAAAATAAAGTTTGGATGCCGAATGACATTTTTATTCTTTTCCTCATTCTAACTACTCTGCTTAAGACTTAAGTAAGACCATGGAAGTACAATACTAAAAGGGTCCTTCAATAAACAGAAACAAATGAGCTTTTTCGTACCATAGATTTACTCAAAATCAGTCCTTCTTGTGAAGCTAATCCCCCGGCAGATAAGGCTGTGAATTCCCCCCTCCCCTTCCTCCACGCTCACAGATGGGTTGCTACAGAAAGATGACAAATGAGTTGTGTTTGGCTGGATTAATGGGTATTATCATGTTAATGGATGTTTATGGTGCAGTTTGGGAGGTTCATGTGGTTTTCAAAAAAGTGTTGGTGTTCTGGGTAGCTGAAGCCTGCGTATGTGTATGCATTATTAGCCAGCTTTTTATGCATATTGTACTTTTTGGGTCTCCTTAATGGTTCACAGCTAAACTGGCTGTGGAAGTGTTGGCATTATGCTCAGATCTTTCATCATACCATCAAGCGTGACATGCAGAATACAAGAGTCTGAGGCTTGACTTTTCGCAGTCTCTCTGAACACAGGTGCATCATAATCCCAGGTCTACTTTGCTGCAATCACTTTTTAAATCTGACATATTGATCAGGAGTTTAGCCTGAGTAACTACTGCACATATATCAAGCCTGGTTGGGGATGTCAGGTCAAATTTGTTAGCAAGGTGATCCTGCAGCCAACCAGGATAATTCTGGTACACCACGTGAATTGATGCGCAGTCTTGTTTGGCAGGGATAGCAACCATCGCACCACCAGGGCATGGGAACTGGGTAACAAGTGGGGCAGACCCTCAGGAAAACCTCTCACCAAGATATAAACATGGAAAAATCTGCTCCACTAAGAATCAAGAGACGAAAAAAACCCATGGAATCACACAGAAGTGAATGAGCTTTTGCTCTGGATTTAAAACAATAGTGCTCTTGATTTTGGTTCAGGTTTAGTTTATTTTCTCTTGAAAGTTTCTTACTCTGCAAGACACCAACCTTTAACCGTTCCTCTTTGCTCTCATTGTCTCGTTTCCGCGAGGCTTGTTTTCGTGTTACGTTCAGGTTTTTGTTTTTGTAGTTTTGACTTGAGCCAATGAGTTTGTTTCGTACTAACTATAGATGTAGAGGGATACATATGTCAGACACTTGTGTGTAAACTTCTGCTTAAAACCCTAAATGCACATTTGAATGCTAAAATGCATCATTTGCATGCGGTATTGAGGGAGCTGTTTGCATAAACGTACAGTTGTGTTGACAGTTTTCCTCTAAAAAGAGCAGGTATTTAAGAATCTAGAACTGCCAGAGAATGCGCTACATCTTCATCAATTAATATGTTTATTGTCTTAGTCTATATAAAAAAAATAACGAAGCTGTGAGGTACAATGACTATCTAGGCAATAATCTGTTTCATCTAATTCATCAGATAGCCGAGGTTTTTGTCTCAAATTTGGAAAGTCACATTTTTCCTACCAGAACAGCATAATTTAGGGCTTTAGCCCACGAAGGCAATCTTCCGCAACCCATACCAGAGGGGATTTTAATGTAGAGAAACACTGCTTGCCATTTATTTGGTATTCCTCCACCATCCAGTATAAAATAATTCCTTCATGTCTTTGCTTTCCTTAAAAATTCACCAGGCGTATGTGGACCTCACAGATGCAGCTTTAATTGAAAGTAATGTCAAAAACAGTGTTTTGATCTGTTTCCTTTCTTTTGACATTCTCTGTTTTTGGAATGTGTTGAGTCTGTACGACCATTCTCTGCTCAGAAATTCATCTGGAAATTTACATATTTTAAAGGCTTCTTGCTCTATAATGCAGCTGAGCATAATAGTGCAAGCTACACAGAAATTGAGGTGTGAAAGAGAAATTTCCCAATTTCAGTCCTTAACTGGAATAGAAAAACAATTCTTCACCATCTGGGAATTACTACCCAAGGCTTTCTTCTGAATAGGCTTGCTGGAGAGATAAAGTTCACATGATCCAGCAATAGATAGGCTGTATCAGCCTTAAAAAACCCCCCAACAACCAACAAATGGGTTTTTTGGGCTGAATCATTAATTTCCAAAGCTATCATTGAAATGCACAGAATGCTTCATCCATTCAGAACCACAGCGAAACACATTACATCTGAGTGAACCTCCGCATTTGTGACATCAAATAAATCAGCTGTTATTCTGCAGGAGGATCAAGTCTATCTCTGATGAAGTAAGGAATGTTGCTGATACAGAGAGGTGTAAATCCCACAGGAAACGTTACGTATCAACGATGCTCAGCAATTTACAGGATTATGCCCCAAGAGAAAGAAAGACAAAAGAGAAGAGGGATGAAGTAAGATAGACATTCATAAGCTTGTCCTTTTTTTTTTTCTCTTTTCCACCCCAACAGATAAAATCAAGAAAGGTCTTAGCCTCAGAAAAAGGTCATTAGCTGTGTATAATTTTTCCTCCAATGAATGATGAAACCACCTACTGTTAAGAATAAATGGAATCTAAAGGCAATGCACATGTACTCTGTTATTTAAAGGCGAGACTAATTCTGACAGCTCAGGATCAGATGCTGTGGATGTGAGCACCTCTCAGACTGTACTGCACTGTTTATTCTCCAATAAATCTGCAATAGCTGGAGACATATATAGTCCTCAGATTGTATAGGTATCATCCAGATTTATCAGCTGAATTCACCCCTTGCTAGTTACCAAACTACAAAGGATGGGGATTGGTTTACTGAAAGCTAAAAATCTCAGAGCAGTTAAAACTGACTTGAAGCACACCCAGTAAGACACACTTTGCACAGCCCACCTGTAGGCATTTCAAAACCAAATTGAAAAGCTCTACTTGCAGAAGGAATAGACCCTGTGTACAAGGCTCCACAAAACCCACCAGAGCTAGAAGAGCTGAGCACTAGCAAAACCCTGTGGCATCAGCCAGTGTACACAAGTGTCAGGTTTCTGCGTGCATTTATTCAGGCAAATGTAGGCACAGGGCTCACTGCCTCCTTCCTGTGCTGAGTTCAGGTGACTGAGGGCACTTCCATGATGGCTCATGCTCAAATCCACAGTCTGCAAGCCCCCAGAAACTGTAGGTGCAAGATTAATCCATAATGCAGGTGACAAGCTGGGGATCAGCAGTCCAAGGATACTACTTGCTCTCTGGCCCAGCAGCCTGAAACTACAATGCAGAGGCAGCCTTGATCTCTCTGATCCTGCTTCTCATTTTGAACGTACTGACAGCTACACTCCCTTACTTCGTCGGGCAGAGGTGTTGGATAAAAGCAGTCTGTTCATTACCACTTGTCAGGCTACTTTGGGTTGGCCAAGATTATCTGAAAATGTAGTTGAAATAAATATACTTTTTCAGATCAAAAAGCCCTGAGAGGCAATGAGGATTATTAATATTGTGACAGTTAATTAGGAGCTTTTTGAAATTAAATTCCCAGGTTTGTATTTTCCAGTGATGTTTTCAGTAGTGTTGAATTTACAAGTTTAAATATACAAAAGTGAAAATGTTGTTGAGCTAAGTATGCTGATCAATATGCGTTTCTGTAATCTATTTGGGGGGCGGGGAACAGATTCCCACTGGCTCAAGATAAATAATTTCCCTATTCACCAAATTGAAAGGATCAATATTATTTAGGATACATACATCATACGCAGCGAGACGGTGAGAACCAGATCAGTTATTATTAAACCAATACACCACCTTTTTGTTGCTTTCTCTGAGGCAGCTGCATCATCTTTGTTGATGGGTTGACTTTGCTTTCTGGATGTAGAATTAAAACCACTGCAGTGAACAGCATTTGTGCTCCCCTCTTGGCTTTGCTTTTCTTTTCCCATTTGTAAAAAAAGATGAAGTGCAGTATTTAACATTCACATGAGATGTATTTCGCTGCCTCTCTCACCAGCTCTGTCCAGTGACTCTATTCTCATTGCTGGAATGATCTCACTCCTGCACCACCCGAGATACCAAGGGCAGGGTATCTCTGCCCTTGAACAAAGTCTCTGCCTGTTTGAACTGATCTCCTGTGCACCCTGCCCATGCTGATACCCTATGATAAGGCTTGTGGCTGCACTGAAGACCAAAGGGGTTGGAGAGGTTTCTTGACTCCATGCGTGCTCTAGGTTGTAATAGGATTTCCAGGAAGCTGCAGTCTTGGCCCTTGTCTCTTGAATTGGTTGTTCCAGTCATGAAGCTGTTCTGGTGATGAGTTCTATGCTACTTTCTGTAATAGTGAATGTGAAGGGGTAGTGTTCATCCCAGTCAGCTGGAGGGGTGTTGTAAGTGCTCAGATCAATAATAGCAGTTCTTGCAGTGCCTTTTTAAGAAGGGTTTTCATGTGTAATCGGATGAGGCGCATGTCAGGAGGGTGACAATGCAATCCTGTGATGTCTTCTACATGTTTCTCACAAAATAGCAGAGGGTTTAATTTTGTTGCTGCTATGAGTCTCAGAGCATGAGGCATTCTCATTTTCCTGATGAACAGCCTATTCACAGTCTCTGCTTTAACCCAGCACAGTGTTGGGCGCAGCCTCTCTACACTTTGGCTTTGCCTGTGGCTCATCTACCCATGGGTAGAGTTTAGCAGCCCAAGCCTTAGGTACCCATCAGTCTCACAGCAATGAAAGGTGAAGACTACTGTGCTGCGTGGGGTGAGCAAAGCAAATGGGCTTAGGGGTAGCACAGAACCCGCCAAGACACGCAAGGTTTCCACGCTCTCTGTTTTCCCAGACAAGTGTTTTTTTTTCTATATTTTAGTGGCCCAGTAGTAGGAGAAATCTTGTAATAACATCGTATTGCTGTTTCATCCAAGGCAAGTCTAGATGTTATCCCAGTGATATACTTTGTCGCAGATTTATTATTAGCTTGTCACATAACATAGTTGAACAGAGTTATAACAATTGTAGTCTAACAAAGTTTTAATACAAGATTGTGAAATTTTAACGTGAAATAGGTTACTACAATGACAAACTGTTATTGCCTGCAAACTTCCAGTGACAAATCAGATGACTTAATGCAAAAATGCGATTTAACAGCATTTGTTATTATCTGTACAGCTTTATTATTGTCTTCTTATTATATTCACAACCTGAAAATAATGTAAAAGAGATATATGGCTGATCAGGTAATGACCAATGGCATATTGTATCTTGTTTAGTAGGTGGCTGTCCTCTCCTCTTATTTGTGAATATATAGTTTAACAAGATACTTGCCATCATTTTCTTAACAGGGATAATAAACAGAACAATTCTGCATAAAAGCTCATATCAGCTTCTTTCATGCCTTTTCTTTTCAGAAGGCTGCCTAAGGGTTTAAGCAATTTAGTTGTCTGACCCGCATCCTTTCTCTGCAGTCTGCAGTTCTTTTGTTTAACATTAGTATGTGGGCAAACAGCATTCAGAGCTGTGCAGAGCTTATCAGCCTGTGCTCAGTCGACCAGAACCCCATTCTGTGTATCTAAGAGGGGCCACGTTTAATGCTTCACAGTAGGAGCATCTGCAGTTTCCAAAAATGACTTGTTTATCAGATAAACTCTGTCCTTGCACTGACACATAGTGGCTCTTCAATATCATGCTCTCCTGTATGAGAACTGAGCAAAACAGTGTATGCACGGTGCATAACAAGTACAATTTATGCACAGGGTACGGTGACACAGGTACCCTGCAACAGCCGGAGGAGTTTCCCTGCACACCCTCGCTAATTACACCCAGAAACTTCCTCATTACCTTAGAAAATGTTTTAGTTACTCATTCGTGAGGTATTTAGAGCACATCGTGCACTGAAGTCAGTAAGTGTTAATTAATTGACTTATTTTGCTTGGAATTTAATTAGAAGGAGCACAAGGGGTCTGACTTCTAAGGCACAGGCAGAGGCACCTGGAGCAGGGGCTGGTGCTGAGGTCTGGGATGTGTCTGCAGCTGTGGCAGCCCCACATGGTTTCGCTGGGACTTTTTCACTTTGGAGATGTTGTGTCATGAGCACTGTAACTCAGTTTTTACAGGCTGTCTGCTCTACACTGATTTCTTTTCAGGACTTCAGTTAGTAAAACCATGTAACTATTAGTAACCATATTAGTAAAACCATAATTATATTATTTTAAGAATAATGAATTTTGTGTTTATACTAAAGGCCTCAGTAAATATTTCAGCTACCATTAAGGTTGGCCAGTGGTTTAGAAGTAAAATTTTATTAAGACATCATTACTTAAAACCAGGCAGAAGTAGCAGCTTAGAGTCAGTGTCTGAGCCTCAAGATCCACCAAAAGCAAAGTGCTGTGAACCCTTTCCAGGTAAGGGCAACCAGTCTATCAAATTCTCCATTCAACTGAATGAAGGAAATGTTATATGTTGGCTTTGCCAAACTCCCAAACTGCCCCAGACCCTTTCTGAATATGTCAGTGGAAATGTCTTTGTGACCAGTAACAGAACGGGCAGGTTGGTGCGTTGAGAACCAGAGGTTTGGATCCACACCAATGCATCTCTGTGAAATTCAGGAGATCCTGTATTCTAGAATGATGCCCTTGACCAATTATAATGATTTTGCTATATGAGATTGAGATTACATTGCAAATATTGATAGCTCCTGACAATTGCTCCTTATCTGAGCAATTAAGATTTTTTGGTATAAAGATGATAATACAGTGAAGCCATCATCTGTTTCACTTTCCACGCATACAATAGCTTAATGCTGAGGCAGTTTGCTGGGAAACAGAGGCTTCTGCCAGGCTTTCACCTTCCCCTCCCTAACCAGTATATACTGGCTGGTCACCTAGTTAGAGAAAAATTGTTAATGAGGGTTAAAGGGAAGTTATCTATTGAATGTCATTCTAGGAATCAAGACATTGGAGCTTTATTTTGAATAATGCCCATGTTTTTCCTGTCTCTTTTTATTCGAACCTTCCCCCTCCCCCACCTGAAAGAAAACATCCAGTGGATGCCTGGCAGCATCCTGTGATTGCTCGCTGTTTGCCTGACACTAAATCTACTATGTCATATTCCTTGCATGGGCTGCAGATTTTGGCCTTTACACCTGCTGTTTTGGTTGGCTTTAGATGCAAAGAGAAGAATATGAAAAGGAGAGGGGGAGGGAGGGAAGTTGGGAATGCTGGAGCTGAAGAAAAAAAAAAAAAAGAAAAGGCAAATGTTTTTAGCGCCTTCATCTAGACATGTGTCCCCTCACTCTGTGACATGGCTGCTCCAATGTTGCCATGGTGAGGATTTCTAATCATCCCTGCACATGACAGGCTCCTATTTGTCTGCACTCCCTTGGGTGTAAATTTCTAGGCTTAAAAAAAAAAAAAATCCATGTGAGCGTATCATCCGCCGTGCAGATGTTTCACTGCTTTAGAATATCAGGCAGCTGCTTGTGCCACCGTCGACAGCTAATTGGAGACTGCATCGCAGGAACAGAGGCGTAATTATGGCATAAATACACATCCTCTGGTGCATCATTGTATCTCTATTAACAGAAAATTTTAAACAGTGTTCAGAGTGTAATTAGTGTAGTTGATAAAGTTGTAAAACATGTAAATAAGGGAAATAGCAGGTACATGGCCAATCCACTACCCAGCACTAGGGGATGCAGATTATTGCCTATTTAGAAATAATTAGCAAAGCTGCATTAGCAAAGCCTGTGTCCAACAGAAGCAATGCAAACATTTATTCTGGTAACAGCTCTTTCTGTGCTAGCCATGAAAATCTACTAATATTGGTAATTTAGCCCTCATTACCAGAGGATAAAGCATGAAAAGAGCTCAGACATGAAATATGACAAGTAATATTAATTTTTATTCCAGAGGAAAGGATGCTTTCTTGGGTTGCATGCTGATTTCTCGGCAGGGTCTCAGTAGTGTGTGAGCAAGCTGGTGCTGGAGGACGCAGCTCTGGAGCGGGCTCCCTGCTGGAGGAACACCCCAGGGCAGCGGTGACAGGAGCTGATGAAGCATGCTGTGGTTAGTGCCCAGCCAAACTCCGGGTCACAGTTCAAAACAAGCACTCAGGCATAAAACTTCTCTCCTTATACACTCGAGCCTTTAATTTTGTCCTTGGCCCCACTCCTTGCTGCCTCCAAATGATTTTGCCGCGTTACCTGATGTGCCCCCAGCTGTACCCCCCAGGCTGGGGTGAATTGCTGTGTATGCTGCTACTTTTCACTTTTGTCTTGTGCCCTGCTTGGGAAGCGATGGCTTCACCCTCACTGTGTGTGTTTTGGAGGGTGTTATGTGATGAACATTACTCCGTAACCATGAAAGTAAATGCCAGGATTCTGGCTTTGCTTCACAGATGCATTTCCTAATGAAGAAAAATGTGAAAGCCTGGCTGGTACAGGAGGCACAGATCACTCCTTAAAAACAAGAGGCTGAGATGGAATGAATGTTCTGGAAAAAAAATTGGAAAAATTCGGGGGTTTGCACATCTCTGTTGTTGTTCTTTTTTATTTCTTTCCACTGGGTACGGGATCAGAATGAATCAAAACTCCAGCTTATAGTGGCGGCTAAGTCCTGCCACATCCCTAATAAACATGCACGTGCGTGTTTGTGAGGGAGAGGGGAAAGTGGGAACAGAATTCTGCTTGACAAGTGTCAGTGTTTTAAAAAGAAGTCTGAGAAAGATATTATCTCTGGCTCAGGCAAATAAATTTCCCCACTTAGCCAGTGTTTCCTGAACATTTTCAGAATTCAGCTCTCACCACAGACTGCAGAAAATCCTGCCAAACAAGGGCTGAATTTCATGTAATACAATGCTAAAAAAAAGAGAAAGAAAGAAGAAGGGGGAAAGGTAGAGATGAAAAGAAGCTGGACAGGATGCTGTCTGAAGTATTAAAACGTAAAATAAGCTTTTGAGCTGTAGCAGGGAGAAGAGAAGCCTTTTGCAGCTCCACAGCAAACACTGTGTATATTTTATCACCCACAATGATGTAAAAATCGTGAAAACACTGAACTTGTTGATCGAAAAGGGGTTGGGGTTTTTTCCCTCGTTTTTGTGGAGATTCAGTATTCATCCAACCCCCTTGTCTAAATAATAAATAAAACTGGAAAGGGAAGCTCAGTCAGGTTTTTTGCCTGTGGTAGAGCCAAAAGCGCACAAAACCCCAGACTACTCTCCTCATCTGCTCTGATGTGAGCATCCCATCGAGTTCTACCACGGCAGCTTTTATAGCCTCAGCATATCTTTTCTGTGCCTAAGATTTATGTAGCTAGATGCAGATGTGCATTCTTCTGGCATGCAGTAGGTTTATGCCTATATACCCTTTATGGGAGAGCTGTCTGCATGTGCTCAGGATGCCCTGTTAGAGGCATCAGCTCCTCTCTGCTCCCACAGAGCCCACTGAGATTGTTTCCATGGACGTCCCTGGAAGAAGAGCTGGGCCAGCTTCTGTTGCTTTTCATAATGTCAGCACTGAGTGTCTCTGTGTGAGTCTGGCAGCATATTTCTAGGGCTATATCCCCAGACAGATGACATTCAGTGTTTGCATGTGCATAAGTGTGTGTTTATACACACTCATTTGAATATTTGGATATGTATGTATATACATGCCCGTGATTATGAGCATTTAATAGGCTTCCTTGATAATGAGATGGATCAGAAAACAGATCAGTCTGCACGTGAACATATATCCGTGTGTGTACAATACATACTCATAGGGCAGATACACACACATACATAAAAGAGGCAAAAGAAGCATTTTTAATTTATATACTGAGTTACTGTCTCCTGGAAATAAAACTTTCAAAAAAAATCAACCCTCCCCCCAGCTTCACCTCCAGTGTTTATCATGGTGTGTTGCTTGGGTATATTTTCCTATGGTTGGAGACCTTACTGAGCCCCCCAAACTACCTTCAGAATCTTTAACNGGGGGGGGGGGGAAATGCTGTTCTGCATCAGGAGCAGCCACTTCTTTTCCTTCTTCCCTCTTTCCCTTCCAATTATGAAAGCAAAGTGCATGTTGTTGGCAAGCCTGAGTGAATTACAGCACTGCAGGCAGGTCAGGAGCACTGGGTGTGTAGGGAGAGGTGTTTGGAGAGGGACAGAACTGGGCTTCTCTAAGCACAATATGTACAAGGGGGTCTTGAAATGGTTTTAGGCAGATTAGAAGTAGTTCATTACAGGGCTGACAGGGTCATTGCTCATTCTTTGCTATAGAAAATGACCTGACATGTCATTGGTGGCTGGAAGTAATGTCAATGTTTGCTGGTTTTACATCAATTTAAAAACTTCTGTGCTATTGTTTGATATTAATAAACAGGTTTTAATGTTTCAGTGACCTTTTTAATGGCATGAGCACTATAACACCACTCTGAAATACAAACATATTAACTCATATATTCTGACTAAATCAGTTTAAGGTCACATTTAATATACTTCCTGTGGCCAAATTTAGTCCAGTGTAAATTAGTTTAGGCCCATTAAAGTTAATGCGAGTTGTTATCTATCACACTAGGCTAGTATGATAAATGAATGCTAGCCTATGTGGAATTTCTTTTGCACCTAACTGCGTGCGTACTGTGACAGGAAAAGTCGTATTTCTCCTTCTTTGCATCTGTAGGACAGTGTCCCCCAGCACTTTGGTGGCTAGTGATGGAGGAACGGCAGGGTTAGGCACGGAGAGGCACTGCTTGCTTGTAGGGGAGACCTGAAGCAGTTGAATTAGGGGTGCAAAGCAGCAGAGACTGTTCAGATTAGCTTGTACAGTTAGTTGCAAGTTGATTAATTAATTGGGTCAGAAGGAAATTACAGTCAGATTTGGGTCTGAAGGTGAAAGAAATTGGAATCTTGCAGATGGCTGGTGCTTTTTCAAAGAACTGCAGTCACTTCATGGATGTGGAGGCTACAATAGCTTTGACCCACAGCCCCCTGAGCTTGGAGACATGTCATCTGCTGAAAAAACACTGGCAGAAGAGAGAGTGGGTGGGAAAAGCAATGCAAGAAAAAGTGGTTCTGCTGCTGCAGATCTCGTAACCACCCACCTGTCATTTTCTGCTCATTTGTAATATTTTTGTGTTGTTTGCTCTAAGTGAGTATCAAAATGAAATGTTTTACCTGAGTTGTAACTTACAAATTATGATGATGAGTTGAGTGTTATGATTAATTTTCCTTTGAAGTTCTCTGACTTCTTCTCCCAGTCCTTTCCCTGTATGGATTTGTGCACATATTTGCAAGGGGATGAAGGACATTGGTGGGGAGAGAAGGAACAGCAGCAGGAGCTGTGGCTCCCAGCAGCTGTCTTGCCATTAGCAAGCCCAGGAAGAAACCTGTGTGCTGAAGACACAACATCCTGCAAAACTCTTACTGTGTGCTGCCTCTCTTCTGCTCCTGTGAACTATACATCCAGCAGGAGCTGGAGCAGAGGATTGTGCTGTCAATGTACTGGGAAAGCTGAAAGGCGCTTCAGGCCACCCCATGGTGCAACCCAAATGCAGTAGGTGGAGATTCACCATCATTAGTTCTGCACTAATCCCTTGGTGTGAAGGTACCCCCATGCCTGGAGGTCTCAGTGCCCTGTTTGCTCTGGTACATTCACTGAGCTTTTACTGGCCTTTGGATTATTTCTGTGTCTGTGGGTGTGATTCCTTTGCCTGACTACTCTGGTAGGTAGAGTCACTGGGGAGAAATTAAATGAGAATAGATGAGTTTCTGTCTTGGTTTCACCTTTGTGTCCTAATATGCAAAATAAGGATAAAGCAATGAAAACTAAAGGAGTAAAAGTTATGTTTTTCTGAAATATGATTGGGAAGAGCACTTTCCTAAATGATTATATATATATTTAAGGCAACTAATTCAGCAAACACTGAACGCAGGAAGAAGTTGTTTTGTAAGAAATTAGTCTGAGAGTTACTGTGAGGAAAACAATGTGCATCAACATTAGGTGAAGGCAAGTATCTTCTCTAGTACCTTGGGTCTTCTCTGATTTATTTATTTTTTTCCCTCTAGTTTTGTTGCCACCGATAGACATGGTACAAGCCCAGATTTGGATCAAACACCAGTAGTACACTTTCTCTCACTGGGTCTGTAAGTGACACGCATTTACGGCATCCCTGGAATAATGCCCATTTCTTTAGGTTACACCTTCTTCGAGGTGGTGGATGTTTCCCCCTTGTCTGGTAGCATTAAAATTGCACTTTTGCACCATGTGACAAGTGCTGTGAAACGCTCACTTTTAGTCAAGTTTCATTTTATGCTGAAAATAGCAGAAGGAATTCACAGGTTCCTCAAAATATTAGCTCTTTTTAGATGGCTTGGCAAATGAAAACTGCAGTTCTAGGACCAAGCTCACTCTTTGGGTAAGTGTTCATTCAAAGTGGTGAGAACTGACCTTGATTTCATGGCATAGCCATTGCCTTCTGGTAAGCTACAGCTGTTAAAGGATCTGGGAAGAAGAAAATATCCCCCACTTCTATATATGTCACACTGCTGCAGCACACAGGAATCAGTAGCCAAGATACACATTTTTCTACTTGTCTCCAGAGTCAGATAAATGAATTTATTTTACCCATTTTCATTAAGACTCATAACAGTCAGCCTTGATGAAGACCGATTGTTCTCAGAGGCTTTTGAGTGCGCGTAAATGTTTGTGGTTCAAGTAAACCACTCCCACAGCCTAACCCTTTGCATATTTGGGCTGTTGCTTGCAACCAAATGAGTTGCTCCAGTCTGAGGAAAACTCAGCCAAAGTCACTGCATGGGACTGAAGTGGGATTTTTGACTTCTGCTCCTTACTCGGGCTTGTGGTTCAGCCTGTCATTTCTTTATCTGCAGGGTTCAAACTTCCCAGGTATTTAATGTTTCTTAAGCAGATTGAAAACCTCAGACTTGAAGGCAAATTGTGTCTGCAAATTCTTCATTATTATTGTTATTATTATTATTACTATCATCATTAAGGTTTCACAGAGTTAACTCTGACTTATTTGGAGTATTTTATGGTTTTTATGGAGCACATTTTTGTAAGTAACTTGCTTTAAAACATGATGACTCTTTTTATTTGTTCAACTCCTTAGATATAAACAATTCCAGCTATTCTGCATTAGCTGTGACTTGAAACAAACCCCAACTAACTAACTGTTTCATCTCATCAATTGCTGTTTTAGTTGACCCTGTCTGTTCTGTATAAAAACGCAGTGTGTGGGTTCACTGGCAGCAAGCGAACTTTTTTCTTTAGTGATATGGAGAAAGTTTCCTGCGTTGTGGGCTTGAGGGTAAAGAAGGGAAAACCACGGGACCCAGTAACATCTATAACACTGGCCAGCATGACCGCAGTGCATGGGTAAGTGTGAGTGTGGTCTCTAATTTAAAGTCACCAAATTGTCGATTTTCACCAGTTGCAAGGTCTCCTGTGTGACAGTCCATCCATCCAAGTGCTGGCAGTGAGAAGGGCACCATGTGCTGCAGCACGGGCAGACATCCTCTATTTATGGAAGAGCCTTTCCAGAGCCTAAACTGAGTTTAGGAATTACAGCTAGTGGTTTAAGTCACAGTGTAGTAGGAACTGTAAGATAGTTAGAGTAAAACAAGTCTCTTTAAATACTCATAAAATGGCTGTGTTTGCTGTTCAGAGTGTTTTCCTTGGAGAGTTCATATTGAACTTTGCTTGAAGAGAATTCAGACTTGACTAATATCACAGCAGCTCCACTTTCAGGAAACCAGAAGGTCCTTTCCTATTTCTGCATCTTTTCCTGGGCTTATGCACTATCAGCAGTCAAACCCTTTTATCAGCCAGCAAAGGGACTTGTAGCACTTGGGCCATTTTAACAGGTAGTCACATAAAACAGCATAACAAATACAAGGGAACTTGCACAGAGACCTGAATGGAACCGGGGGTCAGGGCAGGTGATTAGGTTTATCTTGTGCCTGTTAGCACAGGTCTAGCTGTACCAGCAATCTAACAGTGATACAGTCCTTTCCATCTGAGGGATCCCAGCAAGCCATACGAACCTAGCAGACTGGTATGAAAACCCTGCATGGCGATCATCTCATACACGCCTGGAGTGAGCAGCAGCTGTTCGACAGCATACAGTAATATCCCCAAACTCTTCAGAGCAGGCAGTGATGAATGCTAAAAAATCAAAGACAGATTTTTTCAAAACTGGGTGCATTGAAGTTAGCTGCTAAAATACGGTTTTGGCAGCAAAATCCTCTTGCTTTCACAGGTGAAGAGGGCTGGCATGTATCCTGAAATCCATTAAGAGCTGCAAGAAGTTCAGCACTTCAGTGCAAAACAGGATCCGGGCATCCTGCAGTTCTGATCTTAACACTGCTAATAACCTTTAACATGACGTAATAGTCTTCATCAGAGAATTCTGATAACATATTGTGAAAGATTTAACCTTTGTGTGAATTCACGTGCTTTTTCATGCCCATGTGGAGCAATCATTAGCGCAGAAAGCAGCTTTGCCCCAGAAAGTGCAGGAGCAAAATATATCTCCCTGGAAAGGAGCCCTGACTTTAAGGGAAAAATGATGATAGGAAGGAAAACCATGTTGTTTTCCCCCAAATGAAATCACATTAGGGATTAATAATATCAGTGTGTTTGGTTGTTTGGTTTGATATTGAAATGCAATACAGCAGAAGTAACTGAAAGTCTGTGCTTGTCACCCACTCCCACCAGAGCTGGTGGTTCCTCCATTACCCGGTCAGTCCCATGATCAGGCATCAAGCCTGCAGAACAGAAAGATGCTCTGCTCTTTGTGACTGGTTTTGAACAAGCAGCCACGAGTGTTCCAAGCCATAGGGACAGATTATTTTCTCTTAACTCATGGTATCCAGCTTTGAATCACAGAGGGAGAGAAACAGTTCACTTTATCAGTGAAGTCAGGCAGAGGAAAAGGTTCGTACTGGACCTGCCTTTGAGCAGGCAGGGCTTGAACCACAGTTCACACTTCCCCCCTTACCAGCAGCATTTTGCTAGACTTAACCTTTTCCAAGAGCCTCATTGAAATTGCCTAAAACCAAAGCATTTTGGAAAGTGCCACATCAATCTCGTCTTTCCACTTGAAGTATTTTTGTCCAGTTAATTATTTCATCACTTTTAAAAGACTCTGTCATTTCAGCAGAAGAAGTCCAGTGTTTCAGTCTAAAGCCTAGACTAATTTGGGTTGCCTCAACTAAAGGGAGAGCTGAAGTCTCCCAGAAGCATCCGTTGGCTTTTGAAGGGCAAAAAGAGTCTGAGCTTACCTGAAGGTGGGAAGATGTCCATGTAAGGACAGAGCTCTGGTGTGTAAAGGGAGACACGGAATGTACTGGCCTGCCCGGAGCTATCCATCGTAAAGTTTAGTTGTCTCTGCCTGAGTAATGCTGCCTGAGTAATGATAACTAAGGGACAGAGTTTAATCTGAAATGTGCACTGGTGTGTGTCTTGAAATATACACTACAATGAAGGAGTACATCTATCAACATGTTCTTCTCTGGTCACCCTACGTTTGGTCTAGGTCTATCTTATTTTGTGAAAACAATCTAACTATTAAAGATCTGCATGTAATTAGTCTGGAATTAGTGAAATAGTACCAAAGCAAGGGAGCAGTTAATGGTCTGGTTTACTGATTCATTCCCCTGCAAAATCAATTTCTTGAACTCTTCTTACTAGCAAAATGCTCACTTCTAATCAACGATACCTAGTGCCACAAGTACAGTAGTCGAAAGACTAGTTTACAGGCAAAAATCAGCTGCAAACATAAATATCACAGCACTTTGATGTAAATAAAATGTTCCCTTAATAATTGATTAGTGGATGATGAGAGGAACACACCTTACATGCAGCGCTGACTGACATAGCAGGTAAGTTCAAGACTGTAAATATATCATATATCGCTTAATTTTTCAGACAGCTAGAAAGGGCTTCCTCTGTGCAAAAATAAGGCTCCTCTATGAAACACTTTATGACAAAATTTGATGGCAAAAAAACCCCCCTCAATGAATTACCATTAAGTGTGTTTCTACAAGTGTGTCTCAGCATGGTTTTCTGTAAAAATTTAAAGGTACAACATTCATAGCACCGTAAAAGATTTTTTTTCCGTGGGACACCCTTAAGCAAACATCTTCTCACCGAGAGATGCAGCTGTAATTCTTGGAAACCAGTAACACACGGGCTTTATTCTCAAGCCTGGGAGAGTGTCATCCTGACCTCTGTTTACTGCTATTACACATCGAAGATTTACTTTGAAGCATTCATTTAAGGAAGTGAGTTATTATTCCTTTGCTTGACCTTAGCCTATGGTAGATATATCATGAGATTCCATAAGACCATTATGCATGAGAAAACTACAAAAAGTTAAGTTAAAAACAATCTTAAACTATTTTCAAAGCTGGGGACAGACGTTGTTGCTCATGTGCTCATCACCTGTCAGCTAAGCCTCCAGGTATGCTGTAGATATATACATTTGAAACTTGCCATTTTATGTGTAGTAATCCCTAGGACAAGCACCTTGAAATGCATCCTGTTGTTGAAGTCAACATTATGTGAGCTATTGCTTGTATTTATTACTGGGAAAACATTATTTTTAAAAGCATATGAAAAAATAGTTTTCAAGCTGTTTCCTTAATGAACTGGAAATAGTAACCCTGTCAAATGTGATACAAAAATAGTGTTATAAGCCTATGGCATCTATTTATTACTGGAGAACAAAAGCCTTCATCCATTTCCTTTAGAGAATGACATTTTTGTAATTCGCTGCCCATTTCATTTGTTCTAAAAGGACTTTGTAGGTTGACAAATATCCCACAGAAATGGCTTCTGATGCTTGATAGGATAATGTGCAGCCCCTTAGGACAAGGGCAAAGGCAGCAAACTTATCATCCTTTAGTTTAGCTTAGCATGGGTCAGTAACAGCGCCAGGGGTGACAGAAGATGTTAAAGTGTGGGAAGCAAGAACTAAGAGCTGTAGGAGGGTAGTTTTTATAGTTTATCCTTTCTTTCACCATGACGCTGCAGAGACAGCTTGAATCACATTGTTGATTTGGTTCACTGCACGCCACACTAACTGCTCCAGTAGCAGGAAAAAAACCACACTTATGGGTCATTTTCCCCACTAGTGTGAGACATTTCAGCACTTATCCCATAGGATGAAGAACACATTTAATATTTGTGTTTGATTTTGATATTTTAAAGATGCATTATCACCCTTGGAGGTTGGGTGCGATAAATTCAGAGGTTATTGTAGTCCTACCAGTGTGAGGATTTTGGAGGAGAAAGTGCTTTGCATGTTTAATTGTCCTCTACATTTTGTTCTGATTTCTTTTCTCTGGCAAAGCAGGGAAAGAGCGAGCATTTGGTTCGTGTGGAGGGCACATCTCAAAACAACAAACTCAGCTTTAAAACTGTGAGGATGACTTGTATTCATCAAGATCTGAAAACCATTTTAGAAGTTTCATTTTCTAAACATGCTTAACAGAGTTTAGGTCTTTCTCAGTGGTACAGGATTGCTTCTCAGACATGGATCTTGCAGACTTTGGGATGACCTAGAGAGATTTTCCACACCAAGATTTTCTGCTGAAGCCAAACGGGGTGACTGAACATCATGACCATAACCATGTTCTTCTAAAATTGGCATCTAGTCTTATACTTAGTAGCCCAGCTACACTTGCAAAATGTTTTTCCACTGTCACGTTCTTTAGTTTCAGTTCAGCACATTGGAGTAATAAGAAGTTTGTTCCCTGATTAAAAAAGGAGGTTTCACACACTGCATCCATGTGTAATTACATCCGCAGTAATTATTCTTGCAAAACTCAGGATTTTTATTGATAATCTGGGTGAGAGTTCCCGGAGGCCTCCTGGCTTGTATGAGAAATGGTGTAACCAGCAGGAGTGAGGAAGTACAACTCTCTGAACTCCACGCCGGTGAGGCCACACCTTGGGTACTGTGCTGAGTTTTGAGGCCAAGAGCGACAGAAGTGCTGGAGTGTGTCCATGGAAGGGCAGTGAGGATTGTGAGGGGTCTGGAGCACAGGTGCTACAATGAGCAGTTGAAGAAACTGGAGTTTATGTTTGCATGTTTACTATGGAATAAAGGAGACTCAGGGGAGAAGTTAGAAATTAATTGCCTTTCAGAAATAACCTGAACCCTGAGGTCCTGTGTCATTTGAGCCTTGACATCCTGAAAGCAGAACCCTTGCATGTTCTGCAAACTCCTATCCAAATACCTGGAGCTCCTCCTGGAGGGAGGGGTGGGACGTGAGGTGCCCTTGAACATTCAGTTCTGATTAAATGTTTAGGTTTTAAGGACTGGGGACACCTCTGACGACGAGGCAAAGATTTCAGAGCCGCAAAGCTACTTCTGAAGATTTATATGCACTTTACTATTTTTTAAATGGTTCTAGAGCCTTCTTTTTACTGAAAGGAAAGTTTTTGATAACTCCTGCACTGGGGTGGGGGGAACCAGTCTTGGATCATTTCCACAGAACTTCCACTGTTGTGGAACAAAACTGAGGGAGCCCTTTAACCCCCACAGGCCCAAAGTTCAGACCACAGATCAGTGAGCACTTCGTACAGTTGTGACAAACTTTTCATACAAGGAAATCAAACATTTCTATATTTCCTCCACAAGAGATAGATTTCTCCAGCAGGCCTGATAATCACCATCCTTTGAGTGCTCCCCAAGAGTGCAGCTCAAACGTCTCAGCCTGCACCAGACACACCTACCACATATTAATTACAGCAACTGTCTGCGCTGCAACGGCAGTTCTGGTTGGATCAGACCTGTTTTACAAAGAAAGTGGAATAATTTGTTGGTGTAATGTATGATCTGAATTAATGTATTTTTAAGAATCAAATTATCCTGATGTGAGAGCCCCTAAAGGGACTAACACAGTGAAGAAGGACTGGAAGTTTTGACATGGTTTAATGAGCTGTATGCTAACTCCACCTGAGTAATTAACAGGCTTGACAGTCCTTTTGAACAGTGATATTCTCTGTAAGGATGTTTAATGCTCTGAGTATCAGCAATGAAAAACCCAAGACAGAGGCAGCCCTGACTAGGGATTTTTTTGTCAAAGGAGTTTTTGGCTATATATATTTTTTTGTCTAATGAATCATTAAGGCAAATGCTTTCAGAAGCGGTAGCTGATTGCACATTAGTTCTATTTTTGAGTGCTCAGTTACACACCGCTTCCTCACAAACTGTAGAGATTTTGGCCTCCCAATCCTTAGAAATGAAAACATGGATGTAAAGTGGTCCCACCAACACAAACACCATTCTGTGAATAAAAGATAAATGATTCTGCAGTGAGCAAGTCCAATTCCTGCTTTGTTGTAATTGTTAATATGTGCTAACATGCATATCGTCTTATAAATCATCCTTTTAAAATTAAAAGGACAGGTTTTTACCCAGAAACAATGGGGCGATTATATGATTCAATGCAGAGGCTACAGCACTAGTAAATTTTTTTTCTTAACAAAAGTAGCCCCCTGAAATGACAGAGCTGAGTCAATCCAGGGAAATTTCAAATGGTACTGGGCTTGGCCAGATCATTCACAACTGGCCAACGTTGAAGCCCAGTTCCCTCAAAACTGCCCATCTTCTAGGTAACACTTTCTTGACTGGTGCTTTTCCATGTCAGCAGAAGGAGACGTGAAAAAAGATGGAGATTGCCAGCTGTATAAAATGCAGAGATGTACATTAAAAAGAGTCTTTGCTTCCCGAGGATTTATTTCTCTTATTTTTCTCTCTATCTTTATTTTCTGTAAGCTAAAATTCTCAATCAATTACATTAATCTATCTGTTAACTCTGTACATGTTGATGGCTGTAACTCTCCTGCGTAACAGATTTTACTCCTCACTATGCCTGTCACTGGTTTAAACAATCTGTGTGTAATTGATTTCTTCAGTAAAACAGATAACATTTGCTTACAGCTCCTCCGATGGCTTTGCAGCCTCTACATTAGCAACAGCACTTCTGTCTCCACCGGCATTCCAGTAAAATATAATTATTATATACCCATCACAGACAAAAAGATGAGAAAGTGAGCAGGGAGAGTCAGTGATGCTCTTTCCCTGAGTTCAGCACTAGGTACCAAACTGTTCGCCTCTTACTACAAGACGGTTAGTGCTGCCCCTCTCTCTGGCCCCATGACACAGAGCTTTCTAGTCACTAATTTCACACCAGAACCAGTAATACTTCTGACTCCAAAGCAAATACAGCTTCAACTGTCTGCAGGTAAAGTGACTTTTTAAAAATTATCTTTTGACTTCAGCAGAAAATTTTCTCCAATAATAAATAGCTAAAGAAAACAGGATTTATCCAGTACAACATAAAATAATCTTGTACTTTAGGTAATTAAAACAAAACAAGATATAAGACCATCCCTCAGGACAAAATGTTTTTTGCCTGGGAAGGACACAACAAAGGGGAAATAAGACAGATGCATGGAGGAATTTAATTGTACCACACAGAGAAGGCTCAGGGGACTGAAATGTGGCCTCTCCTCTCCAGCACTCTGTGGGCTGCAATTAGGCATCAGTGAGGGTACTGGACAGAGAATGTTTCCTACTGAGAAAGGAAAGGCTGCAGACAAGAGTTTTTAAGTGTTTTTGTTGCTATTACTAATGCAACCACTGCAGACAGATTTTTAAGACAATTAACTTCCCTGGTTTAGCACACATAAAGAAACAGTCTTTCTACCTTCCAAGGACAGGCAGATGTGTGAGGGATTCCAGTGACAAGACAGGTCAGGCTGTTCCTCGGTGCATACACTATGTTCTCTCTGCTTGCAGTCTAGCAGGTTTCAAATTGGGGAGAGGTAGATTTTCCCCCACTTTCCTTGGAAACCAGAAGTGAGGGAAAGCCATTCTGTACGATTCTTTTTCTGACCCTAAATAATGAACATATCCATGATGAGTAGGCTTAATTCTCGGCAGCCCTGGAATGAAAAGAAAGCCCTGGATTTGAAAAATCATAGTTTAATGTGAGCTGAATGCAGGACTGCACAGAAACACATGCCTAGCTTGGGTATACATGATTTCTGGGTTGTGGCCAGGGTAGTCAACATCTTACAAGATCTATCTTCAGGTCAATACCTGAGAGGTGCTCACCTGCAATCCAATTCTGCTCATAGCCCATTACCAGCATCTTGGCAAGTTCCCACTGCTGGATGCCCCTAGCCTGGGTTCTCCCACTGGTCAGTCTGGGTGGGACTGTAGGCAGGGTGGCAATGAAAGCAGGTGGGAGGCAGCTGCTCATCTGTTTCTGCTATGTCAAGAATAAATATTTGCAGCTCAGGGAGCATCCTGAGGAAATAACTTCACTTCTCCCCATCTTTTTCCTTTGATTTCTAAAAATTAGAGTTTTCCCTTCTTGCGTGTGTTTCAAATGACAGCAACCCGTGTGCTGCAACCCTACAAAGGGATTATTCCTCCCATCCAGGATGCTGGGGGAGAGTGAAGGTTCTAAGCAAGCTGAATGAATCGAATATGCAGAACATTAAAACAAAAAATGGTGTGTTTCATATTGATGTGGCAAAAGCAGTCTGGAAAATTTAGATCCCAGCTGAGATCTGACTCTCACATATGTCTTACCGGTGCGCTTTAAGGCTGAGCTACATTTCATTTTCATTGAACAAATATGTCTGGTAAAAACACTTAGAAAAGTCACTGGGGTGGGAAGTGGAGGATGATAGTCCAGTACATAATATTGTAGCTTCATTTCTTGCTTAATTTCTTAGCCTTTCTTTCATGAGACCATAGACAAATATTTGTGCTGTTTAAAACTCTAACATTTACACATTAAATAATAAATTCTTCTCTGATGAAGGATGTGATTTATTGTGATTCAGTTTTGCATCCCAAATAACTCCCTAATGGAATGTTTTAGGCTGATTTGATATTGCACTGCTGAGGAGGTGGGATTTTTCCCCACTTCAGCTTGCAAAAGGTGCTAAAACAACGATCTTCAGATGTGAGGATATCAAAACCTCTTGCTCAGAATTAAGATTCATGGCAGTTTGGTGAGAGCAGAAAAGATCTCTGTGTGAGAGGCAGCTGATATTTTTCTCCCACCATAAATCTTGATTTCAAAACTCTGATTTCAGAAGTGGGAAAACGGAAGCCCAAAGAGCTTAAGGGGAAAACTTAAAAGCACTTATTTGGCCTAGATTCAACCACGTTAAACTAGCTTATCTACTTGGGCACCTAAACACCACCAACTCTCAAAGACTCATAATTTGAGCTCTGAAAAATTAGAATATGCAGATTTGATCATATTGCCCCTTTGGCAAGGAGGATTCAGTCTGTAAGTATGTGAGGGGGAGAAGATGGCCAAGATCTGATCTGAACACACCAGTGTAACTAAAGACGCATTTTAAAACTGATTTAATTATATCAGTTAAAAAACTTGGCACAGTCACTCCTAATTCATCTTGCTTCTGTTGATTTAGCTAGAAACTGTAGTGTTAGAGTGTATGGAGCTATTTGGTGTGGAGCCTGCCTGACTTCTCCCTGATTTTTAACAGATTGCAGAAATGATGCCTCCTGGACCACTGTAGGTGTTGCCCAAGGAGCCAGGCAAGGCTTCACTCTGCCTCCTTCTCCTTCTGCCTGAAATGTATGTAGTGTTGGACTTGCTGTCACTTCATGGTTATGTCATCAGTCCCCAGGCAGCAGCAAGCAGTGCTATTATTTGCTTCGCTTTTGGGATAGGAAGGGAGAACAGAGAGCCTTGAGAGTGGATCCCACATATCAGACCTCACTATTGCTGCTGATGCTAAAGATGGACACACTATTTATTGAGAAAAACAAGGGGTGCACCTACTGCCTAAGGGTCACCAAACCACACTGCAGAGCAATGCAGTTACTCTGGACATCATCTGGTCCTGTTTTCCTTTGGTCCTCCTTCACGTCCTCACGTGCCATATGCTCACCTGCTCCTCATTCCCATGCCTCAGCTTTAGCCAGCAAAACCCTGTGGGATGAAAGTGCAGGCCCTCTCTAACCTCTGTCATGTGTTTTTCTTCCTTGCCCTACATCTTCTAAAGGGAGTAAATGGAAGATATGAAGACAAGTAACTGATTCTTCAGGATGATGGATTGTAGCCTACATCACCTATCACGAACTAAGGACCCTATTCACAGTGACGATAAAATTGCAGATTCACACCTGACAGTAACCTCACACTGTGACCATAAACACACTCTTAAAATTGTTTAAAGAAATAATCCTATTTTCCTTGTTAAAAGGCTTTCTAGGCTGGAATAATCAATATAAGCTGTGATCCAAAGAGCATATTTTGTAATGGAGAGCTGCTATCACGTTTTTTGCTCCTGTCCCTCAATGGCTCACAGGATCCTGGATGAGGAAACAATTTCTCTGTATTTCTCTGTCACTTCCACCTGATGCTCACTGGT
Source organism: Rhinopomastus cyanomelas (assembly GCA_013400115.1). Classification (NCBI taxonomy): domain Eukaryota; kingdom Metazoa; phylum Chordata; class Aves; order Bucerotiformes; family Rhinopomastidae; genus Rhinopomastus; species Rhinopomastus cyanomelas. The sequence goes on along the minus strand of VXBP01006017.1, from coordinate 386,593 downwards.
AAAGAAATACCTTTACTAAAATCTGTGGAGCCAGGCTGTCTCAGTGCTTCTGGATCTCTGCATCAGCAAAAGCTCTTGTTTTCCTTTTCAAAAAGAGGGAAAGAGGCCAAAATACACGACAGCTTGTTTAAATGAGACTTCAGCATTTCAATGCTAGATTGTTTCATGAGCTATTATTGCTTCAGAAACCTCTCCCTCCTCATCGATGCATTCAGGAAACATTTTTTCTTTATTAGTTTGTGCAATCAAAAGTATAGATGCTGATATTCAAGCTTGGCTCTTCCAGAGAGCCTGTAGCACTTGCTGGTGGAGAATCAGAGCAGTAAATTCAATTGCTTAAAGTCTGGACAATGTGCAGTCTGGATTATTTTATTGGAAACACACCTGAGAGTTTCCATGAGATACTCCAGGTAGTGATAATTCTTTCCTCTTTCATCTCCTTTGTTCTTTCCAGGAATGCAAATAAGAAGCACAGAGCTATTTATTGTTCTCCTGCCTTACTGAAAGAAGAAATCATGCAGCAGTATTATTGGGAAGAAATTTTATTTCTGTGGGTTTCTTTCCAAGAGAGAAATATCTGATACCTTTATTTTATTTCATTTCAAAATTTAGCCAGTAACTTTTGATTTATTATGTGCTTCCCTGAGCAAGTCCTGAGTAATGCTTGCGATACTAGGATGTGTTGTTAATGAGTCTTTGTCCTCCCTTGTGTCACCACCCTTTTCATCATTCACTCTTCTTCAGTTCCTCTCACCTGTTCCATCATGTTTTTTCAAAGCAGGGATGGACATGCAATGTGGTTGTTTGATGTCTCATCTAACTGGGTACTTAGCCTTAGATAGGAAGGCAATATTAATATTAAATAACAATAAAAAAATTTGAAGTTTGGCAGTTCAGCCACTTTTGAGTTATCACCATGGGGAGAGGAAAAAAAGCCACAACCAGATATTTTTTTACTGTGCTGTTCAGAGACGTTGAAGGAATGAGGGTTACTTTCTGATCTTCACATAAATCCAACATGGCTGAAGGAATTTTGCTCAAACTTTTAAAAGAAGCACTTTGGGAACAAGTCAAAGTATGCTTTTTAATAGCAACCAAGTAATTTACTGTAAAGAGGCTGACAACTGAACTGAGAAGTAGAATTAAAGTTAAAAATGTGTGTGAGTGTGCTATCCTTCTCTGCAAAGGCAAGAGCTTTTTTCATAGCATATGTCCAATCTTTCACTTAAAAAGGCAACCAGTGTCGAACCTGCTATTTTCTTGACGAATGAAAACAGTTTTCTGCTGTTGAACTGATAATAAGCTTTTATTATACTAACATGAAGACATCTTCACCAAATCTATCAAGAATCCAGTATGTAAGTAGAGCATACGAGCTATCTACTGGCAGTTTTCCCAGGAAACTGATTTATCTTTTCAGCAACAAATTGTTACTGCTACTGCTTAATCAAGCAATATTTGTGAAATGCCATTGGAATGGGGGCACATTCCGTCAGTGTCAAGTGATGCTTTAAGTATGAAATTCCATGCTGAGATTCCTATTGATCACCAGCACAAGTGTGGCATTTCAGCTCTAGTAGCTCAAGATAGAAACTAATATTCCTCTAGAATAAGGTGACCCACCTAGTGGATGACAGAAGGGCTGTGGACATTGTCTACCAGGACTTTAGTGAAGCCTTTCATAGTGTCTTCCACCTAACAGTCCTATGGAAAAAGATTTCAGAAGATATCTATGGATGGATTTAAAATTAAACACACAAATCTATCATACCTAGCCATCACATGATCATAGAATCACAAAGCATTAGTGATTGGAAGTGACTTTGATAGATCTCTTTTCACTGGCTCCTTGTGATAGGACAAGGAGCAATGGCTGTAAGTTGCAGCAGAGGAGGTTCCGCCTCAACACAAGAGGGAACTTCTTTGCTATGAGGGTCACGGAGCACTGGAACAGGCTCCCCAGGGAGGTCGTGGAGTCTCCTTCTCTGGGGACTTTCAAGACCCGCCTGGATGCGTTCCTCTGTGATCTGTGTTAGATAGTTTTGTCCTGCTCTGGCAGGGGGGTTGGACTCGATGATCTCTTGGGTCCCTTCCAACCCCTAACATCCTATGATCCTATGATCATCTAGTCCAATCCCCACCACAGCAGGATCACTTAGATCAAGTCACACAGGAACATGTCCAGGCAGGTTTTAAACATCTCCAGAGGAGACTCCATGGGTTATCGTTCAGAAAAGTAGATGTATGTAAATATGTCATTTAAAATATACTACAATTTGGGGTTTCTTTTTAAAATTTCTCTTAAGGCAACAGTATTTTACACAGATGCTGCCAAAAGCACTGTTATTAAATAATTCTATAAAATTGGTGACATTGATTACCTCAGTAGAATATTTCATGCTTTGTGCTTTCCCTGCATGTAATACTCTAAGGTGTACTTGTTAAGATGAATGAAGTCTAATTTTCTAAGTGTTTAGGCTAATGCCACTACTGTATTTTCCATTGTGACAATAGGACTAGTAGAACAAACAAAAATATTGTTGAACATCAGATCATGAGGCAGAATTCTCATGTTGTAAACCTACACGCTAATGTGATGGAAACGCTGATGTTCACAGAAACTGTGAACATACAGAAACTGTGAAATAAAACCAGTTTGTATCTTCATCTTATTATGTAAGGACTACCTAAGAAGTTCCTGTTAAAGTACACAGGCTTCCTGTGACATTAAAGTTGATTTTAAACCTCTTTGTCAGTATTAAAGAGTGTGTGAAAGCATCTTGACCGTAGGTGACCATCAAGTCCGTATTAATCAACATGGATGCTTTGTATAGGAAGATGTGTATTTTACAAGGACACGTTAGATAAGATGAGCTATACACTAATACAGGTAAAATTTTTAATGAAACATTCCTGGGTGAGATAAGATCATTACAAAGCCAAGAGCTATGAAATGGGTATGAATGCAGCTTGTGTACTACTGCATTTGCTTGGGGTCCATTAATTTTGTTATTTTAGTTCCTAAGAAGAGGAGAATGCCAAAGTTTGGGTTTTCTGATGTAAACCCATTGCCCAGTCAGCTCCATTTTGATGTCTGGGAAAATCATGAACCAAGTTCTCTTTGAAGCTGTGGCATCGCTGCCCTTGGAGCTTTCCAAGACCCAAAGAGATAAGTATTGGCCATCCCGGTCCATACTTAGTGTTGGCTGTGCTTTGAGCAGAGGGACGGACTAGGTGACCTCCCAGGACTCTTCCAGCATGTATTGCTGTATTTGCAGTACAGGAAATTACAGAATTGTCATCTCTGGTGCTGATGGTTTGATTTTGCTTTATTTTCATTCATGTTTTTCCTCTAATAAGCTGAGATGGAAATGGTGACTCCTCTAGCAGGAGGGACAAACATGGTATCTTGAATGATGATAAGAATGCAAAAGGTAATTATTGTGAACAAGTTATGAAAGAAAAATCTAGTCTGAAAAGTAGAAAAATATTCTAAACCCTGTTTAAGGCTTTGATGATATCCTGATGATGGTTGAAAAGACCTTTGCTATTTGCCGCCATACTTTAATTTCATGCTTTAGGCTCCAGCAGGGGACTTGAAAAAGTGAGGATATTGTCCGTTAAGAAGAAAAACTTGCTTTGGCTTGGTTTGCTGAAGAAGTAGACCCTGCTTTTGCCTTTGCTATTGACTCTTAGCTTTTCCTTACCATGCAGGAGCAATTAAATTATTTGGATTATCTGTGCATTAACATCTAATAAATTCTCTGTTATCACATAGAAGTAGGATACTGATCTCCTCTTCTCTCCACTTCTTTTCTCTCCTCGCATCGTCTTTTTGATGCAAATTATTATTTGGAGTCTTGATTCATATTCATTTAAGCAAGAAAGAGAAAAACACCTTCTTCTCCCCACTGACTACACAGGAGAATGTAGGCATTTAGTAATGAGGGTTGGCATGCCAGGCACTTTAACATGAGATTCGAGTTAAGTGCCTAACCTGGGTGAACTTGATCCCACCCTCAGTCATTAATGGCTGATAATGATATTCATTGGATGGAAAAGCACCCTTGGAATGTGTATAGCAAATTCTGTTTGAAAATTTTAAAAGTAGCACAAGCTACTTGGACAGATGTTCTCATTCTTTAAATGAACATACAGGCAGCTGTCAAAAATATTCTTCAGGACATAGGTCATCATTCTCATGATTCTGCAGTGCTTCCTAATCTCTGACCAAGCCTTTGGTATGTTCTCTGCAATATGTGTAGTACTAAAACTGACAGTAAAAAATAAGGCGATAAATCTGTTCATTAGTGGAGGAAATATTTCATGCTATCAAGTAGGCAGGCAGGAATGGAGAAAAGTGCCAACTTTTAGGTCATTAACTTAGATTCAGATAATTTAATGTTATATTTTCTGTGGTTTTGAATTTGAGAAGATAAGTAAGTTCCTTCTGTGTCTGAGGAGGTAAATTTGGGTTCAATTACATCAGTAACTTAACTTTAAGTAACATTTAACTTTAAGTAAAATAAAAACCAGGTAGAAAGATAATGGCAAAGCAGTGGATGTGGTCTATCTTGACTTCAGTAAAGCATTTTGACACAGTCTCACACAGCATCCTCACAACCAAACTGAGGCACTGTGGTCTAGATGATTGGCTAGTGAGGTGGATGGTGAACTGGCTGCAGGATAGAATCAGGAAAGTAGTGGTCAGTGGGACACAATCTAGTTGGAGGCCTGTATCTAGTGGAGTCCCCCAAGGGTCAGTGCTGGGACCGGACTTGGATGAGGGATTAGAGTGCACTGTCAGCAAGTTTGCTGATGACACAAAGCTGGGAGGAGTGGCCGACAGTCCAGCAGGCTGTGCTGCCATTTTTGTGGGACCTGGACAGGCTGGAAATCCAGACAGAGAGAAATATGATTAAATATAACAAGGGTAAGTGTAGAGTCTTGCATCTGGGCAGGAACAACCTCAGGTACCAGTTTAGGTTGTGGATTGACCTGTTGGATAGCAGTGTAGGAGAAAGGAACCTGGGTGTCCTGGTGCACAGCAGGATGACCATGAGGCAGACATGTGGCCAAGAGTGCCAACAGCATCCTGGGGTGGATCAGAAGCAGGGTGGTTAGCAGATCAAGAGAGGGTCTTCTCCCCCTCTACTCTGCCCTGGTGAGACCACATCTGGAGTATTGTGTCCAATTCTGGGCCCCTCAGTTCAAGAAGGACACAGAGCTGCTAGAAGGAGTCCTACGTAGAGCAAAGAGGATGGTGAAGGAAGTGGAGCACCTCCCTGATAAGGAAAGGCTGAGGGAACTGGGTCTCTTTAGCTTGGAGGAGACCGAGGGGTAACCTCATTAATGTTGATAAATATTTGAAGGTTGGGTGTCAGGACGATGGAGCCAGGCTCTTCTCAATGTCATCTAGTGAACTGTCTAGTGATAGGACAAGGGGCAAGGGGTTTAAGCTGGAACATCGGAGGTTCCATATAAATATCAGATGAACTTCTTCACAGTGAGGATGACAGAGCACTGGAAGGGGCTGCCCACGGGAGTTGTGGAGTCTCCTACTCTGGAGACGTTAAAACCTGCCTGGATATGTTCCTGTGTGACTTGGTCTAGGCGATCCTGCTGTGGCAGGGAAATTGGACTAGATGAACTTTTGAGATCCTTTCCAATGCCTAATGTCTGTGACTCTGTGATTCTGTGACATGCAATACAAGGAACCAAGCAAAAATACAATAAAGAAAAAAACCACGAAAAACCTGAAAACTACAATTTTAATAAATTACACTGAAACTCAGCTGTCTCAAACACAAACGGGAGGTCTAGCATCAGTTGTACCACAGAGCAGAGCCAGCACTCTAGGGTCAGTGCTTCCAAATCTGAACACCTAAGTCACGCCATCTTCGGCTGACTGCGGTACCAGGAAAGACAAGAGGGAAAGAGAGGGAAGATGAGAGGGAGGAGCAGAGTTCCGGAAAGTCATGTCAACTTTTAGTGGGTAGTTGAGCCTCAGTGTCTACTCTGCACATGGGGCATCTCTTGTTCATAATGAGCCACTGGTCTATGCACACTTGCTGGAAAAGGTGCTTGCATGACAGGCACCTGACTTCTTCCCCTTCCTCCAAGAGACACAAGCAGATGATACATTTTTCCTCTCTGTCTTCCTCTGTTCCTTCATCCCCATCTTGTTTGCAGTGCAGTCTCCTCTTCTTGTATTTATGTGGATATGTGCATCTTTCTATAGGTTCCTGCCTTGCTCCATGATTAACATCACCTGACCATTCCTCCTGGTGAATCCACTCCTTAAAATTGTTCCCAAAAGGGCCACCCGAACCCCCCGAAATGTCAAGGATGTGAGGGTAGCCCGCCATGTCTGGTACCGTGAGAGGAGGAGCCCCTATTTGCAAGTGGTGAAGTTGAGGAGGCGCACGGTAGTGGGCTACGGTCACACCAGCCTCAGTTCCCAGTTCCCAGGCAGATGTCTCCGTAGCCTGTTGAGGATGGGAAGACATGGTCTGAGGCACGTGAATGCGATGCCCATGACAATAACTGGGAGGCATCCTGTAAGGATGAGGAGGAGGCCGCTCATAAGCACGTGTTGTGTGCAGCATCATTGCTCTTCTCTGGACCTCCATCCTCTGGATCACTCTGTGAGGATGTAGCCTCTGTGCTGGAGGTGCTGTTGCTGTGATGTGATGAGATATGAGCTGGTATGTTGCAGGAAGATGCTGGAGTATTGGAGCATCCGCACTGGCTAAAGGAGGAGTTGGAGGTGGAGGTGGAACGGGATGAGAAGATGCATGAGAGGAGAAGGATGGAAGGGATGCACTGCATGAGGAATAACATCATCAACTTGAGGTGGAGACTGTGGCTGTGGAGGAGGACTTCCATGAGAATGAGGACATAGACAAGCTTGTTGGTGGCTGTGGTGCTGAAAGCAGCTTGTATGCGGGTGTCTCAATGCAGGATGAGTTTGTGAAGGTCCCCCAGATGGAGAATGCTGAGGGCAGCACGATGGTAACCGTGGCATGGCTGGAGGGCAACATTCCAGAGTCGTATTAGATGTGGTTCATCTTATATCATCTGCAGCTGACGTTCCAGCGGTACTGCCACTGGGAAGACTGGAAGTGGTCTGTGGCGCTGCAGAGGGCTGGCTGCTGGAGATACTGGAAGCTGCATTAGAGTCCTGCTCTGTAGTAAATGTACTAAGACCGTTGTTGAAAGCAGAATGCACAGTTTGTGGCTCCACTCTACCTGATGTGCTTGGCACAATTGTGGGCTCATCTTCATCCACTGTAAGGTCCACTACTTCTGCTGCACTCTGCCACAGGGGCTGTGTGATTGTGGATATCTTAGTGTGGCTCTGCCGCTCTTGAGGATCAGCACTTTTCCCCAGATTGGGCTTGTGTGGCCAAATGTTGGGTCAGACCTGTAGCTTTCACAAACTGTCACAATCTCTACCTCACTGTCTGTTGAGGTGACACTGATGTCTTCATTAGCCATAACCTGGGGAGTGGAAGATGCTTCAATCAGCCCATCAATACTTCCTGAAGCAACAGATGTACTGTTCTTGTCATTTCCCCAAGTGACACAAACAGGTCTTCCTCCCATTTTGTAGGGGAACTGGATGGAGACTCACTGCAGAGGTCATTCCTGGAAATACTGGAGCCGGGCAGCAAAGCACACTTCCTTCGAGCCAGCACCTCCCGCTTTTTCTTCCACATTAGAATTTGTTCTTTTTGGTTCTGTGTCGGCTGCAATAAACTTTTGACAAATCTCTTCTTAAATGGAAGTTGTCTTAAAGGACTGTTGTAAAAGCAAGCCCTTTTCCTGAATAACTCAGGTTCAGAGTCTGCCTCAGCTGTGAGTTCTACTTGCAGGATTCAGCACTGCCTGAGGGTGTGTTAGAGGACCATCTTCCTCACAGGTTACCCTGTCAGAGTGTCCAAAATCTAGGTTGGGTCCAGGCGAGGAGAGACAGTCACTAAAAGAAGAATCACTGTCTTCACTCTGTGCTTCTAGGCTGTCTCAATCCTAGGAGCCCTTCATTTTCTTGGTCAGGACAACTCTGACTATATGAAGGACCAACCTGCTTGCTCTCGCATGTCTTTCCCACCACAACCTTTTTGTCTTTCCCCGTAGAGTTGCCATTCCCATGCTTCTGCTTTTGAGAAGCACTCATCTCACCTTCTGCAGGGCAGCTCCTGGCTGCCCCAGCACGTTCGGGCCTCGAGGGTATCCCCCCCGGCTTTGGGACTCTCCTGTCTCTGTGCAGGGTCACAAGGAGCTTCACTCTTCAGATCCACTTGCAGAGGCTAATCTCCGTGACACTCAGGAGTCCGTCCAGAGAGGGAAAGTTTTCAGAAAGACCTGAGGCTGAGAGGCCGCTGGAGCCCCGCTCTGGAGCAGTGCAGAGAGCCCAGTTCAGCACCGGACAGGCCGTTGCTCTCTGCAGCTGCCGTTGCTGGGAGAAGCGGCCGCGAGGCACCCCCTCGCCCCCGGCCCAAACCGGCACCGCTCCCCACCCATAAGATGCTCCCCACACACAAGATGCCCCTGAACCCTTGTCTGCAGCTCTAAACACCAGTATTTTAATCGGGATCGGGATCCTCCCTCAGGTCTCCACATCCCCAAGTGCTGCAAATCCCAGCCGGGGCAGAACCGGAGCGTCCTGAGCACAGCTGGCTTTAGGAAGAGGCAGGAGAGGGGTCTGCCTGCTGCTGCGCACTGCTGCTGGGGTGAAAGCAGCGTGCAAAGGGCTGCTGCTGCATGCAAACTCTTCCTGAGCATCTAGCACCTTCCTCACAACATCCCTCTCACCTTTCTCAGTCACTGCCTTGCAGCAAAGAAGATCCCACAACCAGAGCTGTATGTGGGAAGCAGTTTCATTTTACAATTCCATGTCCCTCTGTGAGCTTGATTCATGGTGATCCTGCTCCGGCAGGGGGATTGGACTAGGTGATCTTTTGAGGTCCCTTCCAATCCCTTATGTTCTGTAATTCTGTGATTACATGCAAAACTAACTTAAAGGACCAAGACATTAAAGTACATGACACCCAGAAATTTGGAAATTGCAATTGGTTGTCAATGCAAGCATTGCTCTAAATCTCCAAAAGTATTCTTTGTTGCGAAACCATTAATTTCAACAATCAGCCTTTAAAAATATTCCTTTATTAATGCACATGTTGGCCAATGGCCATTGAAATAATCTACTTATACTTTCCATAGTTCTTTATTTTTTTTCATGTATACTTTCTTTAATAGTGTTTAGTCCAAGGCAGTGGAAGTCAGCTGGAGTCTTCTCAATGGTTTCCAGTACATCAGATCACTTCTGAAATGTAATGATAGTCAGGAGGTGGGAGTAGAGACACACATCAGCTGTAATTCAAGAGGAATTAAAAAAATATATATACGTTAATTACTATGTTATTTCTTGGGATATCCTGCATAAGTGATTCTCAGCATAACGTATGTACTCAAGCTGGTGTGCCGTTATCATGGATCCATTTGGCGCTCATTTTAAGGGCTGTGATCATCAATCCAATTAGTGCTCATATAGGCGTCAATGATGTTCCATTACGATTTATTATTAGTTAATGAACACCTGTATTAGGCTCATACTGCACTCATTTTAAAAACTGCTTAAAAGGGTTAGCCATGAAATTTAGTGGCAGCTAACTTCTATGTCTCAAATCAATCCTCAGCTTCCTGTGTGACTTGGTCTAGGTGATCTTGCTGTGGCAGGGGGATTGGACTGGATGATCTTTTGAGGTCCCTTCCAATCCCTGATGTTCTGTGATTCTATTTCAAGCAATAGTTTTGGATGCAAACAGAGACAAAAAGGTTGTCACAGGGACAACCTTTTGTTTATATAAAATTAAATGTGTGAGAAGTTTGCCTATCACTGCTGATACACAAAATGTTATGTGTACAGGAATACTCCTTTGGTATACCCATTTATATTCCAGTTATACATGGCACTGTTTAATTAATTTCCAGCTGTTAACTACTCACTGTGGCTTAGCATTGTGCTTTAATCCTTGTATCCAAGCCTTTATTTGTCCTTGATCTATTTCTACCTACCTATCTCCATCAGAACAATTAAATGCAGTCAACATGTATTTTTCTAAAAACTATTGACATGTCCCTTTGTTAACAACACACCCTCCTTTCAGATCTATTTTGTACCTCTAGATAAATCTGTAACTGTTAGTCCACCCCTGCCCTACTTTTTTCACTGTTTCCTCCTTAATTCTCAGTTCAAATATTTAACATTTTATCAGTTGCTTCTCTGACCAACTTTTTTTATGGCAGTTGCTGGAGCGTTCCCCTTTGTGGTTTTCTCTACAGTATTTCCCCCGATCCTGTGAGTTCAGAAAGAAGTCTCTCAATTCTTCTTGGGTTATCACCCCAGCCCTGCCATTTATCCTCTTTTCCACTCTTCGGTGAAATGTAAAGTGCTCCTCATTATCTTTAGGATCCTTCACAACCCTTCCTGCTGAATCAGTATCTTGCATTTCCCATTCCTTCTGCTGTGCCACCATCGTTCCTCCTTGCCTGTGCTGCAGCCATTGCTGTGTTTTGTGCCTTCCTGCACCACGTGGAGCAACATCTAACTGCAGATCCACACAGTTGCAACCGTAATTTCAGATTCTGCTATTTTCTGTAATACTAAAAGGCTTTAGGACCGATAATGAGAGAATAGCAGTTTGAATTTTGCTGTGATTTAGTGGAGAAGGATGCAGTACAGTTCTCCCTTATTCTGGTTCGTGTAGCTGTGTCCTCAGAAGGAAATCTCTGCGTTCAAAAGACTGTGTAGCACATTGTTGGTGCCAGTGGAATACAATAACAAAAAAAGTTATAACCCCCACCCAGAAAACCTTATTAAGGACCTCAGGTATCCCTTGAGTTAGGTATTGATCCATACAAAGGATTGCTGTGTCATGCACTTACATGAAAGGCCAGATTTAAATCCACCAAAAAAACCACAGAACAGCTCCCATTACATCCTCACAAAGGAGCTTGATTAAATGGGAATTTAGTTCAGGTCTGACATGGACATATAAAAACACCAGAGGATCTTTTAATCAGAACTTGGACCTTTTTCTGTGGTTGATCTGTGATAGGACCTGTGACTTTTGTCAGGTGATGCTGGCACAGATTGTGATTTAATGCCTTGTGACCGTAATCCTTGCATGCAAGTGATGAATTACAAAGACTATTTGATTTTTTTAAAGGACTTACCACATTTTCTCCATTTCTGACTCTGTTTAGATTGCAGTCTAAAAGCCATATGCCTTTCACATTTTGCTTTTCTTAAATGATGTGAGAAGATGTAATAATTTACAAGCTATTTAGCTATTTAGCTGTTTAGCTTTTGGATTAAAACAGGTAATTGCTGTTTATGAAATATTATGGCTTTAACTCTATATCAACTTTTAACATTTCAGTGTTTGCTTCAAGGCATGAGGAGACAGTGATACAGCTCATTTCCTCTGCTGAGCTCTCTTTGCTGCCTTGTACAACACTTATTTCAAAGCACGCCACAGCTTAGAACTGTCATGATCCCCATTAATATAAAATCATTGACCTCTGCTCCTGCTGGTGCGACTAAATTACATTCTGCTGCTCAGCAGCAGCCGCATATGGGGCCAGTTCTTTTAGTCATGGCCAGGTGCCTTGATGTCAACACTGCCCCTCCTATGCTCTGGGTTTGCCTTTAATGAGGATTATGCACCTTCAAAGATCGAGAAAACCCACTCCCGGGACGGCAGCATTTCTAATGGCATCTGGCCTTACCCCACACAGGAACTCAGTGTTGTAGAAGCTCTGCTTTGCCCCCGCCAGTGCAGAACTGTGAGGGGTCACGCTTTGGTACCTGTGTTCTCCCTCAATCAGCAGTCCTGGGACACTGTGAACAGAAATATCACGTTTTTATGAAGCCCTGCAGTGCTGTGTTCAAACAGTATCCCATATCATCTCAAAACTTGTGTGAGATTTCTTCCCCCCACCTCCCCTCATCCTCATGTTCATGCTGCACAAAAATCAAGTGCACTTAGCAGTTTTATAGCCTGCACATTATTGTTCTTATGGGGGGGGAAGGGGTATTTTATAGGACTGATTAGTGTTGATACAGCTTCTGAGTGTGGTCAGGTTTTCTTACTGTGTGGTCTTGCTTGCTCTTTTTTCCCCTGACCCTTTTCACTCACGCCCACCCTCCTGAGACCCTGGGCTTTGTGAGCCACGGTGCATTTTTGCCTGTAAGCCGGATGGGGCTGAGCAGAAAGTTTTTATACCAAATCATTCTAAATGTAGTGTTGTTCAAAAGGAAGGTGGTTTATGTCTAGCTGTGACTTGCATATCCTTAGGGACCTGTCAGAGAGACTGCTTATGTCGGAGTAACACCGGAACCACCACAGAAATTGTCAGTGGGATAAATTTGGGTCCAGTCCCTCACAGTCGTAGTCATCACATCAAGCATACGATGATATCAAAGTAAATCAACAATGATTATCTATTTCTTAATAGGATTCAAACTCTTATAGATCTTGTTTTGCATGAACAAGTAACAGGAGAATTTGGCACAAAGTCTTCTAAGCAAGAAAGCCAGAAAATACTTTGTGGAAAGCGTACAATCACATCTTCCCTTTGTTATTAAGTATTTCTGCATCAAGGGTTTTAACATCATTGTCCTCTTTGATAACAAGCACTATTCTTTTCATACTTTAGGCAACTACATGTTTTCACTTGATTTTAAATTAGCATTTAATTTAAATCTGATACTATTTGTTGTTTTTGAAGGGCTTATGGTTTTTTTTTGTTCTCTGTACAATTCAGTCACGTAAAATCACTGTATCCGGTGCTGACTGCCATGAACACATGTGGTATGTTCTTTGCCATATTCTACCTTGTGCTCCCAGTGGAAGATCATGCTGTCCAAAAATGGTCTGGAAAGGAAAGCTGAAGGTCTAGCAATTTCTTGCTGGCATGTACCAGTGGCCAAACTGCAGAGAAATCTCTGTAAGACGAAGGCACGGCTCCTCTCTTCTTTTGTGTGCACATGTGAGAGGTGGGGGAGTAGGTTTCTAATTGCTTTTTATTCTTTATGAAAGGTAACATCTGGATTAACAACTGGCTGCTGAAAGCTGATACCCAAACAGAGTGCTTTCTTTTCCAAGAGATGTCCTAACCTCGGTCACACGACCACTAATTTGGCTTTTCTCTTAATCTCCACAGAACTTGCTGAACAGCAGCGAAACTATGTGCATGCTAATGGCTCGCTTCTCCATCGTCCTCTCTCTCCCTTAGAGTGTCTGGTGCGCAAAGCTTTGCTGGAACAAAGATACACTAATTATTCTCCATTAATTTGTCTGCTTGAATGGTCCTAAATACCAGAGTGATTAATTAGCGAGCGGCAGCCAGGGCAGGATGTCACACCCTTCTCTGCATTTAAGTGTCGGCAAGGTTGTGCTCAAGTGTTGACAACAGCATATCTTTAATTTTCTCCAAAAAGAAAAGTTTAGTCAGTACAATTAATTCGAGCTTGGCTAGCTTGCAGAAAAAATGTAACATGTGGAATAAAATTACAGCTACTTAGGCAATTTTTTGCATCCTTAGGGTACAGTAAAATTTTTTGGCACCTCAGTTATTGAATATTGGTTTTCTATAAGAGTTTCCATTTGGTTTAATTACTTTTGTGAATTTTTCAGTTCAAATTGGATCATAAAACAGTTAGAAATTATTCTTTACAATGAGTGGAGATGGGCTGTACATGAATGGCTCCACTTAATAGATGAATTAAAGAGTCTAACAACGCATGTTCAGCTTCTGAATCATCTTCTTTGCTGTTTCTTCTTGAAGAATGACCCAAAATTGTTTGTGAACAACATTAAAAAAATTACAGACTTCTTAGTTTACAGTGTTTCAAGTAAAATAGCTTGAAAATAAAGCAAACCTGTTTCTGTGATATTTCACCTGAGATGAGTATTTGCATTGCCCTTCTGTTTTCATATAGAGCTGTTAAAAGAATAGGCAACAATGCACATCTCCAGAATGATCTCTCTGGTAGTGCTAAGATGCACAGACACATATTTATGTAGGCAGCTGCATCAGAGAATGATTTCTATTTGCCAAGGATGATACATAAAAGGAAATTATTAGTAGTAGCACTAATAATTGTAAAACTTGCATTCACTAGTCCTCCTGGTTTGTCCTGGGTTTTTAACCACTTCTTGGGGCATATTTTTCTCCTTAGAGGGAGGGGATATAAATGCAAAAGAGCCCCTAGACATTAGACGGTGTCTGTGACCTTTCAGGAGCTACCCCCAGATAAACCCCTGAAGGGGCCATACCAGAAGCTGCAGAGAAAGCTTCAACTCTCCAGGCATTGTTAGTTGCTACTGTTCTGCCTGTCAATTAATTCCCCATAATAAATGTTTGACCATGTTGTGGCTGATACAAGCTGCTTCAATATATGTTATTTTCCATCAAATTTGACTTTTTATTTTGATCATTCACTGCTGTGTTTTGGCCATCAGTGTGTATTTCACTGTACAAGTGAATTCTTTATTCAGCCATGTGAGAATGCAGAAATTCTTATTCACAGTGAGAGTTTGGGCAAGAGTTTAACTAGGTGAGGAACATTTGTTAGCTGTTTAAATTGACAGAGCACGTGCCCACCCTGTTTTTTGCAGAAAGTTGTTAGTCCTAGGATGCATAGTGGAACATCCAACTGTGATTAAGGCAGATACCTCAATCACTATGGTGCCTACACGTGAGAAAAGAGACAGTTCTGAGAAAAGCTACAAGTTGCTGGTCAGTAAAACTAAAGAGACACAACAAACTGTGACTATGAGCTAAAGGTCTTGGCTGTCATGTACAGATAAGATAAATTAATATTTTTAGAAGTACAGAAGAGGTTGTTAGAAATACTGTCCTTTGGCTTCTTTTGTGTGTCTTGAATTGTCTTGCTTGTTGGGTTAATTAAGCAGGAGGGTTATGCCTCACAAGTCTGTGATTCTGTCTATTTTCTAATCAATTCTGGTTTTTGATTATCAGAATTATGCTGAGAAATTCTGATACTCAGTTCATTATGGTCTTTTACTTGCCTTGTCCTAAACATTATTCTCTTTAAGTTCTAGGTCAGGAGTCCTCAAATTTTTTTAAACATGGGCCACGGTTTGAAGACCCCTGTTCTAGGTCATTGTTGACCGGTTGTGGTTTGTCCAGCTCGTCTGCTTCCTGCCCAGCAATCTCATTTCAAAACCATAATTGTCCCATGTCCTGGTTTAGGCTAGTCTAGAACTAATCCTGCTCAGTGATTTTACTTTGCAGCTCAGTCTCTTTGCAGTGACTGAGCTTTTTGAAGTTAATGGCATATTTTTGTAGACAGTTTTTGCTTCCACAAATGATAACACTTGAGGTTTAGAGTTGTTGATAAGTATTGGGATGCAGAAAGGCTCCTGCTTATAGTTGCTTCTCTGAGGACAAAGGTCACTGATAGATCTTGTGTGCTACACTGCGGATGCAGCAAGGAAAATCCCACTTGTAGGGAGGAGCAGACAGAGCAGTTGATCCTAAACTGACCAACAAGGTATCCCATCCCGTAGGTGTCATGTTGAGTATAAATCTAAGGGATAACAAGATATCTTCTTTAGTGGCTGTCATCTGAGAACTCTGTTTGGCCTTCAATCTCAATCTGTGCAGTTCCAGATTCCACTTTCTGAGTCCTGTTCCAGTCTGCTGCTGAGTCGAGTCTGGCCCAGCACCTGTCCACAGCATCAGTGGTGATGGTGACATAATTGCCATCATGGGGGTTAGGTTCATGATTATGTCTTCATATATTTGTATTTATTTTGTTTTATTGTTATTCTCACTAGAGCAGTTTTAGTTTCCTTTTCCAATCCACAAGTCTCCCTCTCTTACACTCCTCCTCTTCTCCTTTGGGAAGGGAGAGTTGTTAGTAGAGAGCATCTGCCTAGCTTTAACCCTTGAAACACCACTTCTTTTCTTTTAATCCTTGTCTGTCCACACAAGTCACCACAATGTCTGTGCAGTATTTACAACTTCTTGTAAGGCAGCCTTGTATTAAGAACCCTTCAAATCTAGACAGAACATTGGGAAAAAAGAGAATTGCTCTAATTTCAAACTCTTAGGTAGTTGTTTGACTGGAGAAATGGGACCCAACTATTCAAATACACTCCCCACTGTTATGCACATTAACTTTTGAGGCCTGTCCCAACAGCCTTGTCGTGGGCAGTGTTCTTCACACTCTCCTACTTAATCACAAAGACAGCATCCATCAAGCTGCTGTGAAAACGAATGAGCTGTTTTGTGGGAGAACCAATTCAGAGTACTATTATAGGGCCATACTTGTTGGTAGTGATCCAGCTTGGATCTCTTGAAAGTTACTAACCCTACAGCTAATCTCATTGGACCAAAAATAATAAATCAGAAGTTCTTTAGTTTTCTCAAGTCCTTACAGAGCTTCAGGTGACTAGAGAATAAAAGGTGAGTGTGTCAACATATAACTTGATACACTATTGTCTGTTGGTCTAAAAAGCTGTCCATGACAGAACAGAATGCAGTTCTCAAACATGATAATCTTCTTAGCACAAACCATAATCCATTAATTTCTACCTTCAGATGATATCTTTGTGATTTTCCTCTCATTTTTGCTTTCAAAATGCTTTAAGTCCAAGATAATTGCACAACATAGTACAAGTGAGAAATGTGTCAAAGCATCTTCTTTTCAGTGTTGATATTGAAAGAAATCTGTTGTACATTCGTTGCACTGGAAATGTTATTTAAAAGTGTAAAAGTTACTCATCTCGTTTCAAAGGGTCAGTACTGATGTCAGTTGCTCTGCTGTGTCAGTGCTGGGCACATGAGTCCTCCCTGCATGGTGAGAGCAAATCCAGCTTGTGTAGGTGGCCTGTTAGCTGAACCATGGTAGCTGTTGCACCTCTTCTCTTCCATCCTGGTGTTACATTTTCATTTACAACATCTCCCTTTCTCCATATGCCAACCAAGTCAAAAGTCCATTCCATACAGAGAAATATAGGACCAAGTTCAGAGATGCCCAACGTGCAGATGGTACAGAATTTTACTAAATTTTCCTTTTCAATTAACTCTTTGTAAGCTGGCTTCCTCCTTATGCGCTAGCAATTGATCCTAATTATTTGCTGGAGACAGTGGTAAATCAAAGGCCAAATGCAGCTGTTCTCAAGGATATCTGAAGTGCATCGTCCTAACATTTGTCTGATTAAAAGCCCCAGGCTTCTGTGGTACAGCAAAGAATAAATGAGAAGCATGTGTTCAGGACAGGTTAGCTCCTCAGTTTACAGATGATCCAATCATGAACATCTAAATATGAAGCAGAATTCCAGTGCAAATTGGCACAGCTTCATTGACTGCAGAGAAACTGCATTGATTAGTAATACCTGTGGAGTCCACTCCTGCATGAGATCTCTGTTTATCACAGCAGGAAGAGTTTGTCCACATGTACTTCACTGGAGCGAGCTCTGGGGGCTAGGAAAAATGACTGCAATTATCTCTTTTGTTTTATTCAAAACCAGGCTCTGTGGCTACTTGAAACTGGTAGGTCAAGGTGGACCACCCCCAAAATTAGAGGTTTAGTGCAGTTTCTCTCCTTGTAACTTCTCCATTAACCTCTTGTGTCTAGTTTTGCCTGAAGATACTAACTAGGAGGTCTGATCCTTTTGTGCTACACTAATAGGAAGTTTTATAAAGAGCTTTATAACAAGTGGCTCGACTTCATTAGGAAATAAGACCAATGCAGTGAGCCATGAAAAATAAAATAAATACAGTTGCACAGGTTTACAGAATGTATTTTAGTTCCTAAGCGTTCTGATAATGACTGAAAGACTGAACATTCAGAAGCCATCCCTTCTGCTTGTTTGTGGCCAGAGTTATAACTATATGACACAAGACTTCTAAGCAAATATCAACTCTTAGTCTGTAACTGTGTGGAAATGTGTAAGCTCAAAGTCATTAGTAAACTCAAGGCATTCCCCTTCAAAGTGTTTAATTCCTCCATCAGAATTTCCATTGCCACCCTTGGAAATTTCAAGTTCATATTTCATTATGGAAAAGAAATACCTCAATGTGGATGTGGAAGTTTATTTGATCCCATCCTTTCATTAAATTATTTTTCTTTTTCCATTGTTCCATTTAAATTTGTTAGGAAGATGTAATCTTTAACTTTACCTTCGTCCTTACACACTTACCCACTGCTGACTGTTAACTAAAGTTTGTTTTCTCATAATTTTTGTAAGATGGAAATTACTTTCCATCTTATTTCTGGCACAGTCACTTAGCTTTATCAAAGGAATAGTTGTGTTTCTTATTATTCTGAAGACCTAATTCTAGACAATTAGGCCAAGTAAATCCAAAACACTGTACTGACAAGCTGTGAGAGGCTACAAGAAAGAAAAATTCATCCGTCTGGATTTCTGAATATTTTGTGCTGTCATTTCTGAAGGGCAGAGGTGCAGTAGCTTCAGAAACTTCCCTGTCAACAGAAGGCATTTGGATGAGGTCTTGGTCCAAGAGCTTCCTACTGAAGAGAAAAGAATAAGTGGACGCGGTAATAATGGACTTTCTGATTACATATCTTCATTTAAAGGAGGGAGAAAGGGATCAACCCCTTTTCCATCATGTAATTTATGGCATCCACATAGCACAAACTAATTAACATGGGATTTAATTCTCATGCAATGTTACATTAAAGAAATAATAAAAAGTCTATCTAGTTCCTGCCACCTATCTGCAATCCTTTAATCTCCTCCATCACCAGACAATACTAAATAGATATGATTGTATAAAATACAAATTCATAAAATACAAGGAATTTATGTATTCATTAAGAATTCACATAAGTAACAAGAATTTCCAAACCAGCTGATTTTTCCTCAAAAAAGGCTGCATTACAACAAGGTAATTAGGAAAATTGCTTTTAATATTAACACAAAAGTTGTTGGCAGGGTGGAACATCCCGGTTGTTAGAATCACAGTGGAGAATGCAGATGGAGGTGGAGGAAAGCCGAGTACTTACATAAACACACACACACAGAGGCAAGAAACAGACACTACAGGGTCCTAAGGAAGCAAAGATCTGCTCCAAATCCTGCCAAAACTGGCAACATGTTTTTCTGCTGCCCTCAGTAGGCATTTCTAGGCTTTCAGCCCATTTATTTACCCCGCAGCATGTGTTGTCACTCCTGATCGCTTACTGACAGAGTGCTCTGAGGAGAAGAACCTCGTTCTGACTTCCACATTAGCGCAAATGAGTGGGAGTACTTTCCACGGAAGTGCTCTTGGAGACCATTTTGGAAAGCTCTTCTTATGTGCTCACTACTGTAAATTAATTCCAAATGGTTGTATTTTCTTCATGAAACTAAAACTCAAAGAGGCCCCCCCTCTACCTCTGTGTTTCTATGGTATCTGTGACCAGTCAAAGTGAACAAAAACAAGGCCTGGCCTGTGGCCCCACAAACCCGTTACTGTGTAAGGGAACAGACTGACATTTCTCTATAGTTGGGCACATTCTGACACTCAGCCAAACACAGAATCATAGAATGATTGGAAGGGATCCCTAAAGCTCATCTAGTTCAACGTCCCTGCAGTGAGCAGGGACACCCTCAACTAGATCAGGTTGCCCAGAGCATTGTCCAGCCTCACCATGAAGATCTCCAGGGATGGGGCCTCAACTACCTCTCTGGGCAGTCTGCTCCAGTGTTCAACTACCCTCCTGCTAAAGAACTTCTTCCTAACATCCATTTTAAATCTGCCCTTCTCCAAGTTATAACCACTGCCCCTCACCTCATCACAACAAGCCCTCATAAATAGTGTTTCTCCAGGCTTCTCGCAGACCCCCTTCAGGTACCGTAAGATTGCTATCAGGTCCCCCTGAAACCTTCTCCCTTCCTGCTCCTCTATTTACAAACAGGAAAACCATGCCATAGGTAGGGCAGGACAGAAGCATGACCATGAGTAGCTTGTTCACAGACTGCTCATAGTCTTGGTAACTTAATCTAGCACAGGGCTCATCAACCACAGAAGACTGGAAGGTTACCTGTAGGCACAGATAGGCAAATACTCAAAATAGCATCCGACAGGATGACAGCATTAAATAGTATAACAATACAGCAGAGAGTAAATGACTTTTCACTCTGAACCACAATCCTGAGAGCAAAGTTTCGAACTCTTTATAAGAATATGCAGAAACTCAGCTGCACTTCTGAGCTGACCTGAGTAGGAAATAACATACATGGTTAAATGGCTCCAAGTCGCCATCAAAGGGATAGAAAGAATCCTCACTGTGGTGATCTGAAGTTAGACCAAAAGTCTGCATAGTTTTTAAAATTTGGGGGTTATTTCAGCAAGATGAATTACAGAGAAAGAGGAGAGCATGTGCCCTGCATCATTCTGACACAAGTTCTTAGGGAATTAATGCTGTTACCAGACGAGAAACTAAATAGAAATGTTCAATAAAACATGTGTGCATCTGCACAATGGCATAGTCCTTATATTTTACATTGAGCTACCTCAGGGTCATGGAAGGTGTTTTATTAGCACAGTCAACAATAATAGCATGATTTTTATTAGTAGGAAAAGATAGAGTGAGAGACTACTAATTATTTTTCAGCCTGAGGGGCATTTTTCCTGAAATGACTGTTAATTTGATCATTGTGGTGCAGTTCACAGATTTACATGAACTTATTTCGGTGCGACACATGGTTAAGAACGGAACTAAAAATGTTGCTTAATTAATGGATTTCAGCGAATGTATTAGGAAGTGCTAACCATGTGAGGATAAGGATGATATTGATAGCACTCGGAAGGCTGATTCTTTCTGGAAGTAGCTAGAGTGGAGCCCTCACTATGTGATTTTTTTTTTTTTTGCTCATGCAGTGAGATATTAAGCCTACAAGAATGAAATAGAATCTCAGTGAAAGGAGAATTTGTTGGTATTGTCTTAGATCTCTGTGCAGTGATTTTGCTGAAGTTATTATTTGCTTGGGGCTTTTTTTAAAAAAAACTGATTTGGCGAGTCTAGGAGCCAATTATGGTTTTAGGTAATTATTTAATCAATACATACAGCCTAGATATTTATGTATGTATGCACCTGTGTATAAAACGAAACACACTCTTAATGAATCTTCCTCTAGAAGGGGCAAAAACTCCTGGAAATACATCCCAGCTTTGAGCATTTTTAATTTATTTAGTATTATTCTTACCTCAGCTCTCTGCCCTCCTTTTCAGCCTGCACACACACATCCCTCAGTCCTGATGAGAGTCACATATCTGAAAGGCTTTTCATTTAGATTAAGAGAAACCGCAAGATGAAAAGGAGCAAAGACAGTCTCAACAAGGACAAATAGTTTGCATCTCCTTTGTCACATTCTGCCATCGCTTTTCCTCACAAAACAGTAGCTTCTCTTGCTGGTGGGGACTTCTGAGAACTACAAAACTAACTGCAGGCAGCAGTTAGTGGCTGCTGCTGGTGCACAGGCAAATGGGATGTGTTGCACAGCCTCATCGTGCACCCTGTTGCAGCACAGTGGTGCAGGTGAAGTTCTCTCAAAGGATCGACGAACATTTGCTGAGCTGCAAGCTGAAAAATCTCATCTTTTAAAAGTGCATCTTCATCGCCAGCTGCAGCAAAAACAGTAGAAGGAACTCCCAGACTGAAGCAGCAAGAGGTTCTTCTGAGCTGCCAGAGTATTTCCCTACTGTTCTCTGCAAGCCTGTGCACATTCAGGGAGTATTCACCTTCCCCAACCTGGGACAGCACTGGCATCAGTTCCTCACGCTGAGAGGTGCCTCTAGTTCAGGACATTCACTTTCCTTTCTCAGATGTCTTACTGACTTGTAGTTTGGACTGACTAAGAGAAAGCGTTCCGCTCTTTTGCTTGAGAAGCATCATGCAAAGTGAATTATTTGACTTCCTTAGTATTAGAGATTGCTAAGTGCATTTCTCCCTGTCCCCTATCCATAGCCTGGATCTCTTTAGCTCTCTTCTTGACTGCTCATCAGCAAACCCTAAAGTTATTGTTTCTTCTTCACAGTTTGGCAAGGGTTATTAGGTACTAATTGACTCTTAGAGTAGCAAGAGACAGAAGTCTGTTTGGATTAGTCTGGACTTGGTGAGGAAGAGCACAACTATTGCTCAAAATACTATTTTTCTAATTCCCTACTCCTAGTAGAAAACATTTGACAGAGATAATTATGTTTTCAATGGTACTGTACCATGAGTTTCTGTGGCTTTTTAGTTTCTAAGTTTTTTATGATTACTATTTTTATTGGATTTAAAAAATCTTTAACTAAAATACTTGAGATATTATGATTTACTCCAGTGATCATTTCTCAGTCCTCATGCACTAATGTCAGAAAACTGCCCTAAGCTTTTGTTGGGAAATGGGAAGACTGCCAGTAGGCAGAGAGCCAAAGGATAAACCCCTGTACCCCAGCAGGAGGAGCAAACAACCCAGGGATTCCTGGAAGGGGAGGAAAATACACTTTTCCTTGTCCAAACTTGCTAGGACAGTATGAAGAGGCAGCACCCTTCCTAACAATGCCTGACCCTTACAAATAGCTTGACTATGCTGTGAGTCTTCCTTGAGAATCAGGGGGATGAAAGCATGATTTAGAGTTGTCTTTCTTTTGGTCTCCTCCTCTGCATTGAGTTTACCTTGGGCACAGAAGGAAATGTTGGTTGGTCATCTTTTCAAGCCCTTTGTGGGCACCCACCGTTGTTTGCTTTGCACACCTACCTAATGACTTGCCTTAACTATGAGAATGAGAAAGGAAAACCGTAACAGGTACCTTTGTGCTCATGGAAGGTGACACGCTATGGGTCAAAATGACTATCAGGATTTTGCTTTATGAGAGTTTTGTTCATTGTAGAAATTATTTATCTCAGTCACGGAGGACTGGAACAATGTTCTGAATCCAACTGTTAGGTCGATCTGCAGAAAAGAAAAAATTAGAAGCTTAGGAGAGAAACAAGCACAAAAAAAATACATTTAGGACTGGATGGTAGTTATGAATTCTCTATTTTTTGTGCTGTGGTCATTCTCTAAGGACTCTACATGAGGTACCAATAGACCCTGACATCCAGCTCCGTATCCTAGACTTTGAACTGTCCTATCATCTACAGTAGCCATTGTGATTATTCAGAGGCTCTTCTCTGAGACGTAAGATCTAAATAGCAAGGTCCCATCTGAACCTTTCAGATACACCTTTTTCTAAGAGACCTTACTTCAAATAAATTAGATCCCTTAGGATTTGAACTGCATTCTTTTTAAAGGAGTGCTATCACCTTATTAGTGATATACTAATAAATATTTCATTTTTAGTAACTTCTTAGTCCATTTTCTATATATAAAAAAAGTTAAAGCTCTCATTTCAGGGAAATAAATCCAACTTCTTAGTATCTTTTATTTTACAAATAAAATTTGAAAGAGATATGTATCTAAAGCCTGAACACTGGGAAAATAAGATATAATTATTTTCATCTAAAAGGAAACTAAAAGTCTATTACCCCAATACAACACTTCAACTGTGCTTGAAATTAAAAATATCTTTTTTTTAAACCCAAATAAATAAACGAGTAAAAAGTAAGCATTGGTGGTATATGATCCATGTGGTACATTTCTGTTCACTCCATAGCATAAAAATCTCCAGTAGCATTTTATTCAAAACACTTTCATTTTAATATACATGGAAAAAAAAGAGAATTAAACCAAATTAGCATTTATAATGGTTTTTCCCTTGTGTTGTGGAAACAAAATATTAACTGTAAATCCTACACTAAACTAAACTACAATGGCTCCTACTGCCTTTAAAGGAAAAGAAGGAATATAACAAACATCAATCTAACAGAGAGTGAAGTTCTGCAGTAGCCTTTGTAATCCTGTGATATATTTCCGCTTTCTAGCTAAAGCACTTCTAGAGTATTATGGGGAATTATGCGCAGAAGTAATAGGGCAGCAGGCATCAGATAGGTCTGACCCTGTGAAACTCCTGTACACTTCCCCCACTTCTGCTTAGCCCAAGACAACTGCATGTTGAGTGCTCTAAACTACATTAGAACAGAACCATTAAATTTTAAAGGGAAATGTGGCTCATTAAAAGGGTTATAACTGAGTTGACTGAAGGATGTGAAAGACTGTTTTTAAGGGAAGTCTTTTGGCTGGAAGCTCAATAACATCTGAAACTGTGGGACAATTTCACACAACTAAACTAGAAGGAAATGATTACACAAGAATCAAAACAATATTGCTGTTTGGATGTTCTTTATAGTGGTGAATAGCCACCTTTGCTTTAAAGTTGACATTTTTGAACTTTGAAAAATGTTCTTGAAGACAATTTGGAGCTGTTTTTCCCCTCCAAAGCCATATGGCTGAGAGAATTAAGCACTGTCCTGGGAATCAGGACATTCTCACTCCTGATCTCATCTCTACCACTGATGGGTCTTAATACTTTCTACTTCTTTAAACTTTGGAAATGCTATTTAATTATGCTATGCAACAACCCAGTTTGCAAACATTAATTAAGCCTCATAGCTCCCTTGTGGCCTGAGACAGGTAAAATACCATTAGTCTCAGATAATAGGGAAAATAAGGCTCAGAGGGGTTAAGCACCGTGCCCAAAGTCACAGAAGAAGTAGTATTTGAATCAGGATTATAATTCAAATTGTTTCTTAATCTATGATGACTGTTGAGCAGAACCAATGTGAGTTCCTTGAGCAAAAAGCAGCCAGCTCTGCTGGGGGCGTTTCAGAGCTTGGACCCTCCAGTGGGCTTCCAGCTGCTGCTCCTCTCAACCAAACACAAAAGGGATTTCAGCTGGCCAGGAGGGGTCAGGGAAGGTTTTCCATTCCACCAGCTAGCCCATGAGACAAAGGAAGGTAAAAATGACTTTTGGGAAAAGAAGTAAGTGACTGCTCCACCCTGCTCCATTTGGGGCACCAGTGACATAGCAAGGGGACACCATCTGCAGAAGAGCTTTGCTGGGTACTTGCTCCTTAGAAAACAGCACTTGGCCTCTCTGCCTGTAGCTCCCTGCAGAGAACTGAGGCTGAGAACTGACAGAACAAAATTATAACCTTTGCCTGGGACTCCACAAGCAAAGAAGGAGGAAGTATATCCCATGTTCAGAGTAATGTATTAGCACCAGCCACAAGGAACAAAGACCTGAAGCAGCACAGTAAGTGTGATATTTACCCAGGATTGTGTGCCATCTCCTTCTCAAGCACTGCTACTTACACAGGTTGGAGAGTGTTCTGGAAAAATGCTAATGAAGCCTGGCTAGACACCTAACTGCATATTTATTTCCCACATACTAGCTCCAAATGTTTGCACACAACCCCATTATAAAAATACATAAGAAGGAATTGTACACTTGTTTCCTATGTGACATATTAAATAAAAGCATTTCTACAATTTAGAATTAAACACACGGGGATTCTTTATCCAGTGCATTTTCTGTACAGATTCCATTCTGCTTGTGTTCAGGTAACTGGTTCCTATCGTGTGCAAGGCCTGTGCTCATTCCTTGTGAACAGTTTGCCCTTGCTGGGCGAGGCTGTCCTTGTGTGCCTGGACATAGGGAGGTGAGATGCTCGCTTCCCTTCTGTTCCTCTTCCTCTCTGTATCTGTGAGATATATCTTCATAGTGTCTGTGGTACCCACACCAGCTTTCTGAAACGCAAGCTGTAGCATCCTGCATGCCCTTCTTCCACAGCCAAAGTCAAATTTGTTGAGTCAAAGATGAAGAGACAAGTAACCCTGTTAGTGGCAGAAGTCTGAAGTCCCACATACGGTTGAAAGACAAGTGATGCGTCAGAATGTGGTATGCAGTTTCAGGAGCTGATTTGAGCAGATGCAAGCCTATGAAGATGTTTCTAGAGCCAGGGATATTCTTCTGGTATTCCCTTAGCTTAACTGTAGGTTTTCCACATAAATATGAGAAGGAACTTCTTCACGGTGAGGGTGACGGAGCACTGGAACAGGCTGCCCAGGGAGGTTGTGGAGTCTCCTTCTCTGGAGATGTTTAAAACCCACCTGAATATGTTCCTGTGTGACTTGATCTAGGTGATCCTGCTGTGTCAGGGGGATTGGACTAGATGATCTTTCGAGGTCCCTTCCACTCCTTAATGTTCTGTGGTTCCATGGTTCTGTGATTCAGGATATTCTAGCAGAGCAACTTAGCAAAGAATGTCATGAAATCACAAGGAACTCCTCAGATATCTTGTTTTCCAGATGTTATGCAAGAACAGAATTGACTGTGACATACCACATCCATTAATGACAAACAGTTCTACTTCAGAGGAACTGAAACTCTTGGGCCTTCATACACAAGTTCATCACATACATTTTCCCCATGAATACCCAGTCTCTGTCCACCCTAGAAAAGCTGACCAGGCTCTAGTGCTCCACCTTGTGCCTTGGGGTTTTCTTCAGTCTAATCCAAATGGAAATGATTCCCTAACAGATTTGAAGAAGTGTACTTGGTAACCTTTCAAGGGATGAGAGTAGAAGCTCTCAGCAGTACCTCTCAGCTTGATTGTGGTTCCTCTGACTGCACCTCACTGCATTTCTCGAGATCTGGCTACATTATGTTTCTCCCAAAATACAGAAAATAAATTCTTGAAATTAGTAGCTCTTGCTTTTTTTTTTGCCAGTAGGCTCTGGCTAGTTTAAACCTTCCATCACATTTCAAAAGATAACTGCTTTCCTGGTTGCTCTATTACTAGACAAGAGGCTGTAATAACCATAAGGATTTCCTCAGGCATTTAGAGCTCCAGACATTTCCTCTTTCCATCCTTCCTATACTGCCTTTCCCAGAGTTATCCTTCAACCACATCCATGAGTACAGCATAAAGCTATTTCATACTTTTGATAATTAAAACCTTTTTTGTCCCCCCCCCCCTTTTTTTTACTGGCCAAGGCTAAACTTCATGTCTTGAATGCAATTAGCACGTTTTCTTTTCTCCTTGTCAGAGTGGTATTAATTCAAGCCTCACTGAGACTAAGTTTATGGCACAGATGAGAGGTTTTTGGCAGT
Source organism: Rhinopomastus cyanomelas (assembly GCA_013400115.1). NCBI lineage: Eukaryota > Metazoa > Chordata > Aves > Bucerotiformes > Rhinopomastidae > Rhinopomastus > Rhinopomastus cyanomelas. Next base: position 359,503 of record VXBP01006017.1, on the reverse strand, counting down.
TTTGCAGTGACTATCCAAGTGGCTCTCTGATTTGTACCTACCACTTCTTAACAAAGGAAGACCCGCTCTGTTTTGTTCAATCTGAACCAAGACATTCTCTTTCCCTCTTTGAATAGCAGCAACCTGTAAAGATTTGTAGGGCAGCAGCTTGGAGTTCACTAACTATACCAGAGACACATGAAATTTCAGTTCTGATAGAAGGTGTGAATTCTGACAGCATCAGAAGTTTCAGAATAAAACTAGGAATTTAACTTAAATCCTCAGGGTTTGTAATTCTCAGACTGCAATGGAGAGAAAGAAATGGCCACTGGAGCTAAGTGTTCCTAACACTGTGAGTTTTATCGACAGGACAAAAGACTTACCTTGACACAGCTAAAGGAGAAGGGTGGCCAGAAGGACCCCATTCAGAAGCTGTCAGGCATCTTTTTTCTACAGTAGAGAATATAATTATAAATAATCCCTGAAAGAAGAATGCACTCGTGTTTCATGTTGAAGGTAGAGTTTGTAATTGGAGGGATCTCTCCTAGTAGACTTTTAGATGCAAAGACTAGTTTGCACAGAGCAGATTAAAGCAGTCTGTAGATGTGCGTATCTTTTCCATCCATCTCTCATTTAGCTCAGGTAGTTTGAATTAATTTGAATGTTCTCTCCTCCACATTTCTCACTCTGGGGAAGTGGGTGATCCTGAAGGGGTAAAAAGGAAAAGAAGCACTTAACACAGTTTCATTCTGTCACAGACTTTCTTTTTTAATTATTTTGCAGCAGTGCCTGCCACAGGCGCAGCAAACCCATCCACTTCTTCCAACTTTGGGTTTGGTTTTGCCTTGCAGATTGTTTCGTACAAGAACTGCTCACCACCGCAGAGAGCAAGCGGCACTGCATTTTGTGCAGCTTAGCTAAATCAAAATAACAGCATCCTGGCAAACATTTGGGAGCAAGCGCAATAATTGTTGGTTTGGTTTTCGTTAACCTCTTTTTGTTTAGTCAACATTAAGTCAATCCACCTGGAGCTTAATACTGTATGTTACTATAGTAACTTTACAGCCTATTTGATTGTGACAAAGGGCTTCATCTCGTCCATTTCATGCTCCTGTGTCGACCTACTCCCTCCCAGTGTTTTATTATATCTGTCTTTAAGAGTATCTGCAGGAGCCACAGCTGCTGTGCTTTTGTAGCAAAAAGCAGCTTTCACTGTGTGAAATACTCTGCTCTAAAAGGTCTTATGGGCTGATGGCACTATTGAATTTCAAAGCAAAGACAAACAGCATTAAATTGTTTAAAGCTAATATTCATGTTTTGCTGTACGCCATGTATTATTATTTTTTTCCGAATGGAATGGTACATAATCACTGGTTGATGCCCTTGAGAACAAAATCACAAAAGAAAGCAATGTGGAATACAAAAAGACTTGAAAGTAATTCAGTTTTCAAAACAAAGCCAAACAAAACTAAACAAAACAAAACAATGTGTTGGGGGCTCAGGAAAAAACATTAACTCCAAGAGCTGGAGTTAGTAAAATGAAAAATTGTTAAATGAAAAATTGGATAATGCACTAGAAACGAGCCAGATCCTTCTCTGATAAACCACTGTGAAGCCGTTGGTTTCAATGGCAATACTCCCCAGTATGTACTGGGTTGAGGCTGAGTAGTACATGACCCACCAGTGCAAAATGTTTAAGACTTTCCAACAATCGCCTGTCCATTTTACAACCTGGTTGTTCTGTAATGGTCTAACCAGCCATGTGGATGATTGTAACAAGCCTCTACGCAGCTCTTGTTTGGACTACCAGGGCCACAGAACTCTTTCATTACATTCTTTGCTCCTGCTGCTGTTTAAATTTACCCTCCTCTGGTTCCTCAACACAATTTATTCTTTACTGGAGCTCCCACTCTTCTCTACAGAAGCTGATCATGTGCAGGAAAATACTTAACAAATCTGTTTTCCTTGAGTTCATTCAGTTTTGTCATATATTGCTAATATTTATCCACATATTTATTTTGAGAATAAAACACAGGTTTTGCCCTAGTTTTTCTCTCTCTCTCCTTGTGTGCTAGTACAGATGCTTCTGAATAAAGATCCACACACTTCTTTGTCGCCAGTGCAAGGGCAGTGCAGAGAGGGTCCTCCCGCATTTCTGTAGAGCCCCACTCCAGTTGTGTTAATTGTTGGGCTGGGAGGGCAGCAGGCACTGAATGCCGCCTTGTTAACTTGCTAAGCAGCTGGTCAGCAGGGTAGTTTGATTCCAGCAAGGCTCTTGACACCTCTGCCAAGGGTTATTGATACCTCACACACCCCAGCTGAGACAGATTGTTTTAGTCGTGCTTCATATCCATAGCACAGCCTGTAGTTAGGAAAAAAAGTGATTGACAGCTCACACCTCCTGGGCCCTTCTTACTACCAGACACAACATCTGCTATGCCCTGTGGAGCAGTGAACCAACACACACTGAGAGAACTGTTTCTAGTATTGTCAGGGTTGATTTTGTTTAACCCTTTCTGCCCGCTCTCTGGAGATGCACATAGGGGTTTCTGTAATCCTTTACACATGCTTTGAAAGTGTGGGATATCTGACCGAGTGAATACCAGAGACGACGCTGCTAGTGATGGTGAGGAAGCTGGTTGGCAGTTCTTCTGGACTGCAGAACAGGAGCTGGGCTATCCCTGCAGAAGCATTGCCTACTTCCCAACAACGCTGCAATGCAATCGAGGAGCACTGCGGCTCTGAGATGTGGCCTCTAGCCCTCGTGGTGCAATTCCACTGAGTGTGAATGGATTCACTGGGGAGGGGGCACAGCCACGAGGCTCAGAAAGTCTGTTCACTAACTAGTCACCTAGGTCAAAGTACACCCAGGTTAGAGGTTAGGTTATATGTACAAATAGCAGGGGAGCATAGATTTGACAGATAGCAGAGAGATAAATGGTGCTATTTGCTACCTTCAGAAAGCTGGACTGTAATAGACTTGGCAGTGCAGCATCCTCACTATAAATGATCACATATTTGATTACAAATACGGGTCATTAAAAGAACATGCAGGGAGTTTTTGTAAACTGTCTTCGATATGTGAAATAAACCAACCCCATGTTATGGAATGTTTTACAGATTCCTGAAACCAAACTGATAATTACAAAATTTCTTCTGATATATTTGAACAAAAGATTTGCATTAGTTTTGGACAAGTTACTGTTTAATATTTTCAATATTTTTGAAGCATATAAATGAGTATTTTTATAAATCTTACTTGTTTTCATTATGTAGGTATAAGCAGTAGGGCATTAATAGAAAATGGTTTGCAATGCTACGAAGGCCGTTTAGTAGTGGATCAGAAGGACATTTTGGTCCTTTTTTTTCATTTGGCTACAGACTGGCTACTCACCATGTTGACATGTTTACAACTGATGCTTGCCAGTTATAGTATCTGTGTTTACAATGCCATCAGGATGTGTCATCCTACAGAGGAACTAATAGCGTTTTTTATTAAATCTCTAATATAGTGATTTAATTAGCAATACTATTATTGATGAGCATCACTATAACCTTTTGTCAGCAGCATGTAACTCCTGTGTAAGTCACTACACATTTTATATCCCAGACAAAATTGTTGGCTGAGTTTCCATGATGCTATCTTGCTTGTACTTCATGAGATTATATGGCCCTTTTCTGCTGGCGGATTGAGGAATTTTACTGCAGTAGAACAGAACCACAGAATGATAGAATCATTAGAGATTGGCAGGGAACTTGGAAGATCATCTAGTCTAATCCCCCTGCCACAGCAGGATCACCTAGATCAAGTCACACAGGAATGCATCCAGGAGGGTTTTAAACATCTCCAGAGAAGGAGACTCCACAGCCTCCTTGGGCAGCCTGTTCCAGTTCTCTGTCACCTTCACTGTGAAGAAGTTCCTTCTGATATTTATATGAAACCTCCTATGTTCCAGGAGGAACTATCACTAGACAGTTCACTAGATGACATTGAGAAGAGCCTGGATCCATCCTCCTGACACCCACCCTTCACAGATTTAGAAACATTGATGAGGTCACTCCTCAGTTTCCTATTCTCCAAGCTAAAGAGACCCAGCTCCCTCAGCCTTTCCTCATCAGGGAGGTGTTCTACTCCTTTCATCATCTTTGTGGCTCTATGCTGGACTCTCTCCAGCAGTTAAATTATTATGGCTTCATAACTTTCTGCACACAGTTCTCCCTTCTGGTGGTTGTCTGCCATTTGTTCCAGATGATGTCACAAATTGAACCCACTATGGAGTGAATAATTACCTACATGAACCTGAAATATATGTTCTGGTGACTTTAAAACTTAGAGCAGCCTCAGCATGGATCCCATTAAAAAGCCAGAGTAACAAATTAGTGAATGTATTTTTGTTTCTGGACTTCTATATTTACTGTAACTGGGTTTGTTGTAGAGTTTTTCTTCAGCCCATGACCTAAACAGAGAGAAATGTATAACATTTGAAAATGCTTCACAAGCATGGAGCTCTAAATCCCCACTTCTCCTAGAAACATGCCTATTTCTAATGTGCATTTCTAAAGCTCTGGTAAGAAGAGATATGATGCAAACTGAATAAGTTTGTATAATTATCCTTTATTTATTGTTTAAATTCCCCAGAAATGGAAGAATCAGCCACTTTTGCAGCCAATGGGAAAACAGGGCAACATCCTGGGCCAACGTTTCTTGGCACTTAGCTGGCAAAAAGCAAGTACAGACAGGTCAGGTCCCAGGAAGAGGCTCTGGCACCTGAGACACTCACCCAAACTCACCCTTTTCAGCATCAGATGTTTAGTATTAGCAAAATCATATATTTATTTCCAGAGCAGATACAAATCTGCACTGATCAGGACAAATACATCATCAGTAATGGGCATCAGTACAAATCTGTACTGGTGGACTGACCTATCCATCAGTAACACTGGATCAGCACCTCAGATCACCAGTTGTATGGATGTGGCATCTTTCAGTGGAAACCATTAATTCAACTCAGCAGAAAACGAGTAGAAGTTTGAGAGAGTGTAGGGATCATGTTAGGGTCACACTTTTCTGTATGATATAGACACTTCTGAAAAGAAGGGAGAGCTTCTCTAGATCAAACAAATGGTATTGCAATATTCTGAGAAACTGGGGCAGCACAGCTGGATTGCAAATAAATTCTTAAAAGGCAAGAATCACAGAAATCACAAAACAAAACCAGAGTGGGTATAACAGAAACCAACAGAATGGTCCTTTCCTAATCACTGTTTAAGGTTCCCAGCAAACCAGATGTATCAGGTTTTCCCTGTCCCTTGTCTGTTGGCATGTCAGAACGTGTAAGAGAGTTAATGCTGAGTGAAGAGGAAGATATGGCACATGAAAATAATTATCTCCAGGATCTACATCTCATTCTTTTCTTTTTTTTTTCCTGAGGAGGCAATCTTACAGTTCACTCTGACAGGCCAAATCAAGGCTCAGCACAGAAGTCACCGCATGAAAGCCTATGGCTTCTACTGAGTAGAAGACACAGACAACACAAACTAAAGGTCTTCTCTGGTTGTGAAATCTGTGAAAGAACAGAGATCCAAGTCAAGCTTTTATAACTGCTGGGAAGTATTTTATATTAGTTTGACTCCTTAGTCCTGTTTGTGCTCGTTTTAGTTACGGGAGTGCATCTCAGTAGAGCAAACAGAGAAAAAGACAGGTCCTGTATGTCTGCACACATACCTATCTTGCTCGCATAGTTTTGGTCTGACCTCCTTGGATAATTGCTGAGATGTCTGTGCCATACTGTAACCAAAATATTTATAAGTTGTAAGGGGACTGGTCTCTATCTTCCTTTTTTCAGTTGCCTGTTCAGCCCTTTCAGGCTGGGTTAGTTTCTTCAGCAGAAAGAACTGTAGAGAAAGGATATGTGTAACCAGATTTAATTTCCTTCTGTGGCTTCTCATTGTGCAGGACACATTACAGCATATATCAGAAGACTTCTCTTTCTTTTGTTGTTAATTAAAATGCTACTTCACTACCTGTCAAGCTCCACCTTCTCAGACTGCAGATGCAATTTATATCCCTGGCTGACGATGAAGCACAATGTACCGCACCGATACAAATTTTAAAAATAAATTTTGAAACTCTCTGGGAAGCCTTATAGTCACATATATCATTTCCTTTTTCATTGGGTCAAAAATGAATGGGCTGGCACTGCAGGAAAATAAAACCAAATGAAACATTTAGTTCTGGATTTTTCTCTTCAGGTGGCAGGAAATTGGGATTTGGGGACTACTGCCAGGCAGCTTTATGGAGGACATCTCTTCCTCCTATTGTTGTTACAGGTCCCTCCACTCCTCAGCCGCCGGCCACCTCAACCCGATCAAAATGAAACCAAGGAGATATTAATTATTTAATGCCAGTTATTGAATAATACAATAACTTCCAATGTCATGGAAATGCTGAGAAATATATATTTGCATTGCTTTTACCAAAGGAAGGCTTGGCTCAGTCTCCAGTGTTGTGTTTGACCAAGTACTGCTCTATCCAACCTCCTTTGTAATGCTGATATAAAAATCAGAGTACGGCCTGGTGTGTGGCCACATCTGGCCAGTTTTCTCACCATCCCAGTGCGGAATCAGGAACAGCCATACCTATTTATTCAACTGGCAGTTCAGTTTAGTCTGGAGCATCCTTTTTCTGACCACCTTCTGTTCCCTGACCTGCTGGGGTCTCCTTGAAAGCTTAGGCTGGTTTTCTCCTGTGCTTCTGTTGCCCTCTTTTCCATGTTCTGCTATACCCTTGAGCAGACTGAGTCAGGCAGCTCAGCCTGGAATGATGTTTTCCACTGGATGCAAACAGAATCATTGCTTTGTTCGTTCAGTCTTGGGGTAGGCTTCTTAAGTGGAAACCAGCTGTGATCCTGAAACACGGAAGGCAGCATTTTTAGGAACTGATTAAGTCTATTCTCTCCCTGAGCTAGGGATGACATGCCTATTCAGAATCTCTGTTCATATCAGACTCTTCTGTCCTTCAGATAGCAGTGACTGGAAACATTTTGTTTCATCATCTCAGCTGGTGCATTTTCTTCTTAAATGCAGACTTTGTTAAAGAGATCCATAACTGAGAATCCCTCCAGGCTTGTCTATTACATTGCACTCTATCAGATTCAAAGTGTGAAGAATCCTTGAAATCTCTGGTTGCTGCAGAATACAGTTGCCTTCCCTCACAAATGCTGTACTAGCGAGAACATATCACAAATCTGCTCCACAGGCTATGTTCCACAGCAGAAAATCAAGCTGCTAAGAAAAGACCTTAAAAGGCCTGTAATCAGCTGTGTGCGAGGGGGCATCTACGGATGTGGAAATCTCAGTCCAAATCCCAGGGACATTCAAGAGATTCAGAACAGGGATGTGTTGGTTACAGCTCTTGAAGTGACCCCTTCTTGATTGTACTTGAGTCCCAACTCTGAATACTTTGCAATAACTTTTAGCAGCCTAGGCTCTTCAGAAACCTCTGCTGCATTTCACTAGGCACTTTAATAGTTATGAAATCATTGCCATGGGTTCTGCGTGTGAATAAAGCTGCTACATTCAGGAGACTCTACTTTGGAACCTTGCGGGTTTAAGTAAGTTACTATAGATATTATGCAATCATACAATGGTTTGTGTTGGAAGGGACTTTAAAAGTCATCCAGTTCCAACCATCTGCACGGGCAGGGAGACCTCGCACCAGACCAAGTTGCCCACAGCCCTATGCAACCTGGCCTTGAACACTGCTGTGAATGTGACACAGGATCATCTTTTGAGCTTTGCACTGCACAATAAGGGAAGCAAATACAGTTTGCAGCTATTTCTTGCACCCTAATGTGCAGTAAAGCCTCCATTCAATCCATGCTTGAAGGGTGGAGGAGAAGAGCCAGAAAAAATTTCCTCCTTCCTTGTGCTGTTTTGCTACGTCTTCTTTGCTATTACTTAGCAGCAGGATAGTTCAATGGCAGGTCACTGAATCAGATATGGGATTTGACCTTTTGGTGGCCCTTGGGCCACTCACACCTCTGTGCCTCTCTTTTTCTTCTCCTCTTTATTGTTTCCTTTAAATGCACAGCATAAAATTATGCAGAACTGATTCTGTCTTTGGAGAAGCATTTTGTCCTAGCAGGTCCTCACACCTGGCAACTAATTCTAGAATCGTAGGCTCATGATTAAGTTGCTGCCCTGTAACAGGGTACCTTACATCTGTTGCTCATTAGGGGGAGTTGTCTGAGTCAGGGTAAATGACTATATCTGAACTAGTCAGCTTGAATTTTTCTGTAGTCAGTGGAAAATATTTGTCACTCTTAGGTTGCGTTCTGTAGTAGACACCTAACATCTATCAGATGAATCACGTACCTCAAGCACCTATTTCTCTCCATTGATTATGAAGAGTGTCTAGAAGAAATAGCTGAGATGAAGACTTTCACACTGTAGTAGTCTAATGTGGAAATTGCTTCCCTAGTAGCTGCTCAGGTACGTGCTCTTTACTCCCCAAAAGTGAATGGCTTTGATTCAGCATGCAACTAACTTCATATGAGCCAGGTCATATTACCTTCCACTTGCTGTGAGCTAAACACATACATGCAGTGAACATGGCTCAGCTGACGTGTGCAAAGTGGATCATGTGTTCCCTCACCTGCTTTTTCTAAACACACCATTCTATCACCTTTGTTTACCATCAGCCTATTATGTGGCCAAGTGTTTTTAAAGCCCTTCCTTTTTCTCTTTGACAGTACAGGCTGAGGGCAAGGTCAGTCTTTCTTCTGGCTTGCTGTATTTATCTTACTCTCTCAAGCGGAGTAACCTCGGTTTACACCTTTTTTTGAGCTTTCCTTTTCTTTTTGCTCATAAGATCCCTTTTTTCTATTCAGCCATCTCGATGTTCCCTATGAAGGACACTGTAAAAATGAACTGAATTTTAATACATAAGTCCTGGAGAATTTTAAAATGCAACTGTAAGCATGAGTGCAAATTATTTTGTAAACCAGCAGCCTTATAGTTTTTAAACCAGGCTGTAGTATGAATATAAGATCACTTTAAAGCAAATAGTTGTAAAGATGCAAACAGCTAGAAAGGCTCCCTTGAAAATATTTCTCACGATGTGTCTATGGGAGATAATATTCCAAAGCACAATCCCTTTTTGTTGTCGTTGTATCTGCACAGAACAATAGAGTTGTTTCTAAAACGTAAACAGATTTTTGTGTAGATTTCCAAATGCCCATCTAAGATGCTTGTATTGACATATGGCTGTTTACCTATGGTATAGAAGGTACAGAGATGCACAACACAGATTTGGTGCCTATTGTATACATTTCTGGCTGTATCAAATATTTAATACCCAGTATTCTTTGGGATTTGTTAGCATCTCCTTTAAAACTCGCCTGCGGCAGTTACAAGATGGAATGTAAAAAGTGGTTTTGATTATCGTTTTGGATTGTCACCTTGACAGTTTGGGCTGGGTTTTATAGGCGTGGAGAAAGAACACACACAGATGCACACAATTGCTCCTTTTCACTTTGCATCCCTTTCCCAGTAGACAATGCTCTACAGAAATGGCTCAGGAGCATAACAGACTTGAAAAGATTACCAAGTGGAGCAATTGGAGGGAAACCTAGCTCACTGTAATTTGGAGGCAGGAATCTCTAAGTGATCGGTTTCATCTATAAACTGCCATCACTAGGGGATCACAAACAGACCATAGTGGTATCTGAGCAGTGAAGTCAAATAAACTACTACCAATATAAACAGAGGGAGGGGAAAAATGAGTGGAAAGAAAAAACAAGAGCAGAAAAATCTAAGTATCTTTAGCTTTTGTTGCCCATTGAACGAATAGGAAACATTTAACACCAAAAGAATTTTAAGGTCATTGCTTTCATTTTTAATCTCAGACGGATACAAGAACAGTGCTAATGCACCTCCACGTATTTCCTTTAAAATGAAAAGTACTCCACTCTTTTGAGCACCTCATCCGTTGTTAACTTGCAGTGCAATGAGGGCTGTGCTTGGCCATGCTGTTCCATAGTGCCTATCAATCCTATTTGGCCCACTCAAGGAAAGGTGTTTTGGCAGGAGTGAATGGGAATCTTATCTGAGCATCAGGCAGTCGGTGACAGGGTTCCAATAACTATTTATTTGTAGTTGGGCTTTGTGTTTGTTTTGATGCAGAGTAGAGGCTGCCGTTTGCATAGTAACTGAGTAGGATGCTCTGTGCACTGAATCGTAGGCAAGAGGAAGACACAGGTGGGTGATTTTATCAGAAGGGAAGGAGAGGGAAACACCAGGGATAGGTGCAGCACTGTGCTTCTTTCAGACCCTTTACCAGTCTGACTGCAAGTAGAGCTGCTAAGATTTTCTGTGAGTTACCTCCAAATGTCCCAATAAATGGAGTATTTTAACATCCATCCTCATGTTGAGTCTGCACATAACTTCTACCTCAAACTCCCAAGACTACTTTCTTTCATTTAAGTCCTTTAATTACTGTGTTGCTATCATATATAAGTATAAACCTTATATATATTTATATAAAAACCATATATATATATGTATAAACCTTATTTTCAAAGATTTTCTAATCTACCCATTCATTTTGTTACAGAAAACAAAATGAAGTCGATGTAGAAATCTCAACATGGGGTGGATGGCATTGCTTTCCTTGCGACAACTTCTTTGAACACATTTTGCTCTTCTGGACTGACAACTGTAAAAGGTAAAGGATCATCTGGAGCAGTAACAATCTCCTGCAAAATAAAAGTTGAACAGGAAGTAAGGCAAAGCATGACTTTTGAAACTTGGGTGGAAAAAAGCAGATTTCTTGATTTTCCAAATAAAATTCTTCAGACAGTTGTGACTGCCTGTGTGTTGAGAAGGAAAGGAAATTTTTCCTCAGCAAAGCTAGAAACATAAGCCTGACCACTGTATTTTACATGTGGCTATATTTTCGATACTAATTCCTCTAAATCCTATAATTCCTGTTTATTCCTAACATGTGAGAAAGCACTGACATAGCAAGTGTCTTTCAAATGCATAGAGAAGTGCTTTCAGTCACAGGCAGTTAGGTGGTCCTTTAACCAATAGCACAGAAAAAACCCTTCCTTCCTATTGGCTTTCCCCTGTTGCTGCAGCTGAGGGAGGTGCGATATTACCTTATGCAGAAATCTGGGCAATGGCATCTTATTGACTTAATGCCTAATCTAAAACCTACTGAGGCTGAAGGAATATTTCCCTCAACTTCAGTAGTCACTGGAGCCTCATGGCTCATTGTAAGAGCTCTCTTCTACTCTTAATAACTGCGGGAATCAGCTGCAAATAGCCAGTAAAATGTTTTGGGTCTTTGCTGTACGGAACTTTGCCAGGTGTTATTCTGGCCAACTCCTCCCTGTGTCAGAAGACTAAACATCTTGTGGACTGATGTGAAGAGTATGTTGATGAGTACAAACTGTGAAGATTTGCTGGGTATGAGGGATGGATAAGCTGTGCCTTCCTGAGTTTTTTTCTTTTCAATATTCTCTGTGCTTGAGTTATGGAGGAGAGGAAGTTACCACTTATGCCAGTACTCAAAGGAAGAGAAAGCAGGGCTTTCTTCCAGCTGCAAATCGCTGTCATTCTAGAATACAAACTGAAATTATGTAGACAGGCCTAGTTAGGAGGTGGCTGTGGAAAATGAAAAGAGAGAAAAAACCGAATTCCTAGAAATAGGAAGTCTAAAAATCTTCTAATTTTCAGGCAATTTTGAAAATGGTTTCCTTTATAAAAAAAAAAAACTTATTTTTCTAAATAGAATTTTACATTTAGAAGCTCAACTGACAGCACCGTAGTTTCAAAATATTTCAAAGTAAGATTTGCTTGTTTATTTGGGGTTATGTGATTAGACCAAAGGAACCATGTGTTTATATTTAGTTGAACACCAGACTATTTGGTAGCAACATACTGCGGTCAGGAGTGCAATCGCACTGTGCTAGATACTATTTCTGTGCAACGACTGAAATGTTTATGATAGGAGCTGTTTTATTTTAGTCTGAAAGTAGCAGTTAAAATAGAGCAGGGGGAAAAAATCTTCAGAAAGGGAACCATGGAGCAGCTCCAGTCTTTATGTTTGCCCACTAACAGTAATCTGAGGTCTAAAAAACATCCTTTGCTTGATTGCAGTAAGCAGAACGTATTTTCTTTATTGAGGGAAGATTAAATGGTGATGTGACTTTGTTCTGTAAGAATCTGGAGTTGGAGGAGATCTCTAATCAGAAACAGCCCCTTATTCGAGTGGAGAGTGCTGGAAGCTGAGGCTAGCTGCATTCAGATGAGAAATAAACACATTTTTAGCAAGTTGCAGGTATTTCCAAAGGGTGTGGAAATGTTTCATTGTTTTAAATCAGGTTTGTGTGGCTGTTGGAAAAAGAAATTATAGTTCAGCTACAAGGTCTTAGTTCTGATACAACAATTATTGGGTGAAAATTTGTGGTTTGGGTCACCAGAATCTGAACTGCTGTCAGTGTGGTGACTTTCTTGTGTCAAGACAGTCAGATCAAAGTACTCATCATTGCAGGTACCTCACTCTGTAGTGTGCCTGTTAGTGATGTAACCCAAGTGGCAGAGGAACACATTGGCCAAGAGTTGTGGTTTTCATCCGGACTAGGTGCATGCAGTGTCTTAGATATCATTTATTTTAAAAAGTCGTGACTGCCCTTCAGCACCTTGTTTAAACCAATTGCAGTTTCCTAATGTGTTATTGTAAGGAAAAACTCAGGCTCCAACCAAATTAATGGGGTCAGATTGCCACTTAAACCCTGCCCTTTGTGTATTATAGAGCATGTGTGTCTATCCTTCACACAAGTGACATTCTGAAAACAATTCTATGTCTATCAGATACAATGAAGATACGTTCTCAAAAACACAAATGCAGCAAGGAGGAATGTTGTCTCCAGTGCACAGTTTTCATTTACTGGCATTCTCTGGAGAACTTCACATTTCAGCATGTTATCCCACAATATTCTTTCTAAGCACTACCTGTAACTACATAAAATGCAGAACTTGCCAACATTTTTCCTCCTCTTCATTGTAAGTTTCAGATAAAGAATTGTATTTTATGTTTGATAGATTTTTGTCTTATTTATTAATCCACAACATTTAAAACAAATTCATGACCCAAAGTTCAGGTGAGTAGCTAAAATAAATGTCCTCATTCAATCTTTGACAGGCTACATACCTTTGTTTGGGAAGGTATCTTTAAGTTTACCTTTTATTTCCATTTTGGCAGACTGAAGGGAGTATTTGATGACATATGAATTATTATGTGGTTTTTATCAATATATTCTGGAGCAAGTCTTAAACATTTAATTTCTTTACGATCATTGCAGCAAGCATGTTTGTATATGTTACGATAGGTGCACCATACACGTACATATTGCAGTACAATGACAACACACTACATTTCTACTGCTATATATTGGAAGTGTCTGGTTATGAAGCTGATGAGACGATTTGATAAGTCACTTTGTGGTTTAGGACATGCGTAGCTCATTTAAGGAGCCAGGATGTTTAGTTTTGCCACTGGAATTTATTTTGGTTTGGAGTTGATAAGATAGAGCTGCTATCGGTTGTTACCCTGGGTGGCCGATGAGTGACGATACAGCAGCGGAGAGGAACAGACACAGACTGCTGCCTACAGACCTGGGCAGAGGCAGACAGACCTACAGAGCCTCCCCAGGTGCTTTTATTAATTTTTTTCCCTGAAGGATTTTCTGTCAACACCCTATCTGCTATGCTGTTTGATCTCATTGCCTTCCACATGCTTGTGTAGCACATGAAGAGGCAAGGACTACGAATATCATGTTTACTAGGTAGAGAACCGAGCCATGGAAAGTCGAGTATTGAAGAACAGAAACATTCAATGGAACAAGTAGATAAATTTCAGCCCTCTGTGGTCCCAGTTTAGTGCCTCAGTCAAACAGAAACAGAGCTTATCCCTGTTTTCCTTCAGTACTAGAGACTGTCATCAGGGAATATTAAAGCCTTTGAAGCTTTTAATTTCAACTCAAACTTATAGCATCTTCTAATTTTCTTTACCCACAGTGTAGGTTGAGTAAAAACAAAAAATAGGAGAGAAAATAAAACGTTCATATTGTGTTTAGTATCTTCTTATTCATACATGGGGTTAAACATGTATTATAATATATGCACACGTTGGCTTATCTCCCTCATGCCATTCATCTTCACCTGTGAGGAGAGAAATAATAAGTCACCGGTGACTATTGCACTTGACTTATACCTCCATATCAGAGAAGATAAATGCCAATAGAGAGATCAAGTCTTTTGTATTCTTTTCCAGGGGAGAGAGAATTTATCATAGGGATATTGGAATTTATCTTGATCAGATACAGACAATTCCTGGTAATGAGGGAATCCTTATTGCATGCAGACAGTGTCTAGGTTTTGAGTGTAGCTCAATTTTTTTTTTTATATACTGTTTAGTGTATAAAACAGACTCCTACTTTTAATTCAATGCAAGTTGGAGCTCTCGATTCCTACTGATCTCCCCTGGGGAGGAATTATTTGGTTAAGGGGGGGAAAAAAGAGCAGAAACAAGAGGACAAATGGGAAGAGCAGCTGTAAGAATTATGTAAGAAGAAATCATTTGGTATACAAAGGAAGCATTTGTTGTCATCCACATAAAATGCAGCACATCATTTTAACTTGCACTCTTTCCAACCCCTGCTAATCTAACACTATTTTAATACAGCTTTTATTCATGAAGTTAATATATATTTTAGATCAAACCACAGCAGAACATCTTTTCCAGATACTGCATTTAAAAAATAGCAGCAAACTTTCCTTCAGAGTAGTATTTCATTGGTTCTTTTCAAAACCTGCCTGTATTTCCTTTTCTATATCATCTAATCTATATTTTTATTTTTGGCTACAGAGGAAATTTCACTAAAAACATGCACCCTGTGTGTAGGTTCCTATGGATTCATTCAGTGTTCCAGGACAAGGCAGAACTTGTTCATTCCCTAGGATATATTCTGATAATATTCCAGAAAGGGAATTTTATCAGAGAGAGACTGGAGCTGAGTTCAGTCAGGGGCCTGCTTGGTGGCAACAGGATTGGGAAGAAGCCCCATACGTTTCAGCAGCCATAGAGATCTTTGGGCTGGAAAGGCTGAGAGACACCTACAGAAATTACGGTGTGACTCCACTGACAGCAGCCATGAGGTAGAGCAGGTTTATTAGAAGGAACTCGAAATGCTTGTTTGTGCTCAGTATTGAGGCTAATGCAGGAATCCCCTAGGAGGGGTGCAGCCAAATGCATGGCAGTGCTGGGACTGTGTGTGGTGCATTATGTCACAGGCAGTCAGTATTGGCTGGACTGTTTGTAAAGAAATTTTAATCTATCAAAAATAACATCTAGGCTCGTATTGCAGACAACGCTGATTTGTGCAAGGTGCGTAGTCTAGATTCTTCAGGGATCAGCATTGCCTGGTGTTGCAGTAGAGAACATTTTGCAGTGCCATGGCCTGCTGTTTGTCACTCTGCATCATGATGCTGTATCCCAAAAAACACAGCAGCACCCAACCTTCCCACTTCTCTTTTTATTTATGGAAAGCAAGTGGAGACTGAATACCTCTGGAAATCAAGGGCTTCCAGAGATCAGGAACTTGGAAGCAATTTTTAAACTGGTGTTTCATGATCTAAGCTCTGACTACTTAAATTTGTACTTTAAAAGAGAAGGAACATCTTTAATTTCAGGAACTCACTTTGATGTTGATGAGTATATTTATTAATTAGGAGATATTTCCCTGTTTGTTTTACACAAATTATTGTATATTTTGTAATAATTAAAAATTATAATAAATAATTAAAAATACATTAATCAATGACTCCACATAGCAGAGATATCTGTTTCCGTGTTTACAATCTTCACATAAATGTCACGAAGTTCTGCTAGGGAACACGTGAATTCTCCTGCTTGTGTTATATAAACAAAGACTTTGTGTATCCTTTTAAGTTCATATTTGTGTTGAGACTAATAAACTGCAACCTTGAGCACAGTGGGAGCTATGAGTGCCAGGGGAGCCATCAGCCAGGTGGATTAGGCTTCCCACGGAGCACAAGTGATGTCAAGCCAAGCAGGCTTTGGCCGGCATGAAAAGCAGAGTGCAGCAGGAGCTGCAGCCGTCGCACAAAGACGGGTGCTTTGTCACTTCTAAAATACCAAGGTGCTGCAAAAATGGACCGATCACCCCAAAAGGCAACCCTGAGTGATCTGTAGTTCTCATGGGAAGGATGGGACACCACTAATGGAACTGAAAAGTAAATCACAGTCCTCCCTGTGCGCAGTTCCAGATGCGTGTGTTTATATATAATCTGTCCACATATCTGTCAGCATCACTATTCGTGGCTACTGTGGTGCCTCGGCTTGCTGCTGATACTTCAGTGAAAGCAAGCAACTTCTTTTTCTTGTGAAAAGATTGCATCTGCGTGTAAACAGAACTGCAAAATCTGAAGGAGTGTATTTGCAAGGCTTTGAATACAATTTTAGTATCAGGGACTGCTCCGGGTCTCTGCACTGAACTCTGTGTGTCTTCTGACAGCATTCTAGAAGCTTACACGTTTCCTTTTGGAACTGTGTATATATAGACATGCGGTGTTTTGCTTGTGATGCTCCTGTGGATGGAGGAGACATTACAGAGTTCTTCATCTGGGGAGAGAACAGGTAGAAAGGCAGACACCTCAGCTTGGAATTCTTCAATAATTTTTCCTTCTGTACGGTGAATCACTACGGTGGGCAGTTTGAGCACCCAAGGCTGAGTTTCTCTGCACCCACAGATCTTCTGAGGTGGCATTCCAAGCGGATGGCCATTATGTTTGTGCTTATTA
Organism: Rhinopomastus cyanomelas; assembly: GCA_013400115.1. Taxonomy (NCBI): domain Eukaryota; kingdom Metazoa; phylum Chordata; class Aves; order Bucerotiformes; family Rhinopomastidae; genus Rhinopomastus; species Rhinopomastus cyanomelas. The sequence continues at coordinate 342,634 of VXBP01006017.1, read as the reverse complement.
CATGTGGGAGAAGGAGCCTTTAGCAGCTTAACCACAGCAATCTAAAAATATGGGACTACAAAGGCTCTGAAAAGCCCTGCTGGCTTTGTGTTGTTGAGATGCCTTTTGAGCTACTGTAAGAAATGACAGACACAGAAGTTAGAAGCTGCTTAGGAAAACTCTGCTTCCTCCACCCATCTGTCCCCACCTAGAAGCAGAAATGAAGATTTAGTTAATAATTTCTCCTCACTATGAAGCCATTTAGACTACTAGTGCTGTGTAGCACACAGTCCAGTGCCCTCACTTTCTTACGTCACATCTCTTTCTTGTATAAATCTGATTCCAGCCACTGTTCCCTTTGACAATGAGAATCAACTTAAAACATGTTATTTAAAATAACCTTTGTCATGCTGCTGCTTCTGAGGAGTTCCTCATTACGAATACTAGTTTCCTAAGCCATCAGCCTTTAACCAGTATTCCAAAGAAAGATAATCTGTGGTAAATCACATGTCCAACCACGCTTTTCCAGTCTCAAGAACACCTATGTACAGACTGCAAGGCATAGGTCTGCTGATGAAGACTCAGCAGTCCTTGTTTGCTTCTCATTTCACCATTACCATGATCCCTTGGTGTTTCTCATGAGATAACAGTTATTTTGCTTCAGTTCAACAGTGTTTGAGCACTACCCTAACTTGCTTTTCATATTCTGAACGCAAACCTGTTCTGATGGATATATCTATGTTTTATGGAACCAAAATGTCAGTGGCCTTTGGTCCAAGCAATAAAATCAGCTCTTACACAGAAACAAGCAGTACTGCTAAGGCTTTAAACATCATCGTAAACTATCATGAGTCACTCAGTACATCATCTTCAGGTATAAGATCGGATCCATTCTTACCATCATCCATCAATCAAACTTTATAGGCTCACAAATTGCTTGGCCAACACTCAGCAGTAATATTTTAGCCATATCTACCCCGCAAATAAAACCCATGGAGAAATGTAAGGTGGCTATCTGGTGTTTGGTTTAGTTTGCTTTGTTGATTTATCAGGAAAATTTATATATTTTGCTCTTAGTAAATTTACACAGTTTTCGGATGTAGGTGTCTCAGATGCATCTGTACCTATGGCAAAGGCTATTCTGCCTCTCTCTCTGTCATGGAGATTCTTCATCAGTTTTGTCCATTTTACATTTAGCAAATATTTTATTCCAACAGTGTGCTAGTATAGTGTAGCCATTTATCTTGATGGCAAGAATCAAAGAAAAGGCACATGAAAATGAATGTTCTGACTTTCTTGGCCAGTATAGTCTCAAGAGCTGTTGTTACACAAAAAAGTAATTTCTGGGAAAAAAAAACCACCAACCCACATATTTATCATTTAAGGATAGATATGTGGCTGAAAAGTTAGAGTGAATTTCATGTTATAAGCACTATAAGGCTTCAGATTCTGAATGTAAGAAAGCACACACAAGGTCAGGGGCACTGCATCAGCAGAGACGATGCTGCCATGCTTATGGTCCAGGTTCAAGGCTATGGGTGCTCTGGAAAGGAAGGTTACTACTGCAATTGTGTGAAGGCTATAGCATCAAACACACCATGCAGGAAAGTCCTCCAAGATCTTACTTTTTGGTGTGACTATTGTAAAACTCCTTGTTCTGTAATAACTGGAATTAGAATTCCACTACTTTTTCATTCATCAGAAGCATTTGTTTTGTTCTGCCTCAAAACCTCCCCCAAATGTTTAGTGGGGGGTTAATAAAGAATGTACATTATCCTGGCATCACCATACGATACAAGCACCATACGCAGGGTGAGCAATGTCCTTTAATAAGCTGCTCTGAAATAAAATAGCCTTTTAATTAGCTAACCAATGTGATCAGCATCAGAGCACAGAGTAATTCAAACTCTTCCTTTCAATTCACCAACCCAACATGGCCTCAGCTGTGAGGGATAACCAATACAAAAAAGTGGTGCTTGGTATATCATGTTCTGAGGCAAAGCTTAGCAGGAGATTTTTTTGTTCTTGAACTGTCAGTGTATGTCAAAAGTGTCTCTGCCTCAGATTTCAGAAGTAGTAATTTTCTCTGTTAAGACTGGTATAAATAGAATTATTCATTAGTGTTTCCTGTGCTGTAACTAAATATCCTATTCTTGCTCTTAACTTGCTTGAGTAATCCGTTTTCACTTTGTATTCCCAAAATAGCTTCTGTTAGATGAGAACAGGCTGTCCAGGGTTCTGGTTGAGTCACTATCCCTGAATGAGTTTAAAGGTCATTTTGAAGTGATGTTGGGGGATATGGTTTAGGGGTGAACTTGGTAGAGTGCAGTTAGTGGTTGGACTCAATGATTCCCAAGTGTCTTTTCCAAGCTCGAATGGTTCTGTGATCTATGACATTCAGGTCTGATAGATACTGGTACTGGTCGCCAGGCTAAAAGTGTAGAGGACAATCCTATACCAGCAGTGGAAACTGCTGGTATAAAGGAGTATGGCAGCTCAGAGAATGGGATTCCTACCTTCTCAATTCCTCATAAATATGAGAAAGAACATCTTCATTGTGAGGCTGACAGATAACTAGAAGGGGCTGCCCAGGGAGGTCGTGGAGTCTCCTTCTCTGGAGATGTCTGAAACCTGCCTGGATATGTTCCTGTGCAACTGGATCTAGGTGATCCTCCTGTGACAGGGGAATTGCACTAGATGATTTCTTGAGGTCCCTTCCAATCCCTAATGTTCTGTGGGTCTGTGATTCTGTGAGTATAAATGGCCACATTGTGGTCTCTAGCATTAATACACCGCAAAAATTTATCCAAAATTGGAGGGATGTAGATGTGTGAAAAGATGGGTGATTTCTGATTTGTAATTCATCAAGAAGTTATTTTAAAAGAAAAGGGACAGAATGTCAGTTTTTACAGAAAATACCTTCAGAAATTGTAACCTAAAACATGATGTCAGGAGTTGGTCTTTGGAAAATTTCCTAAATATGTTTCATTTGTGCCCTGTGACTCAGCAGAAGTCAGAATGGGTCGGAACAGAGCTAAAGTGATGTGAAATTATGATTACAATCTTAATGTTTCTCCTCCAGTCAACCAGCAGGGAACAAAACTTGTGCTTGTATCTCAAAACCACTTAGAATCATAGATTCATTAGGGATTGGAAGGGACCTTGAAAGAGCATCTAGTCCAATCCCCCTGCAACAGCAGGATCACTTAAGCAAGGCCTTAACATTGTACACACAATTCATTAAAAGGACCATCCAGTTTAAAGCTAAAAGGTATCATTAGACTGTCTAATTTGGTGTCCTGATTAAATAATAACTTTGCTGGACAGTGACAATGAAAACATGGCACCAAATGGTGCCTTCCTCTCTTCCTTGATGGGATGTGTGATGGAGCTAAGATTTCAGGACTCTGATATATCTTGAGAAACTCTATGTGATGAACTGTTAATCATAGAATCACAGAATGGTTTAGGCTGGAAGGGACCTTGGAGATCACCCAGTCCCGATGCCCTGCCACGGGCAAGGACACCTCTTACCAGACCAAGTCGCCCAGAGCCCCATCCGACCTGGCCTTGAACATTTCCAGGGATAGGGCATCCTCAACCTCTCTCGGCAACATGTTCCAGTGCCTCAGGATCCTCACAGGGAGGAATTTCTTCACAATTGCAAAATTACTAGTAAATTTATAGAACTGTAGGTTTTCAGATATTTCAGATGTTTATTTACTTAAAGACTACAAATAAGTGGAACTCTAAACTGAACTGCACTGCTGACTGGTGAACTGTCATTTAATTTTCTCTAGGCTTATAGAGCATATATGCATCTAATATTTTTAGCTTGTTATGATAAATCATGTGCAAAATCATTCGTGTGGTCAAAATATTTTTTATTAAAATGGAACTGGAGTGAAAACCATTTATTTAGAAGAAATGATACATAACCATGTATTTAAACTTTTTAGCAAATACATTTGAAAATACCTTAAGCCTTGCTTGCTCTTGTTTAAGAAAATGCATGGGAAGTGAAGTGCTAGGCTAGTGATAATTTTTCTTTAAAAATATGTTTAATGAAAAAACTCACAGCAAAAATATTTCTCCATTTTTAATGCTCTACAAAATGTGCAAACCATATACTTCACAGAATCATGGATCATTAGGGATTGGAAAGGACCTCAAGATCTTCTATAGTCCAATCCCCCTGACACAGCAGGATCACCTAGATCAAGTCGCACAGGAACATATCCAGGCGAACTTTAAACTTCTTCAAAGAAGGAGACTCCACAACCTCCCTGGACAGCTCATTCCAGTGCTCTGTCACCCTCACCAGGAAGACGTTCCTTCTCATATTGATGTGGAACCTCCTGTGTTCCAGCTTGCACCCATTGCCCCTTGTCCTATCATTAGATGACACTGAGCAGAGCCTGGCTCCATCCTCCTAACACCCACCATTCATATATTTATCAACATTAATCAGGTCACCCCTTAATCTCCTATTCTCGATGCTAAAGAGACCCAGCTCCTTCAGGCTTTCCTCATCAGGGAGATGTTTCACTCTTTTCATCATCTTTGTGGCTCTGTGCTCGACTCTCTCCAGCAGTTCTGTGTCCTTCTTGAACTGAGGGGCCCAGAGCTGGACGCAATATTCCAGGTGTGGTCTCACCAGGGCAGAGTAGAGAGGAAGGAGGAACTCTTCTGATCTGCTAACCACACTCCTTCTGATCCACCCAGGATGCCGTTGGCCACAAGGGCACATTGCTACCTCATGGTCATCCTGCTGTCCACCAGAACCCCAGGTTCCTTTCTCCTCCACCGCTCTCCTCTGGATCCTTACCTGCAAATAAGACTGTTTATAATGTGTTTCATAAATGCTTATTTTCTTTGTAAGTCTCTCAGACCAGGGAACTGCTGACTTTGGAGTGACGTACTGCCTGCTTAATTACATCCACAAATGTTTCTACAGTCCAGGGAAGAGGTTTTACCTGGTACTAATGGCAGCACTGAACTCGTTGCTAACTTCACTTGGTAGAACTCCACACGTTGCATTTTGGTTTCTTCTTATTTTACTGATGGGTAGTAAGACAAAACCACCCCACCAGTACAGACAGAAAATTACCCTTGTAGTGGATAAGTCTGCAAATACCACCAGAAACACTACTGTGATTTTTGGCAATTCTATCCGTGTGTCAAATAAGCTAATTCTATCACAGCAAATCCAAATATACCTGAACTGTGTGCTTTAGAAGCAGCACCGGCTCTTTGGTGGAGTCTTTATTTTAGAAATCACTAACTTTTTTATTGTTTTTGCGGTCTGTAAATATCAACTTTGCAAATCTTATCCATAGGAAGGGCTCCGTTTGTAAAGATTACAAACAGCCTTGCATTAGCTTGGAAAGGTCAGTACATGTAGGTACCTTGTGATAACAGGAGTGTCTGTCGCTGAATGGTGTCCATTCTTTTCAGAGCTGTTCTCCCGAGCAGGAAAAGGAGCATATTTTAGTTTTCTTTTATCTATTTTTCTTCTTCCTCTTTTGGTTTAAATTTTGTTTATCTTCTCTTGGCCTTTTGCTCTGTTTTATTTATATTATGAAAAATTAAAGTGGTTTTGAGTTTTCAGTTCTAATTCTGTTCTGAGTATTCAGTTGTAACAATATTTAAATGTAAAGCTCACTACACAGGTGAATTTGTGTAGCATAAAACAATAAACAACACTTACTGTTAAAGAGATAGAATCATAGAATCATATAATTATTAGGGACTGGAAGGGACCTCGAACGATCATCCAGTGAGTCTAAACTATTTCCAGTACTGGAAGACCAGACGTTGACTGGGACACCAGTACTGGGAGAGTCTGTGACTGATGCTCACTGGACCCTCTGGAAGCTCTCTCTGCGTTGGAAATGTTAGCACAGCATCTCAAAGGATAACCACCACGGCAAAAAAAATCCCAAATATAGTCACAAATAGCTTTAGACTTAAAAAAAGAACACTTTATTGGATTGTGGACAGCAAAAAAGGTTGTTTCTGGATTTCAGGCTCTGGAAATGAAGCAGAGGTTAGTGACCTTTTTGCCAAGATGAATAGCTACAGTTTTGCTTTTGGTCACTGCGCAGTCAGGCCACCTCCAAGCTCTGGATATCCATTCTTAACTCTTGTGCTGCATTGGCTGCAGTCAGTGTTTGGGGAAAGTTGCACTGTCAAGTAGGTTAATCATAAACACAAAAATACTGACCATAGCCCAAATATTTTTCAAAACTAATCAGCTAAGAGAGCCACAAAATATTTACTCCCAGCTCTCAGGCTCTGCATTTCTCCCTCCCTTCTCACGAAAGAGCAGACCTGGAACACGTTGATTCCTCTGTGACACCATCTGCAGCGGATGTCTCTTAGGCAGGGGTGCAGGGTGTTCTGAACAACGGCTGCACAAACACCATGAAGTATTTAGTATTAACTTTTATATCTCCTGTGCAGAAAGATTTTCATGTGGGATGGTAATGTAGGGACTTACTCAGCCTCCATCCCTTCATTAATTTCAGGCTACAGAACCAGAGAAGCAGCCGACAGCATGACTTGAGCCAATGGTTAAGCAACACTTTGATGTCTTTCATGCTATCTCCTGCAGGTCTTTGAGTCTGTTGTCATGACACAACAAAAAGAATAAAATCATAAAAAAATTACAGTAGCTCTCCTGCCCTTTTGTTTGACAGCAGTGTGGCTGGGGCTTAAACATTCAAAATATCACCAAGGAGCTGATGTGTGGTCTCACCACTCCTCATCCCACCAGCTGGACTTCAAGTGTTTAGGGAATCCTTGAACCAGGTAAGAAAGGAGAGGGGTGGAACAGGTATGAGGCTGTGGTACAGCTGAACACCACAAAGCTGCTTGGTCACCTGCCCTACAGCTGGACAGGGAACTCAAAGAACAAAAGCAAGAACATGCGTAAGTTGAGCTAAAGACAGCTTAATAAGCAAAGGAAAGAAAAATAGTTAAAAAAACAACAGGAAAATACAAAGGCAAATGCTTGCCACCTCCCATGAGGAGACTGATGTCCAGCTAGCCTCCATGCAACTGCTGCCTTTCAAAAATGTCCCTCCACTCACGTTTTATTGCTGAACACAACATTATCAGGCAGAACATACCCCTTTGGAGCACATTATCAGCATTGCTCTGGTCCCAAACCCAGGACTCAGCACCACATGGGCTTCTCTGAAGAAAATTAATTCTACTGGGGCCATACCTGAGATTAGCAAGAAAGTGTTTAGAGAGAAAGAAAAAAGCATGATCTTATGCATTTTGTGTACAGATAGCAGCATATTTAAACTGGGAAATAAAGAGTAGGCTACAGTACAAGAATGATCTGTTTCATCTATTGCAGTCAATACATTTATACAAAGAGAAACAGAGAAGCTCAATGAGTTGATTCAACAACCAGCGTCCAAAGAACATTATTCTGTGGAGTTAAAAATGAAATTTTCTAACATTAATAACATTTGAAAAAAGATGGCACTAGGAAGCCTGAACAGACATGAGACCTTGTTGCTCTGCTCTCAGGGCAGTACGTCAGTATGCTCTCCTCTGCAGCAAACTGCACTGGCAGCACTTAATTTACACTGTATTGGTTATTAGAAAGTTATCAGAAAGAGTCAGAATTCACCATAGTTCTAAAATCTTATCAAACTTTGTTTTGCTGAAAACAATCTAATTGCAGACTACTCAGATATGAGAGGTGATGAGATGATTCCTTTCCCATGTAGCAATTCATACTGAACAAACGATGTCCAAATGCTTGCAGCTTAAATTCTACAGATTGCTATCAAAACATGTATGCGTTGTAGCTAAGCAACTATTTCTGACTCAAGTTGATAAATGTTCAAATGAAATTGTTTTCATGTGTGCAGAATATTTTGATTTCTTGAAAACAAAACATTTTCCACCAATATGAAGGTTTTGTGACTTTAATGATGGTATTTTCAGCCCCCTAGGGTAGAAGTTGAGGCAGGAAGAAAGGCCAGGTGGAAGCAAAAACTCATTTTCCAGAATTCCGCAGAATATCCAAGAGTGTAGTGGTCACAGTTGTCTTGGGATAAAGACCCTGACTTAGCCCAGGTTGTGTATTTCCAGCATCTCAGGTCAATGTTCTATGTTCTCGGCGCTTATGAAGCAGAGGAAAGGAGACTGAGGGGTGACCTCATTCATGTTTATAAATATGTGAAAGGTGGGTGTCTGGAGGATGAAGCGAGGCTCTGCTCAGTGTCATCTAATGATAGAACAAGGAGCAACAGGTGTCAGCTGGAACATAGGAGGTTCCACATTAAAATTAGAAGGGACTCTTCACAGTGAGGGTGACAAAGCACTGGAATGGGCCGCCCAAGGAGGTGTCTCCTTCTCTGGAGATGTTTAAAACCCGCCTGGATAAGTTCCTATGCAACTGGATCTAGGTGATCCTGCTGTGGCAAAGGAATTGGACCGGATGATCTTTTGAGGTCCCTTCCAACCGCTAATGTTCTGTGATTCTTCTATAGAATCACTCTAACAATTGTTCTTCCCAGGTACCTGTAGCTGGTACAGCAGCAGCCACCTGTTCTGTACAAGACATGAAGTTACTAAGTGTTGTTATGTAGCTTAGTGTTGGACATTAACCTTTTGCTCTGTCTGTCCCATAGGGAACCCAGCGAGAGTACAAGAGCAGCCTTGGTAATGGTGTGAGTGTATCACCTTGGAGTTTCAGAATGACCTTGCCGCTGGCCTCTTGGGTCTCATGAGCTAGAGCTTTGCTTTCTTAGTCAGGCTGCTGGGCTTCCAAAACCTCCTCTCCCAAAATATTCCCTAATGTTTCATAGTGTCAGCTGCTGTATCCAGTGATGTTCCCATCTTGTGCTTAGCTGTCGGACTTAGCACCCTGGTACCTTGTCCACACTGAAACAACGACTCTTCTGAAAAAATCCCTTTTCCACAGCTGTGACTCTGCAGCTGTTGGAGGTGTCTCTCTGTGAAACCCTCCCATACGCAGAAAGAGTGAAAGTAATTTTTGCTTTAAACTTCAACAAGCAAATTTTAAAAGCCAAACACTTCACAGAATCTTAGAATCAGAGGGTTGGGAAGGACCTCTGAAGGCCATCTGGTCCAACCCCACTACAACAAGCTGTGACATTTCTCACTAGACCAGATTTCCCAGAACCCCATCATGCCTGACCTTGAATGTCTCCAGGGATGGGGCCTCCACCACTCTCCAGGTGGCCTGTTCCAGGAATCCACCATTCTCAGATTAAAGAACTTTTTCCTGATGTCCAACCCAAATCTACCATTTTCCAGGTTAAAACCATGAACCCTCTTCCTATAGTTACATGCCTATTGAATCTCCATCTTTCTGACAGATTTCTTTCAGGTGCTGGTATCATTCTGTCCCCCAGCTTTTCTTATCTCATTCAAACTTTTTGTTTAGCCACAGAAATTAATTCAGACAGTGGGGATGTAAAATAATAATTTTAAAAATCGCTATAACTGAAAATCAATTTGTTGTGGCATTTGCTTCTGAAAATCTAACTTGAGAAGAAAACATATTGCTTTTAAAAAATAAACAACATTAATGTGCTTTTGGAAGCAAACAGAAGAATCTGCAGAACTGGGCTTCTCAGTCTGTGTGAGCTCACTCTGTTTCTACCCCACTAAACTGGTGAAACTGCCCACATCATCCTCAGCCTTATCTTTTCTCCCAGCAATTTGCTCTCGCAGGTTTCCTCAGAGGTCCCTAACTCTGTCTGCCTGCCTGCACAGAAGGTGACACGGGCTTCTCGTACTTCGTCAGAATGATCAAGCTGCACCTACAGCATTGAGTCAGCACAACTTCCTCGGGGTTTTAATGCAGATTCCTACACTTGCTAATAGCTTGGGTCAACAGATGAGCCCTGCGTTCCTGTGCAGGAGCATAGATCATCCTATTCTGATCCGAACGCCAAATAAATTACCCGGCCGTTCATTCCTTGGCCATACTGCTCAGGGAAATAAATAAGGCGGTGACCTAAGCTATTGTTTATGAGGCAGGTCTTCATCATGTAGTAGATATTATTGTACGTGAGAAATAACAGCACAAGCAGAAAGACTCCAAGATTTCTCTGTCGGGCTGCACTTACCGCATGGTATATTAAAATATAATGAAAATATATTATGTTTTGAGATATAAAGTAACGTCAAATGGAGGAAAATGCAAGCAGGCTCCTGACTGAATAAATCAGGGAGAATATGCAAGGCAATAAATTCCAGTTAGTTTCCTCGCTGTGTGGGCAAAAGGGGATTAAACAAGGCGCTGGCTTAAATTTATAGTGGCTCTTATTTATGAGTCAGGCCTCAATCATGTATCAGAGACACTAGGACTGCAATAATGGCACAAGCAAAACAGAACCGATTCTCTAAGGGCAGATGCCTGCAGGACATGGAAGTGTGTGACTGCACAGCGTAGAAACGGAAAACGAAGGCAGGGAGGGAGGGGGTCTGACAACATCCTCACCATGTTTCCCTGCTATGGAGGACAATAACCCCAAGATTTTCCTCTCCTGCTGCCTGACTTCCTTACCTCCACCTTTGCCAGTTCCTCCCCTTCCCTATTGCCACACTTTTATTTTCCTCATGTAGTGTGAATCGGGAGAATAACAGAAGGGCTCTCTGCCAAGTCCAGAGTGCATGTGGCGCTGGAGTTGTTCCTTTTGTCAGCTGTCTCGCCAGAACAGCTCTTTCTCCCCGTCTTCTACTTACTTGTGACAATCTTCTGTAATCGGGCAAAGTATCCGAAACAAACGCCTGTCATTTGCTTGTAAAACACAGGGATACACATGTAAAGCAGCCACGTCTCACAAAGGAGCTGGGATGATAGTAGCTACCAAATTAAACATGAGCTTGCTTTGTGATCCGAGCTGAAAACTCCACTAGGATTTTTGGCGGTGTGTGCAGAGTCATCGTATCGGATTGGCAACGCTCGACTCTCCGTGAGCCACCGAGCGAGCTCCAGCCACTTCGGTACAAGGGAGATGTCAAAACAAACTGGTGGGAACTCGAAGCAGAACACTCCTTTCCCCTCTCCTCCCTTCACGCCTACCCGCCTCCGAACATCTGACGAGGCTGAAAGAGCTGCTACATCCGGAGCCTTTTAAATATAGAACTTGTGAATGGTTTGTACTGATTCATATATGCATCACCGACACGGCGCTGGCAGGAGCACAGCAATGAGTGCAGCACAAAATCCGTGCGGAACAGAAGAGGATATAACTTGGTGTTTATGTCAGTCAGACTTTGGTTCAGCAGATACCAGTTGGCTAAACCAAATTTATACGTGGGACACAAAGCTGTGCTGTATTAGGAGTGTTTTGGCCAAAGGAAGAAGCAGTCTGTCAGGAGTGACACTCCTTGCTGCTGTGCACCAGTTTGGTACTGATGTGTTCATGCAGGCTGGAGAGTCCAGTCAGACAGGAGGGATGTCTCAGCATAGCTCGTAGTCTGACCACCCTGCTCATTTGGGATGTAAGAGAGGATAAATCAAGTCTCCTTGTCTCATGGGTCAGGCTGGGGGCTTACAGGTGAGTGCTCTGCCCAGTGATTTATTTCCCATTGTAAATTTGCTCTGAAAAAATCAACATAAGGTGGAGTCTCTAGTCCAACAGCTTTTGATTATTTACTGGGATGTAGGAGACCCCAGTTTAAATTCTTGAGACAATAGAAGTAAATTTATGCAGAAGTTCGTAGTCCCTCATGAAGGAGAGATGTACCAAAAGTGCAAAGAACACCTGAAAGATGGCAAGAGAAGCAAAAGTATGAGGAAAGGTTGAGGGAGCTGGGTCTCTTTAGCTTGGAGGAGACTGAGGGGTGACCTCATTAATGTTGATAAATATGTGAAGGGTGGGTGTCAGGAGGATGGGGCCAGACTCTGCTCAGTGTCATTTAATGATAAGACAAGAGGCAATGGGTGTAAGCTAGAACACAGGAGGTCCCACATCAGTACGAGAAGGAACTTCTTCCTGGTGAGGTTGACAGAGCACTGGAAGGGGCTGCCAGGGGGTTGTGGAGTCTCCTTGTTTTGGAGACATTTAAAACCTACCTGGATATTTTCCTGTGTGACTTGGTCTATGTGATCCTGCTGTGGCAGGGGGATTGGACTACATGATCTTTTGAGGTCCCTTCCAATCCCTAATGTTCTGTGATTCTGTGATTCCATGAAAGTGCAGTGAGGTGATACGAATATAATTTCCCCTACAACACACCCAGGAGCTTGAAATATTATGGGACATATTCATATTCCCTCTTATTAAAGCATCAAAAGACCTTCATTTTCATTGCAAATAGAAAAGAAATCTTACAAAATCTCAGTATTCTTGCGTAAAGAGGAAAGGACTGTGGGAATCTGCTGCTGGTCTGTTCATAGGAGTATTAGAAGTACCAACAAATATTTCACAAAAAGGATTATCAGTAGGAAAATAATGCAACTACAGTGTCATGAGAGGAACATCTGTCCTGGATTGCTGAAGCAATAAGATCTCTTGGCAATTATGCTGCACAGGCTGGCCAGAAAGGGGG